>JAPMOQ010005572.1:544125-561987 GCA_026543055.1 Argiope trifasciata | reverse complement strand
GACAGATCGACAATATTTGAGTTTCGAGTATTAACTCTTTTGTGACTAAAGTCGTCAAATTCGTCACCAAGTTGCCAAATAGTCATTAAGTTTGTTGCCAAGCTCTGGGGATCAATAAGGAGGCATCTGGCAGCATCCAATACAGATGACTGTAAATCAGATTTTCTAATGATGACACAATTATTGCTTAGATGTAAAATTACAGATTTTCAACATTTCTCCCCTCTCCAGAGACTGACATCCCGGCAGTCTTTGGAGTCCCATTTCAATCCAACAGCTGATGTAGGCTTCCGACCGATATAAACAATATTCATTCCAGTGTTGGACAACTTCCGAATATTCGGTGGCGACATCATTTACTAAATTAGCGACAGCTCCAAACCTTCCCGTTGCTTTTGACTTGTTCTTCTTCTGGCATACAGCCGACCACCCATGATTTCTCTCTTTTTTGTATCGAAACAAGACTCCCCGAAACAAATTATAGTCAGGTTGGTCGGTTGATCAATTTGAACTACTTCCATCGAACCAACCGAATACCAGGAAGGTCCATTAATGAACTTTGGAGTCCACTTGAACGACATGGATTCACTTTTTTTGACAAAGCTTTCACGGGAATACTTCGGTCTATTCTCAGCTCATTCTCAATAAATTAATGAAAAAAAATTGAAAATTGTTCAAATTCTAACATTCATCAAAATAATAATAGTAAGCAATTGAAAACTTCTTCCGTTATTTCTTTCATCTATATGATTTCAAAATTTTTAATGTTTGTGAAATTCTGAAATATTCATTATTTTTCTGGAAATTTTTTCAAACAAATTTAGCAACTTGAGAAAGGAACTGGAAAAACTGTAGAATATATTAAACATTATGATTTTTGTCCTGAGTAGACCATGACATATTTTTCCCCATCGAGTAAAAAACGCATATTTAGATTTTTAGTAAGAATTTTTTTTGAATATTTTACTATTAAAGGATTTAAAGAAAACATGTTACTCAGTTGAATAAATTATAAATATTATTTTAGCTTCCATAAAGTACTTCCTTTTTTTCTATGATATGAAACCTTCCATTTTATGTCCATTTTAAATTTGAATTAAATATTTAAGAATTAAAGTTTAAAATTGTCGTCTATTTCAGGTCATAATTTAGATCTGAATAATCTTTTCCCTATTAAAGCATAAAACATTATTTTTTCTTCTTATTCAAAAAACCCATTTCAAAAATGAATATATATATATATATATATAGAAAAATCTAAATCATATATGAATTAAATATAAATATTTAATTCATATATGATTTGAATTTTTATCTTATTAATATATATTTTATTATATTTTAATATTTTATATTATTAATGTATAATGTTTTTATATTTTTAATATTATAAAAAATATATAATTTTTATATTTTATATTATAATTGTAAATGCTTAATCAAATATAAACATTTAATATTTTTAGAGTAATTTCATTTATTTTTTATATTTACGTAAAATTACATTATTTTATAAACGAAAAAACTGCTGCAATTGTAAATTGTATTAATCTAGATTGAATAATAAAGATGAATGCGTATGTGTGCGTGTTGGTACTCTACACACACCAGCATTCATACACACTTACATACATACATACACATGATCTACAGATATCAAATTAAATTCATCTTTAGAGAGTGGAAAGTGCACCAAAGTATGAAGTTTGGAAACTTTTGATTGATAATTTAATTAATTAAAAACCAACCGGAATTTTGGCCTTTTAACGCCTAAACTTCTGACATGTAATAAATTCCAAAAATGTAAATGTAATTTTTAAATTATATCAGCATTCAATAAACTATCTTATGAACGAAATCAATTTAATTGTTATCTGTATATTACCTAAATTTCATCAAATTTTTATTATTATTTTTTTGTTTTATTTCTAACGATAGATTGCATAATTGTTCTGAAATTCAGATCTCTTTCATTGCTTCATCAATTATCTCCTCTCAATTTTCCCCCATTGTTGAAAGCTTAAAGATTCTATTTAACATTCCTGTACTTTACAAGACAAAAAGTCAATTCATAATACCGTGACATTCAGAAAATAAGACACCTAAAATTTACTTTTATAATAGAACTATTTTATTACATGACTGATTTGTATTAGAAAGGTTCATATGCACAATAAACAGAATTTAACTAACAAGGTTTACCTCCAGGCAATTCTGCGAAATTATGAGAAGGGAACTATAAAAAAGGATTTGCTTGAAATCGATTGTAATACACCCGGTGAATCAAGCATTCGCTAGAGGCGATTAGTAAAGAATAACGCATTAGAAGTTAACTTTCTCTGTTTACATTACTACAACAAAGATGTGTTTCAAGATACCGTAATGTAACTTTTGTGTTTACATTACTAAAACAAAGTTACCTCAACATTTCCACTCATTCGCTTTCTTTTATGTATAGAAATCATATACATAGTTTCGTAGGATGTTCGAAAAACATTTTAAAATCACTCCTAATTCTATGAAATAAAATGAAAAATTTATTCTAAAAGACTTAAAAGAAACCTAGAAACCCCTCTTAATGATTTAATTGAGATGATCCTTCAGATTCATCAATTCTTTTTAAAGCAAAATCAGATATCCTTAAAATATCAAAAGGTATTAATCATCTCACACAACCGAATTTTCTCTATATATCATTTTAATAGTTGCTTCAAAACTCAATGCTTCCTTTAACACTCATTAATCATGAGTAAACCAAGAATGTTGGTTGATTTAACAGTCGAACAATTGTTTTGACGATTTAATACTGTTGAAGATCTGGACATTGTTTTATTAAAAGAAAAAGTAAAAGCTGGTGATTAATGGTGTGAAAGAAAGGATTAAGCATATCGTACGCCTGAACGCTTGGAAAAGAATAATGAATTTGAGATGAAATCTTACTTTTATGACCAAATATTATGAAGTTGTAACACAGCTTGAATCGATTAAATTTTTTCCCCCGAGATAGAACATTTTTACAATTAAGTGGAAAAGAGCTTAATTTTCAATTTTTTCGAGTCAATTATTTTCTTATCAATTAAATATAAAGTTGCTGTTAAACTTATTAAATTTATATTAGAGCAATTACTCGAATATATGCAGAATTTTATTTATTTTAAATTTTTATGCTCTAATGTAAAATTTCTGGGTTTTTTTATAGGCATACATAATTTGAAAATGATTGTATAAGAATTTTCACTCCTTTTATGTCAGAAATAAAATTGAAAACGAGGATTTTTTTCTTTGCTTCTATTATGACTGAGTATACATGTATTGTAATATATATATATAATATTGTAATATATATTGTAATAATAATAATAACAATATTATGTAGTTGTTAAAATAAATGGCCTGTTTAAAAAGGTTATTATAATTTTAATCCTAACGCAATGCTTATAATGCTTATAATTTTCTTAATTGAATTGTCTGTATTCAAACGATGATGGCGTATCAATTGAAGTTTTGTCTGAAATTTTGAATCTGTGCTCCTTATTTGAAAAGAGACATCCAATGCGGGAACACTTATTACAGCTTTGAAAACGAAAAAAATTAGGGCACTAACTTCAATCTCCTATCAGAAACCAGTAATTTTCAACAAACTTGAAGGACTGTACATATGCTTAAATTCTATTGTATCTAATCGGAAAAAATGCATTTGTATTGATAGATATGGCAAAATTTTTCTGTGAGGAGTCTGACTTTTATCTAACAACATTGATCCCTTTTGAATCAATGCGGAGGCCGTACGAAACATTCCCAAATGGTAAAAATAGCTTCATTTTCTAATAAAGACATGCGCAAAATTTCAGAATTTTATCATAAAAACTCTCAAATGTATGTTAAATCAAAACTGGTGAAGGGTCAATCTCAAATTAAAATGCAAATGCTCAGTGTAGATGATGCGACGCAGGTATACATAAGAAAATAAAATTTGCTTCATATATTCAGTTTTAAATACAAATTTTAAATTCTGTGCCTCCTGAAAAAAACTTTTGTATTATGAATTACAAAGTGTAAAGTTATATAAAATTATTTTCTTTCAAGTTCTGTGATATTTCCTTTAAGTTATTATTTCTACAAATTTTTAATACTTTTGTAGCAATAAGTAGCAAAATTATTATTCATTTAAACAATCATTATTTTTTTTTTATTAATTTGTGTACCATCAATAAAACACGAATATCCGACATGATTATTCCTCTTGATGTACTCATATCCAAGCATCGAAAATTGGTTTGAGTCAACAATTACGTAGTTTTATCTCTTTGAGACTTTTTGTGATAAAATGTTTAAATTTTGGCCATAAACTTATTGGGGAATGGGACATATTTTACTTTTTGTGATTTCTTTTTATACTGGGAACGTATAAAAATTTAAATTTTATATTTGTTTAAGCTTAATTCTTCGAACTGTTTTTGAAGTAATATTGTGGATTTATTTAATGGTTAAACTTTTTGCTAAAGCAATTGTATTGTTCTTATAATCCTTATTTTTGTTTTAATTCACTTTAAGTATGTTAACCAAACTCAAAATTGTACATCAAATAATTTCCTTCATAAAAGCATATCGAAAACATTGCACACATCCATTCTGTAGATATAAGATTTATAACTACCTTTCACATATGTTCCATTAAGTGTATCTGTCTCTATTTTTCTTTTTCCCTTTCATTTTTGTATTTGGCTATCATGAAGAATATTATGCCGCTCTTATGAATAAATAAAATATTGATCCTTTAAAAGGGAATTAATATTTGCCCTCTACTTCTCCATTAAACACACATTGTTAAGTAACTGCATGCAGGAAGTTAATAATTATTGATATTTTATCATTTCTTTTACTGTGATAAAAGGGTTCTTGTGACACATACAAAAGTGAAAAATTGTAGCAAAACTTAAGCCTAAAAGTTATGTAACATCTTTACTAGAAAGGTATTGCTTGAGTGTATTTAAAAACGAAGCTTCTATCTTTTTAAATCAGAATATTTTTAATGTAAGATTAGAATCGACATTAGACCTGTACTTTCTTCTCTAAAAATTAATTTAAGTACCCCGTTCAGAAAAAAAAAGAAATATAGACGGTGGAGAATTCTACTAATGTTATTAAAGTAAAAACATTTTCTTTATTAAGTGGTTTGGTTTTTGAGATCTTTTATTGAGGTTATTTGATATTATAAAAATATAGAATTCATTTATTTTGCTTGATTATTACTGCTTAATTAGAGAGTAATTATAGTTATTTATAAAATACAACTTCTCAATTTTCAATTTCTTAAAAACTATTTTTCCCTCAAAAATAATAGAAATTAAAGAAAAATATCTGTATTTTCTCAAAAAACTTTATGTGAAATGGAATCACCGTCATACTATCGAAATCTTACTCTGCTTTAAAAAAGTACGTGCAGGTAAAACTAATTCTATAATCTAATTTCAACAGATTATTGGATGGAAATTTAAATTTTCCATATTCATTATTAAAAACAATCATTAGTAAATTTTCGTAGTAGAGTTCTGTAATTATAAAAGTAAAAATTCATACAAAACTTATCAAATTCACATATATTAACCTATAATGGAATGCTTGGAATTTATTCCGTTCCCATTTAAAAATGGAAAAAACCCATTTCCTTCTTTTTCTGCCAAATCAGCACTTTTAGAAAAAATATTTTATTACCATTTTTATACAATCATAAAACATGAAAAACGTTCTTACTATCGCTTCATTTAAACTGAACTATGAATTGAAATATTTCTTATTTATTTTATTTTTCAAGCATCAATGACTATTTATATGAATGTATGCATCACTCTATTGTTGTGCATGCAGTCTTTTTCTTTCAGATTTTCACTCAGATATACTCCATATCAAATTTGCAATTTTTGTAAAGAAAACCTCCAAAACAGGAATTCCCCCCCTCAGAATGCATATAAACAGACAATTTGAACTCCAGATATCAATTTCCTTTCTAAAATTTCAGACTTCTATCAATACATTGCTTTTTATAGATTCACATTTTTTACTTCCTCATTTTTGTATTTATTAAAATATAGATTCACTGTCGTCGATTTCAGTATGGATTACAATAGAAATTGACTTTTTTTTAATAGGACATGACTTTTTCTTTTCACAAAATTCTTCTCTAAAATATCCATGGGAAACTGTCAATAGTATGCTCTAGTATTAATTTGATAAATTACAATTCAATATTGTTGAATTCATGAGTAAAGCAACTCTTAATTTGTATACGGAACTTGCATTATTTATTAAATTGTATTTTGCATCGAGCATCAATATACTTTCGTTCGTTTAGCATTTTAATTTTATTTATTTAAATCTTTTCTGCTAAGACATATTTCTATTTTATCTTTATATAGTTACTCCAATGATATTCTGACATTTGAAAATAATATGTTTATCAATTTTCACAGATATTCGCTTAAATATATATGTACTTAAACAAAGCATAATCAATAGTGCTACTATAAATTTGTGTGACAAGAAAAAATTCCCTATTCCTGAGCCTTTATCAATGAAGCTCTTCATTAAACGAGCCGCCTACCCGAAAATCAAAATGTCCTTTGCATGAAGTCATGTAGAAAAATCTCTGAATCTTTCGGCTTAAAAGTCTCTAAACAGTGTCTACGTTAACATCTGATTTGATTTTCAGTGCTCCAAAAAACATGCAATAATTCGATAGGTAATAAAAACGATGTTAAATGTAAATATTTTGCAGTATTGTGGATTTTTTTAAAATAATAAATACAAAATTAAGAATAAAAGATCTTTTTGAAAAATAGATAATTAATAAATATTTAAATTTTTGTCAATATTAATTGAGATTTGGTTTAACCGAAATATTGTGCTTCTAACATCTTGAATAGTGTATATTTATAAATTACGTTCAAAAACAAAATTCTTTAAGCAAAATCTTTCAAATTACTTCAAGAAATGTGTCTTATGTAATATCAATTTTTCTTCTTTGTACTATGAATTAATTCAACTTATCTTGCTCGTTAAAATATGAACCACCTCTTTATTTTCCGATAGTTATCCTTCAAAATACATTTAAATAAGAAACTGAATATTGTTGCAAATGGTGCGAAGTATTATTTTCGATACTTTTTGTATAAAACGTTTATTTTTTTTTTCATCTGTGTAATGCGAATCATAGGTTTTGCAAAAATTATTTATAATTATTTAAAATATGATCTAGATGTAAAAGAACCAGGAGAAAGACAATAATCGATTGTGCCTTTATGATTTGAAGGATATGGCTAAGAAGTCTAATGTATCAGAAAAAACAGCCAGATCCACTTTATTTACAGATTCCTTTGCGTCTCCTGTTTTTCATTCTGTGCTTGTGGTGTCCTTAATTGTCGCTGATTTCCTTTCCAGTTCCTCCGAGGAAACCTGGAAATTAGTTGAGAGTGGCCAACTAGGTCTTTTTTCCTATTTGAGGAAACTCGTTGAAGTTCTGGAGGGAATTGAGCAAAAGAAATCCTAAATTCTATTGGGAATTTCTCAGCGAATAGTGTGCCTCTATATGAAGAAGAAGGCTACATTTCTGGAAAGTGATTAATGATTCTGCATGAATATGGATTAGCTAAGAGACTAGGTACTTATTTAAAAAAATGAAGAATATGTTCGATTTTAATTATTCCAATTTTGTATTTTGTGTGTGAACGATATGTCTTCTTTCAGCAAATTCTTCCAGCTGTTTAAACGAAAATAGATAGAAACATTTTCATTTATATTGAGATATTTTATTGATGCTATACCATTTATTTATTATGTGTATAATTTTTGTATTAGATAAAATTAATTATTGTTAAATAATTAATTATTGTCTAAGGGATGCTACAGTGGTTCTCTTTTTCATTTCTTTATCATGATTCACAAGAATTGGAAGACCAAATTTTAATCTATGGTTATTAATATAATCCTAAGCCATAATAATAAATAAATTATTTTTAAAAATAAAATAGACTTTAAATGCAACTTTAAAATACCTTAAATACAAAAAAAAATATTTTTTAAAATTAATTATTTTTATTTTCAGTTTTTGAGTTCTTAAATTTCAATTCATTATTCATAACATTATGGAAACTTGCAGTAATTCTTTTGTTTTTAAATTTCCTAATAATTAAATTCTAAACATGTTTAAAAGTATTGTGCACCATTTAAAAAAATTTGAATGAGCTAGTACATAATAAAGCCAGTCGTAAGCATGTTACAAAATCTCATGTTTACATGAAATATTTCGAAATAAAAGTGTGGAATTAAAATTAATGTTTTTAAGATTATATAAGGTTTTTTAACTTTAAAAATTACATTGTTCCATAAAAGTTTCTTGGTTCGTATAATCTTTAGATTTGTGAATTTTTTCAAGCTTTTAGAAGCTTCTAGGATGAACAAGTATTTTTACAAGGATTTTGGAGATATTTTGCATTTAACGAAATAATCCTATCTTATTTTTGGGAACATTTTAAAAATCTGACAAATGCCCCCCCACAAAAAAAGCCCATAGAAAAATAGCAAAAAATGTGATCATTTATTGTGCTACAAAACCATCTTTTGTATAACTTGTGCTAAAATGGAGAAAAATAATTAATTTATTAAAGCATTTCTTAACTTCATACACTTGAGAATTCTTATAAACTGCTTATTGGCGCATATATCGCATCTTGAACGAGGCAGGCATCCTCAAAGAAGAGAAGTGCTCTAAGAAGTGTTATTGATTATTAGTAAGTTCACCGGTAAAAAACATAAAATGCTTACGGTTCTTTTCTTTCAGTGGTTTTGGGAGTTCTTCAGGGGAAAAAATTTGAGAAAAAAAAGTATCCTTCTCATGCATGAAGAAACATGAAAGGAAGGAATATTGTTCTTTTGTCAAATATTCTATGGTGAGATTTAGTTTTATCCTATTTTCTTTTCTCCTCGCTCAAGTAGGTTTTTTCTTTTATACTGATCAAAATTAATTTTAGAACAAGTAGGAGTATCGAGGAGCAATAAAAAAGTTTTATGTTTCACCACAAAATGTAAGGATGGCATAATGTCTTTGAAAAATACTTATTTTCTACTTACAAATCACCAAAGAACTGCTTGTAATTAAAAAAACTACAATCTATTTGTTTTTCTTTGTTTCTTATAATTAATAGGAGCTTAATTATATTTATGTTCTTAATTTGTAGATTCTTAAAATCCCAATAAAAATAGAAGTTTAGCAATATTTTTGCTTTTTGGATTGGAGAAAAAATGTAGAAAATATAACAATGTCAAAAACTAAAAATGCTGGAATATTGAAAAAAAAAATGATGTATTAGCCCATAGTGGCATCCATGAACGACTTATTTCCATTCCTTTTTAAGCGTTTTAAGCGACTATAAGACAAGTTTACGTCTACTACGTAATGATAGAGCATTAAATATTAGATGCTTAAAAGAAAAAAATGAATTAATTTTGTTTTATTTATCACTTTCAACCATCGATTTTGAGCTGCGAAATTTATTTGGTGAATAATGATTTCTTACTTACTTTGTTTATAATAATTGTTCCCGAAAAAACTCTTTAAAAATCAATATCAGCAATTTTTTAATGAAAAAACAAAAGATGAAATCAAGAATCAAATTTTATCTTCCAGAAAATGTTCTTTCGGAAAAATTTTAATGCAACCTGTTGAGACAATAATTGATCTTTAAATGAAGTCAAGCAGGAATATGCTCCTGTAGGCGCATAAATGAAGTTCAAAAGGCAAAGAAAGAAGAAATAAACACTTTTTAAAGAGAGGTTTGTCAAACTAACTATTTATTTCACAATATACATATTTTTATATATTATTTATGATTAAGGATTCCAAGAAGTTATCTGCTGGAGAAACTTTCTAATTAAAATTTATTAGTTAGATTATATTAGAAGATTATCTATGACATTAGTTTTCATGAGAAAACAAATTTCTTCTGTTCTTTACTGATCATGATCCTTAGAATCCCAAAAGCACCCTCCTCCGTTTAAAAGTTCATTTATTGTTACAAACATGTAATGTTGCTCCCAACTCGAATAGTTTCATTGTAAGAAAAACCATTTTACCGTAAATCCTGTTGAGTGCTGCTCGGGTGCCGCGTCAGTGATCTCAGAGCATGGCGACAAATTTGGTGACATGGATACGAATTTTGTGACAAAATAGATATTACTGAAAACTTTAAAAATTTTAACAATTGATACAGTAGAAAACGAGATTCTCCTAATTGATCCAGAAACATCTCGACCCCTTCCGTGAAACTATAAAAGGTCAGCAGTTTCAAGTTGAAGCGAATCGTGTCAGTAATCTGAATTTGAGTCAAGCAACAACTCGTTGAGAGGGTAACGAAGCAGCGAAAAAATAGTTCGGCGAAGTGTAAGTGTTGTATTGGGCCCAAGCTATTGATGAATTGAGTTGTGTGCTGAATCCTGTTGTTTTTTGTAGAAGCATCATCGAGTCATGTTTGAAATAGTCAGTCGAGTAGTAGTTGTGTAGGCAGTTGGATACAGCTAAAGTGAAAAGACAGCGGAAAAGTAAAGCCATTTGGAGAGACTGTAGAGTGAAGCTCCTAGGATAACTCTGCTGAGTTCTGTCTGGCTGCTTTGTGTGCTGTGGTTGCTGTTGCTACTGATTACTACTTGTGAACTACTGTCTGTTGTAGTGTGCTGCTGTGTATTGCTTGTCTTGGTCTTGGCTACATATATATTTGTCGTCTATGTACTCGTGTTCATGTAAATAAACGTCGTCGTTGTTTTCTGCTAAAGTACTGTTTATTTCTGCATAGATCATCAAATCAAAATGAACTCCTATGGAAGGAAGAAGTAGAATCTGTAATAATATAGATATATATTTAAAAAAAAGTGAAAATTAGTACTGAAAAAATTAAGATAAAATTGTGTATTATGAAAATAAATGGGGTGGTAATATGAAATGCAAATATAAAAATAAACGAGACTTTTGGTTTTCAAAAATGAGACAAAAACACAGATATAAGCTTATTAAGAATACAACTGTTTTTTATAAACCGCATCATATAACCAATCTACAATTGGCCTAATGAGTTTTTGGACACGGTTAAGAAATCAAATGTATCAGAAAAACTACTGTGAATCAATTTATTTAGAGACTCTTTTGAGATTCCTCCATTTTGCTCCGTATTTGCGGAGCCCATATTTGCCACTGATTTCCTTTCCAGTTCTTTTCTGGAAACCTAGAAATAAATTGGAAGTGGCCATATAAGTCTTTGTTTTCGTATTTCAGGAAACTCGTTGAAGTTCTTGACGGATTTGAGCAAAACAAATCCGTAATAATATACGGAATCTCCCATTGGAAAAGTTTTTAGATATAACGAAACATCGATTTTTCTGAAAAGTGATTAATGATCATGCTTCGAATTGGATGGGTTGAAAGAATGTGTGTTTATTTAAACAAATGAAGAATATGTTAGATCTCTATTATTCGTTTAATTATTATTATTATTCTTTTAATTAATACTATATGATTGTTTATTGTATGTATTATGTATCAATGGTTTTAACTGTATTTGTAGTGAAATAGATATAGAAAAAATAACATTTGAGATATTTTTTAAATCATAAACATTTTGGAAAATATTTGAACTTTGCTCCTTTTTGAAACTTTGAAATATTAGATATGTTAATCAAATCTCTCAGTAAGAAATCGGTTGAGCTGAATAGCGGATAACGATGCTTCATTCCACAAGAACACATGACAAATATTTTACAATATATGGTCAAATCACATAAAAGATAGTACTAGGAGAACTGAAAAACCCACAGACAAACCACAAACAACAGCAACAACAAAACTGTTCAGAGTGCAGATAGTGAACCCGATCTATGATTAAAAATCCAGGTAGAGAATTCACAAGATTCAACGAGATCTTCCAGATTAGGGTATCTTATCTTCTAGAATATTGATTCCTGAAACAAATAATATCATAATTCTTGCACTTTCTGGAATCTATATTCTTTCGTGATTGTCATTTAGTGAGTATTAAAGAATTGGACACAGAATTAACATTCACTGATTTATATCAAAATATCTGTAAAACTTTCCTTCTTATTAAGAGACTAACTAATAAATTATGTAATATTAGAGATAATGAACAATATGTAATATTAAATATATAATATAATGGAATATCTAATAATGGAATATATAATAATTATAATTAATATGGAATATACAATAATTTGTCTCATTTTTAATTGTTAGATATTGAATTAGTGTATTTAAATTTGAATTCTATTAGAGGGACAAATTATTTCCTGTTATTTGAGGGCCTTTAGAATTGTTGCATTTCATTTTACTCTTCCTAAAACTATTCCATTAGCAATTAAATTTATAGTTATATATTTTTTAACAAGACATTACATATTTTTTGGGCATGCATGAGGAAATAAATGAATAAAATTTTAAAGAATCCCTCATAGGCGTGGCGTATATGAATGATTAAATTATTGTTGATTGTAGATTCGACGGCTTTCATATAACGAAAATGGTTATTTAAAGAAGTGTTTTAGAAAACGTCAACTCTCTAAAATATTTTTAAGTTGTTTCCTCCCCCATACTAAGAAAAGTAATCCCTGTACAATGTGGTTTATCTAACAATGCGTGACATCTCACCTGTTCCAACAAAATCAATCAAATGTGCTACCTTGAAAAATGACAATATCTAGGAGGCATGGGAGTAATCAAAGAACAGAATAATCTCTACATTTCTGCTGTCTTTGTGATTACTGTATGTTTTATGATGCATGATGTATCCCTAAATATATAGAAATATGATGAAGGTGATGAAAATGATAATGAAGAAATTATTGGAAATATTTTTAATAACATTATCACCTCGTGGCACCTAGTAATCAAGAATGATAAGTTACTGACATGATGGTTACAGAAAAGATGGCTGGAGGTGGGGTGTTGGATTCTCCCATCGATGAGGGACGTACTTCCTAAGGAATGGATTGGATATGATTTTGGATTTACAGGAGCAAGAGCCAGAGCCGACTATATTGAGAAATACATACGGTTAGAATGGAAAAATCCTGTCTTTATGTTAAAATCTGGTAATTAAAAAATTACTTGAAAATATCTCTTAAAATTGAACGAGATTTAAAAAATAGTAACATTAAATTAGATGAAATAATCCAATTGCTTTTAAAAATTTAAAAATATTTTTGTGGGGACGTTCTTCCTCAAGCATTTGCATGTCCACAGATGAAACATTAAAAAAATAGTACATCCTAAGGAAATGATTGTAGTATGGTCGGCTATGGATTAGTATTCAATCATAGTTACCACCAATATTACTATTGTAGCTGTCGAGTCATTCAGATTTTTCCGCGTGCCTCAGAGTGGATCGGAATAGCCGGTTTAAAGTTTCATAATAAAATTTTATGTAATAAGAAATTTATGTAATTACTGTACCAAGAAAGCGTTATAATTAATCTGTTTCAATCTTTACGAAAGTGTGACTTTTTCAAATGAAAAACGCATATTATACGCCTCTATGACTGTATTTATTATAGTTTCCGATACGTTGGTTGTCATAGGTCATCAAAATAAAAATGAACAACAACAATCGATACTAAAGTTTCATAATTTTGTTTCTTTTACGAGTGAGAAATAGAATTCATAAATTTCTTTTTACTGAATTTTTATTATAAAGAAGTTTTAGCATGGAATGGGGACATGGAATGATAGGAATGATTAGCATGGAATGATAATGTATATGCAAGACAAATTATAGTTGTAAAAGTTTGCTGTTTCCTTTTAAACCGTATTATTTTATTTCTTTATCTTAGAAACGAAATTATGATTCGAATTAGTTTTCTTAATGTCTCACTCATCAGATTTTTTCTTTCAGCAATTTGAGCATCAAACAATTTTTTTTCTCAAGAAACTTTAATGTTATTATCTAAAGATCAATAACGCTAGCATATTGATTTTCGTCCCGTAATTTGTGCCTTACTTAGTATTCAAGTACATATGCGATTCTTCTTTGTATTCCAATCAAGAAACCGATTTAAAATATATTGCTTTTATAAAATATTTATTTTTTTCCCACTTAGAAATTCTTATTTCGTGTTTTTTTCAGTTCTTTTTTGTCTAAGAAATAGCTTCTTAAAGTTCTGGTATCAAATTGAAACAAAGTCTTTCCTTAAACTTTTGTTTTAAGGAAAGTAATGCGATTTTATCAACGCTTCTTTAAAATGATTATACTTTAATGTATTTTACGAAGTTTCCTGAACATTTAAAACAATCGACTTTTTTTAAAATGAATGATTAATTGAAGTCTGAAGGCAGTGAATTCGGAAAATAATGATAAAAAACCTACTTAATGTATTTGGGATTTATTTTATATTCCAAAAAGCTTTATTAAAAATTTTTGCGATCTATTTTTATATAATCCATTAGTACATTACATTCTTTTAAATTTAAAATGCTAAATAATCAAAAAGACTTATTTTAAGACTTTAGATGTAAAAGACAAATAATCGGAAATTTTAACTCAAAAGCACTATTTGAAAATATTTTTATTACATTCTTCAAAAGCATTTTTTTTTGTAAAAGTTGAGTATTCTTGCAGCCTATTATTTAAAAAAAACTATTTTACCCATAGGAATCAGCTAAAAAATAGCATAAAACCACCATTTGGTTAGAAAACAAAACTTAAACAAGTAATAAAATTTAAAGTCGATTCCTATTTAGGAGCACAAAAAAATAATTTAGTTTCTTTTTATTAAATAATTAAAATTAATATAAATATATATACATATGACATAGTCACAGTATTAAGTAACAAAATAGAAATCGAATATCTTAACAATTTTCTATTCTATATATGGTGTTGGACAATTATTTTTCTTTATTAATAATTATTCGCTTTCTTTTTTTTTTCGTTCCTAATATATGAAGTTGAGGGTGGTCAACAATTTATCATCGCAAGGATTGAACTCGCATACTTCATCTTCACATGAGAAATATTGAAATCCTCGCATTTTAGCGACTCAAAAAGTTTTAAAGTAATGCAATTTTTGTTTACATTACAGCTTCTTTAAAATATTGAATGAAAAATTTTGAGTTATTTTAAAAGGGAGTTTATTATCAAGAGTTTTTTTTTTTTTTAAATTCTAAGATGAATTTTTGAAAAACACAGCTAATTGTTTTGGGAATTAAACGTAATAATTTCTCATTTACAATCTCCTCAAATTATACCACATAGCATTTTTGTATTTAAAATATTTAATCATTTTAAGGCATGAAATTTTGTCATAAGATATATGATTTTAATGCATTGAAAATTAATATTCAAACTATATTCATTTACTGAGAAATTGAATTATTACTTGCTTTGAAAAAATATACTATTATTTTCAACCGAAATGTTACATTATCTTGATGACATTTCGTTTTCCTATAATATCACAATTTATATTGAATTAAATATTGCAGATTTGAAATAGTCTCTGACTTGAGAGTTGGAAATATAAACAAGGGTATTGTAGTGGATATTAGTAAAATGTAAAAAAAAAATGAGTAATGCAAACACAGCAATTCATAAACCCTAAATAATTTTTCTCCGCCGATATGGTAATCAACAAATAAATTAGGGAGTCAACTGTAGCATTTTGATAAAATATCCTGGTTGTCAACTTCACCATTACAATTATGTTAAATGCTAATCTATTACTGAGTAGTGAATACTCTAAAATACAATTCAGTTCAGTCATATTAACATTTCACTTTAAATCAACACTAGGGCTATTTAGAGGCATACTTCGCAATTTCGAATAGAGGTCAGATGACGAGAATGACACCTCAGGTTTTATTTATTTATATTATTTTTCTTGTGTTAATGTAATGTTTAAGCAATTTTATTTTTTTTTTCAAAATCGTTTATCAATTTTTTATCTACATGTCGATAAATAGTTTCCATAAGAGTAATTTATTTATTTTTGCAGCTATATATAGAATTATGAAGATTATATATTTTATATGCTGAATGAAACTCTAAATGAAGAACTAAAGGCAAAGACTGTTTTTATATTTAAAAGAAACACACCAAATATAATCAAGAAAGAGTTAAAATTCTAGGCACTAACATTTTTTTGTTAGACTGTATTACGAATCTCATCACGCAAAAACGCTAGACCAGATCGAAAACTTTTCCACAGCTTATACATGCCTCACTCAAAAACTTAATTTTAAAAACCAAGCATAGGGAAAAAATCCTAAGTTCATTAATGAGTTGAAATAAAATACACAGTTCGTCAATGCTTGTAATTGCTATTGTATTTTTTTCATATCAGATTGGAAATGAAGCGAATGTATTTTTGTTTAAAATGGAAGGTATTCAGATAATTAGTTACACATTGAATGACGCATTTCGGAAATTGTCTTTCAGTTTCGAAGGAATTAAAATAAAATAGGAAATACAATGCTATCTCAATGTTTTCAAGTGAAGAATTCTTTATAATTGTTCTGTCTCTTTTAACGTCAGATGCAAAGGGGATCAATTTTTTGTTCTTTTTAATCACATCACGTTAATTGTGTCTCATGAAAAACTAAGAATTATGTAGAGCCTAAATTGTTCTATCTTTTATTGCTCTTGTAGCTTACAAATGCCATAAAATTCCTCTAGCTGTTAGTAAATTTGGGACACTCGTTCAATTACAGTTAAAGAGCTTGATGAGAGATATCTTGCTTATGGGGGCTATAAAGTGTATTCAGCATCTTTACAAAATACTCACTTAAAATTACGAAATTTTTGAAGTATATGAAAGTGCATATATATATATATATATATATATATATATATATATATATATACACACACACAGGGTGTCCCAAAAAGATTGAAACGCGCTTTAATTCTTTAACCGTTAGAGATAAGTAGGTGATGTAATTTGAAAAAATGTTCAAAATAAGATAGGAAAGAAGATTACATTAAGAAAAAAAATCTACCTATGAATTTTAAAAAGTTACACTTTTTAAATATTTATACAACCCCTCTATGCAAATTTGTTCAATTAGAAAGTTTTTTCTTTCCATCCCAGAAGACCATTAAAAAAACTGCATAACTGTATCTTTAAAATTGAGTGAGTTATGCGTAATTGAAAATTGAACGCTGTTTGTAGTGACCATATACCAAAATGGAAATGTAAGTTTGGAACACATTATAAACACATAAATATTTTTATATTATTTACAAAACACATTTTTGCGTATTTACGGTAGATTCACTATACAGTTATAGAATTGTCTTTTGTTTTAATCTTATCAGGGGCAAGAAATTTTATGCCGTGTATTCTAAATTTACATTAGAAATTTTATAAGATTTCGTAGAAAATCAATAAAAGCCTTTTGACTGATTTTTATAGCAAAATTTATAAAAAAGAAAAATACTGTTAAATTAGTCTGGTAGAATTTTAATTGTTTTCAAATTCATCACATTTTTGTCAAACCGACATTCTAACAAATTAACTGCCTGACGATTTTTGCTTTTCATTTAACTGGAATTTAGTCGCTTCTAATACGTGTATATTAAAGTTTTTTTTTTTTTAAAGTTACATAAAGAAGTGCAGACGATTATTTTTCAATTTACTTATTTAGTTCCAATATTATTTCTTTCCTGTACAACTCAACCAAGATTTCCTCGTGCATATCAAAATAAAGTTTAGAAATTATTCAGCGATGTTGAGTTTCATATTGTCGAGGTAAAAATAGTGTAACTAATTTTGCATTATGGTACTTTTAACAAATGACAAACTATT
>JAPMOQ010005572.1:424388-534125 GCA_026543055.1 Argiope trifasciata | reverse complement strand
TGCAGCAGAGGACCGAGTCCATGCCATGTAAAAATAGCCCACACCATTATGCAGCCATCACCAGCTTGAACAGTGCCTTGCTGACAGTTTGGGTCCATGGCTTCGGGGGGTCTGCGCCTCACTCGAACTCTACCATCAGCTCGTAACAACTGAAATTGTGACTCATCTGACCACGCCACGGTTTTCCACTGGTTTAGGGACCAGTCGATATGCTCACGAGCCCAAGAAAGTCGCTGCAGGCGATGTCGTGCTGTCAGTAGAGGCACTCGAGTCGGTCTTCTGCTGTCATAGCCCAAGGAAGAACATTTCGCCGCACAGTCCTATCGGACACGTCCCACATTGATTCCTGCAGTTATTTGACGAAGTGTTGCGTGTCTATTAACATTGACCATTCTACACAGACGTCGGCGGTCTTGGTCGTTAAGTGCAGATAGTCGCCCACTGTGCTGTTCATGATGGGATGTGATGCCTGAAATTTCATACTCTCGGCACACTCTTGATACTGTGGATCTCGGAATGTTGATTTCACTAACGATATCCTCAATAGAATGACCCATGCGTCTAGCTCCAACAAACATTCCACGTTCAAAGTCTGTTAATTCTCGTCGGGCCGCCATAAATAACGAAAAACCTGTTCACATGAATAAATTGAACACAAATGAAAGCTCTGGAAAACGAACTGCGCATTTATACTTTTTCGCTGCGATACTACTGCCATCTGTATATTTGCATATTGCTATCCCATGACTTTTGTCACTTCAGTGTATATATATATATATATATATATATATATATATATATACCACAAAAGGGAAAAAATGGAACTGAAGAAGAAAAAATTTAATTAAACATAGGAATAGTGTCAATGACGAGCAGCAGATATAGACTTTCATTAAATAAATGCTGACAGATAATTAAAATTATAATAGAACTACACAAAGTAGTTTATTCCAATAATTTCCAAAACTCAATGTTAATTAAACATTAAAAATGACAATGTAGTAAATTAACTTAAATAAACACAATTTTTAATGTGTTTCTACATAATTTATAACATTTCTTTAAAATAGCATCGCTATGATAAGTATAATCAGCTTCAGTTTCTAAGTGTGAACAATGTAGTACAAAGATCAGAGCGTCATAAATAGTACGTATTGTAGATCCTTGGTTCGAGTAGAGATTTTTGCTGTAATTGTTTTTAATTTTTTACTTATATTTTTGTGCTTAATTTTTTGTTTTTTTAAAGTTGTGTATTGTAAGAAATTATTTTGAATAACATGTTAACTAAATGCATTCATGATTTTTTGTTATTTAAATGTCTAATTCACATGTAGGTAAGACAAATATATACTTATGAAATCAGTGTATGATTCGTATCCAAATATTTTCTCCGAAAAAACACGATTACAGAATTAATAAAATAAAGTAAAGAAAACTGTCAAATGAAATCCAATCTTTCAGATATTTTGATAGGACATTCAAAACTTTAGAAATTAAATTCACTACTATGCTAAGTCATAACAACGAAATGGATTCTAAGAATTCTGAATGTCAAAGTTAAATATGCAGTATTTCTTTATACAAATAAAATCACATATTTTCTCTAAATCTTTTTATAAATAAAACATAAGTATCAGGACTTCCCTATTCTTATAAGACAGAGTACACGCTATCAATCTAGCATTCTTGCTTTTCAAATAAAAGCGAATCATTAATAACTTTTCAAACGTCTTTCTGAATTTGCAAATTCGATTTGCAGATTCATTCAGCATTTGTTTTGCCGAATTCCCTCTAGAAGCATCACAAATCTAGTAAAATAAGAAAGGTACTCCATTGACAGGTGTGCTCAGGGGAATCGAAAATAAATAAAGTAAGCATTATCATCAAAGAAGGCAAGAAAGAAAGAAATGGGAATACGGCAACGGTATTTCTAAACACATCGATTTAAAGAGTTTGTTTCTGACAGTACAAGTCTCAAAAGCTCTCACATCACAAAAACTCAGAGGGAGCCATTATCAGACTAATAAACCCTTTTCTTCCAATTATATTGAGGTCTATTAAGGTAATTTGGCGAAGGGTACCCTTTTGCCTCATTAGTTGACTGCGCTGATGTTTACAACAGTTGATATTCTGTATTTTATTTTTCTCTCGAATGCAAAGCTCCAGTTACTCGTTGCGCTGTTCGGTAAAAGTTATTTTTCGGGCCCAAAATTTAATTAGCTGTTCTGTCTTTTTCATTGTGAAAAATTTGATAATCCACTCAAGTTGATCATAAACTTTGAAATTATGAATAAGGGAATTAATTGCAATAAGATTTGGTCATTCATTACCAGATTTTTGAACTCTTATTAATAATGAATTAAAGCAAGAATTTCGAATATTTCTTTGTGAAAACTCTTTAAATTGCTTTCATTCGCATTTATCATAAATATTTACATATAATCATAATACGTATAATTCTAATTATATACATAAAATATTATAAATATGCACATTAAAACATAAAATTATCAAAATATAAAACATCGTTGAAATTTTTTTTTAACGATGTTCTTTTCTGTAACGATATTTTTTATAACGATCTTGTTGTTTATTCACCTTCGACTGAAGATTTAACTGAAAGATTTAAAATCTTGCCTGAAGAAATAATTGAATATTTCACAAATCTCAGCATGATTAAAAAACACTTCATTTAAAATTTATTTTCAATTACAGTTACATTATTATTTAATTCAAAATAAGAAATTAATATTAAATTTAAATCAATATACATTTTTTAATAAAAGTTCGACTATAGTTATGAAATTTTATTCTAGTTTTATTTAGTAAATAATGCTAAAAAATATTATAACTTTACATCGTTTGCTGTTTTTTTCTCTTTTAAAGAATGAAATCTTTCAAACTTTTTCACAAAAACATACTTTTATGAAATGATATCCATAAGAAGGATTCGACCCTTAAAATTTCCATAATTGTACCATTTATCTAATGTATGTCGTGGAATATAATGGTACACATCTTTCTTCAAACATTCCTTTCCAAAAGCTTTAGCTTTTATCTGAGTTTAAATTCTCTCCACAAAGTCATCCGATTTGTTTATTTTCTGAAAACAAAAAGCAAAAGAGAATTCTTCTTGCTTTCACCTCCATTTTTTTTTTTATTCCGAGTTTCCAAAATTACTGCGAGGCTCGTAGCAGACGTGCTGACTTAAAAAAGTCAAAGATCAAAGTTGACTGCGGCCTTTTTTATATTCAGGCAAATTCCCTTTCCCATTTCCATACTGCACTCTAAACGATTCGGGCACGCAAAGAGTCTTCCTCCAACGTTCCAGCCATTTAGCTGCATCGAAAAATACATTAAACAGCTATAAATATTAAAATATACGACTCTAGGTTACCAGAGAGTCATAGGAAAAAGAGAATTCTTATTTTATTTTAAATTTGCATTGCTTGGAATGGACAGTACTAAAAAGTGATATTGTTTTCTGTTTCAATGTTACTGAGAAAATATCGAAAGAAATAATGTTGATATTGATAAGTTATTTTCGAATAGTGTTTTCTGTGAAGGCCATGCTAAGGTTAGAATTTTTAGTACGTAATGGCATACATGTGTATATTTGATAAAGATTATGAAAATGTACAAGATGTTAAGAACTCAATATTTCAACTTAGTAAGGTTATGGAAAGAAAGTAAAATAAAATCGTTCATTTTTTGGAAAGCAAATTAACAGTGAAAAGTTTCAAATCAACACAATTATAAGTATTCACAGATACATGAAAAATATTCAGGTATACAATTATTCGTTTCATACTCTATTGTAGAATAATGATGGTTTGAAAGGTTATCCGCATCCAATTGATGCATTAGAACAAACTCTTCATCTTAATGTAGAGTAAATACAGTGTTTATTGTACTATTAAGAGTACAGGGTTTATAATCATTATTACTGATCTATCGTTAAAAATGCATACTTAAAGTTTTTCAAAAAGTCTCCCAGACATTCAAAAGACAGTGTGTAATGAGTAAACATATCTTAGTATTCTTCCTATTTCCGGAGAGATTTACATTGAATACCTATGATTGTGGTAATTTTAAATGTTAATATGGTTGCCGATGAACAAAAATTATGCACTTTTCTTCGTTCTCTTTCATTATTGATACTAACTTGATGTTAATTTATAATTTATTATACTTAGGGAATTTGATTTCAATGTAATTATGTGTATGCTTTTAAAATTCATAACTGAATTGAAGTTATAACAGCGTATACAGTTTCTGTTACAAGTGCGAGCCATGTGACATCTAGAAAAATAATGGATTTCCTGCCATGAAATTTCCCCACAAATGTTAAATCCGATTATATATCAAATTTTAAAATAATATTTTTTTGAAACGAAACTTTTTAGCAAATATTTAAATAAAGTAAATAATCACCAAAGTATTATGTTTTATATTCTTTTAATATATTAGCTGATATAAAGTCATAAAGTATATGTAAAGCCTTTCAAAAAGTCACATCAGACGAGCTGTAAACAGTGTGCAATGACTAAACGTAATGACATTTTCCCTATTTCTGGAGAGACTTGCATTAAATACCTATATGTTTACTAGTTTTATATTAAAGGATTTTGCTGTAAGAAGAAGGTAGCTCCAATTAAAGAAATTTGCAGAATGCAATAAAAAATCAGAAAATTCTATATTCCAATAAGATAGACAGTTCCATTTCTTAAAAAATGCGTGAACAAAGATTGGAGCTACATCTTTTTGGCACCAAATGAACAAGGATTATTCTTTTACCGTACGTAATTCTAACGTAATGCATATAACTCTCTCCCAAATTGGAGTTACATCCTTTTTCAGCAAACCCTTCAATTTTAAATTTTAATTTGGTTTCCTATGAACAAAAATGATAATATTTGTTTTGTTCTCTTTTAATATTCCTATTTAATATATAATATCTTGAACTATTCATTCATAAATATCTTGTGAATTTTAAGTCTTTAAAATTTTGATTCTGTTTTTAAATTCGTAATTAAATTGAATTTATAATGATGTGCTCAACTCAGTCACTAGTCCAAACCACAGGATGTCTCTAAGATTTGAAGTAACGAATCCAAATAATATAGCTTTGAAGATTTTAAATTCTAAAGTATACTATTCTCTATTACAAAAGTGATTTGTTTTATATATGTCTCACATTTTTTCTTTCAATTTGAATTTGATATGCAATGTAGTTGATTCCTTTTTAAATTACATGAGATGAAATATAAATTTATTCCAAGGAAAACAGATATCAGAACTACATGTTTTTAAATTAAAAGGGTGAAATCAACTGATTTCATGCTTGCATAATTTGCATTTCACAATCAAATTTTCATTAGCTTTTAGACGTATTTGTTTACTTAAATTCCATAAATTCAATTCTTATCACTTTCTAAGCCATATTTTGGGATCTTCAAGATTTAATGATTATTTAATGGATTGATAAAAAAATTATTATAAATAAGTGCTGCCACCTATTATTGATTTTTTTAAAAGAAATGGTACTTTAGTCCATAATATTTAATATAAAGGATTATAAATTAAAAATTAATAAATAGAAAGTAATGAAAAAAATTAACATTCTAGTACATTAAATAAATTGGTATTGAAAAATAACTTTACAAAATTTATTATTAACTTAAATTAAGTTTATTGTTCTTGCGTCCAGGCATTGGGGTTGCGTGTCTTCCCCGTGATGTGGGCGTCCCGGGTTCCAATACCGGTTCGGGAATGGTTGCTCTTTTGTGTTCTATCTGTGAGTAATTGGAATGTGACCCCCTGTAAAAAGAGGTTGAAGAGACGCTAATTTAGGATTAAATCCCTGACAGCTTTCTGTCAGCTGTCTTGTAAAACATCATATGAAACAACAACAACAAATTTATTGTGAATTTAAATTCATGGATGACAAACTGAATGCTTCAACAAAAGATTGCTCAGAATAATTTGTCTCTGAAAAATATTTCACTTTTGACAGACATACAAATCCTCAGCACTGGGAAATGAACTATCTGAAGACTAAAAAATAAAAAGGGGAATATGACATAAATTCGATGGTAATAGGAAGGAATATCAGAAAAAGGGATTGATCTTTATATATGAAGTGATCTGGATATGACAACGAAAATAAGAATAACATTTACGTTATTTTGAAATATTTTCAAGAAATTGTATAAATTCTGACATTATGTCAGGATAAAATTGTAATGTAAGGATACAAGGAAAGATGTGAGAAAAAAAAATATCCTCTAAAAGTCTTATTATTATGGGCGAAGATCATGAGATCGTTTTAATTGCTGGAACATTTATTGCTCACTGGCTTTAAAAATTTAAAATAAATCTCATTGTATTCTAAGCGCAAAATAAATAAAAAGAAGGAAAAATTCGCTATCATGAACTTTATAATTATTCATAATTAGACAGTAATTCATAATTATAAGCAAGACCTCAGGTGTATATCCTGTAAACAGATGCTTTTAGTAAACAAAGGATAAATTCTTTTATTCACATTCCCCTGATTCGGTGATACTATTACCACTCTTTTCAAAACATCCCTTGGGTTGTTTAATGGATCATTTCGTAATAAACAAATTATTTATTTATTTTAGTTTATACAAGAGCAAGGGATTGAAATTACAAGTATTTAAATGGCAATTAAAGATTCAACTCATTAATGTAAAGAGCATGAAAACAGTAATGGAACATCTAATGTATCTACCCACGTGTCTCTATAAAAATGGATGTAATTACAAGGAAAAAATGTAGTTAAGACATCAGAAATACGAAAAAGGTTTACTGTTCATAGCTTGCATTTCCCATCTCTTATTATGAATTATAAATTTCAAAAAGCGTTTATTCAGTTCTTACTTTAAATTCTTTAAGGAAGAACCCCATAATTATAGATGATAATATTAAAATAATATTTCTGAATAACTTTTCGTTCATCATAACAGGGAGCTTTTTGAAGTACATTTCTCTATAGGATTTTTTTTATTTTAAATAAAAACCCCTTTTCACCTTTTATTAAAAATTCTGCACCTTTAAAACCTTTTTACTAATTAATCCCACTAAAAACTCTTTTGTTTTTTCATCGTTTTCTGATAAATATTTAATTATGCATATAAAAGGAGATATCGAAATTCTTCTGGTATTTTATTGAGTTGCGGCTCTTCTATGACAGTAAAGAAAATGTGTCATTTGTCTAGATACCCTTTCATTGATAAGCAATTTTAGCACCCTATTTGACTTTTGATAAAACTTTTCTAGCATTTTAAGACTCAAGTGAATGTTGTATAAAAAATAAAATAAATTAGAGATTTCGGAGATTGCTAACATTGGGATTTTTGATACTCATAATCCCGTCATTTTATAAATCTTTCTAAGTCTTGCCTTAAATGGAACAACCATGGGATAAAAAACACTTTAAAAATGGGAATACCAGTGCCAAAATCCATTACATTTAAATCTAGATCCCTTACTCTACAGACGTATCTAAAACTATAATGGAAAGATAACAATTGCATGCTTCAGAGAGAGATATTTCAATTAGTTGGAGTGCGCATTTTGCTTCTGGTATTTAATGATTGGATAGGACAGGATTTTATTCATGCGATTTATATATTTATTTGGCAATGCTATTTTAATTGATTGAACCATCTTCCAATCTCTTATTCCTCAGTTTTTGTGCTTTTTTATATTTTTGAAAGAGCTTCGTAATTAGATTTGTATATTTCTGAAATAAAATATTCACAATGTATAACATACTTGAAATGAAAATAATTTATTATTGAGTGATTTAATTTCAATATTTGTAAAAATTAGCATTTCTTAAAATTTGGGTTAAAAAAAGACTTCACATCTTTCCATTTTCACTAAAATGGCTTTATATAAAATTTGACTAAAATAACTTTATAAAATTTGCATCTCAATATTTTGATTGAACGTTTTTGATAAAAAAAATGTTAAATTAAGAAACATGTGTAAAGTAAAAGATATTCATATAAGAAAGAATTTAAACTCAACAGTCATTTTCTTAATTTCCAAATCCGTAAAAGTCTTTATATATTTCAACAGTTTTTCTTTTAAAGGAAAAAAAGGAAAAAATTATAAATATTTGAATTAGTTTACAATGCTGTTTTCTGGTAGCCTCAGGTAACTTTAAAAACTCTTTATACTCTTTTAAATTCATCATTTCTGAATGCTGATTAATTACTTGGAAAAAAAAGATACCTCCTCGATATGTAATAATATACAGCTCTCTCTAGAAATAGTTGATGCACATATCATGATTGCAATTCAATATCAGTTAACAATTATTGACTAATTGCACACTCGTTCTTTTTTTTTCTATGAATTGCAGTTGACAGAACCCTATTGTTAATCATCGTCTTTTATTTTTCTATAAATAAATCTCTCTTTCAGTATATTTTGTGAGCCTTTAATTTTTAAAGCAGTTAATAGAGTGTAAAATTAGTCAATAAATTTGGTAAAATGCAATTAACTTCAGTTAAAAACAAGTAAAAGATTGGGAAGTGTTGGAAGTGGCCTTTAGGAAAATTTCTCACGTAATCTATGATAATTGCATTTTTGGTATTATTAAATGCATACCTTGATGAACAGCAATTATGACAGTAATTATTCCGTGATTGATTGCTAGGAGGAGATTAATACCCAAATATCAGAAAATGAGAATGCATTTTGTATATCTGACAAATTAAAATCTAAATACACTATAAAACTAAAATGTAAATGTATTGCAGTGGTATACTAGACACTAGTGATCGCTTTTGCCAAATGGTTATGCCCCAGGCTCGATTTCCACTCAATTCAACCCACTACAGATTTTATTCAAAATTTGATTAAAACCTGCAGATTTAATGTGAAGTCCCTGTAACGAATTTCGCCAATCTAGTTGAAAGTGGTTTTGTACTATTGTGCTCATAGACATACTGACTAAAATGTGTTTTCGGACTCAGAGAGGTTTAAAAGTGGAATGAATCTCGAAGTGGAATGTTTATACGATGATAATATTTCTCTTTCTATGTAAACTTTGTATACAAGAAAAGACTAATATTGTATTGGGGATGTTGGAAATGATTTATCAATATTTGTATTACATTGTGATATTGTAATGTTTTGTTGACAATGATCGATATAAATAAACAAATTGTGCATTATCTAGTTTATAACTTATAATTTCTTACTATTTAAATAAAATATCAAGTTTGTAATCGTAATACAAATTATAAAAGAATTTATGATGAAACAAACCTAAATGTATATTTTGGATTAAAATTAAAATTAAATGTAGTTTCTTATTTCCAGTTTTATCTGAAATAAATTTCTTACTTTATTATTTTACAAAACGTTTTAAAACTAATTATATTTAAGTTACTTGTTCAAAAGAGGAAACATTACTAAGTATATTTTATTTATTATTATATATTTGGTATTGATTTGAAACATCATAATATAAATTAATCATCATATAATTAAATAATTTTCCTTTTTACATCCATAAAGCAAAAGAAAATTTAAAATTAAAATTTATATTTTAATCTTCATAAATTATATATATATATACATCTGTTTAGGATAAATTTTGTAAGCTATCAGGAATACTAAATGATATATAATCATAATACAAAAAATGAAAAAGGGAAAAAATAAATGATTTTTTTATTTGAGACTTTGAAATTAATTTCAATTCGAGAACTTACAACCATTTGTTATTTTTTTTCTTATTGGAAAAACAAATTTCTAATTTATTAAAAGAACGAAAATAAAAATAAAAATTTCAAAACTAACAAATGACGTATAAAATAACACTGATACTATACTTCCCTTTTTCTTCTCCCTGCTCCTTCGCTTTCATTTTTTTTTAGATTTAGAGTAAATAATTCGTACGGTATAAAAAATATTTTGTAAACAGATAACAAATATTTCTTTTTGAATCATTATTTCGACTGCTCATTTTTCAGTGCGCTTGCAATTGTATGGAAATATATTTTCTTTTTACTTTTTTTTTCAAATATAATTACTTATATATATAATCCAGTTTGAATATAACCTCTTTGACACCATTATTGCTTTTATTTCACTTGGCTTTACTTTTTTTCGGCATTTTGATTTTTTTTTGTAAATCTAAAGATGAGCTTTCTGAAGGTAGCATATTTTTGTTTTTCAAAGCTCATTTTCTTTCAGTATATTTTTATTTTTAAGCATTGTTGCAGAACAAATAATTTTTATGGAATCATCAATATCTGTCAAAGGTATCCTGAATTCTTCATAATGATAAAAATCTATTTATGTGTTGGAATGGATATATATTTCATACCTAAGTACCTAAAGAATTAGTAAGTGAGTTTTGTCCTTTTATAATTCAAGAATAATTATGCTGATGATAGCACGTTCTGAAAAACTGTAATAATAATATACCATAACAAATAAGTAAAAATTGTATAAGAAGTTTGAGATTAAATTAAAGTTATTTTATGTAAGTGAATGAATTTTTTTTCTTTGAAAATATTAAAAATAAATATTTAGCATTTTTCCATTTAATGTGGATACTAAATACTGTGTGATACCACTACCTAGTCAAATGATATAGGCGAAACTTGAAGTGACTGCCGAAGAGCAAACGCATCTAACGCGTAGGAACAAACTACATTGAGTGATATTGGACCCTTGCATATAATAATAAAGAAAGCATACTGGTTCAAAAAAGAGAAAAAATTACATTTTATGTTACATATTAGGTTTCAAAACATTAAAAATGCATAAAATACATTAAATGAGTGTTAACTTTTTGCATTAGGTGAGATTTAAAGACAAACGCTTTGGAAAAATCTCCCTATTAGAAAATTTATAATAAGTAGCTGTTTCAGTTTGGACTCCCTTAAAAAATCTGTTTACAAAGGGCAAATCTGTTTACCTAACCAGATGTATACGATACACTGACGTGACGATATGCTCTCTCTCGCGCGCGCCTTTGTGTTGAGTTGTGCTTGTGTGGTAGTACAGAAATATCAGTGTCCATATATGTGTGAAAATAAAACCTATGAAAGTTTCAACTACTGCTTCGTCATTAATGAAATTGTCATGCAGTGACTGTACATCGTGGTGTGCCCTATTTTCTTTGGAAAGCACTGGTTATATAGTAATTTTTTTTTAAAATGAACCTTAGGAATTAAGATTTGAGCATTCTAACTGTAAATGGAGTCTTCAAATTCATTATTAATTCAGTCACGTAATATTGCATGTATAAGTGAAAAATTTATCCTCTACTAATTTGTTACCAACACCGTTACTATGATAAAATGCTAATCATAATGTAGTAAATTCTTGCTCTAGTCATTTGTTTCCTGAATAACACTTGAAAAAGCGCCAAGTCCTAATGTCCTTTGTCCGATTAAAAGTTATTTAT
The DNA here is from genome assembly GCA_026543055.1 of Argiope trifasciata. NCBI lineage: Eukaryota > Metazoa > Arthropoda > Arachnida > Araneae > Araneidae > Argiope > Argiope trifasciata. The sequence continues at coordinate 522,661 of JAPMOQ010005572.1, read as the reverse complement.
TAATAGTTTCTAATAAATTCCAATAAAACTAATGAGAAATTCATTAGCAGATTTTTATGCCTCTCAAAATGAGCAAGGAGTCAAGTTATGCACTATAAATAATTTTGTATTCACTAAACGGAACTGAATTGCATTTGCATGCGAAATGATACGAAGTGAGAAGATTTGTACATTCTTTACTTTCCGATGATTAATACTGAAAAGAATAATTCTTAATAGTGCTTTGTTATATTTGCGATACTAGAAAATGGATGTTTATGGATGGTATTTTTCTCTCTCTAGAAGCATTATAATAGCTAAAGAGCATTAATGTTAATTACTCAATGCATACCTGATATTATTAAGTGAACATGTCACGTTACAGTTGAATATAATTTTGTTCATTAAGGCATTTTTTAAAACATTTTTATCTAAATATGTGTATTTAATTATATAATTGCTGATGAAATTAGCATTTGTTAATAATGGAATTAAATCTCTTTGAAATTAATTTGAAGCAAATGTTTTATTTTTTTTATTTTTTAAGAACTCCATATTAGTAAAGATTTACTGCTTCAGTTGGGACTGTTTTAAGACTTGTTGGTCGATGTAGAAATAAACAGTCTTTTAGTGACAGACGAAAATTTTTATTAACACGAAGTCGCTAATAAAAAGAGGACGAATACACATACGACAAATATATGCGGCTGAAACGAACACAGGGCAACCTATAGAGACCCACTATGACAAATAGTAGTTCAGAAGTAGTAATAAGTATCAATGGCAATCACAGCCCACAAAGCGGCCAGTTAGAATTCAGCAGAAGGAGGGAATTCACTCTACGACCTCTCTAAACGTCTGCAAATCTCCATTGTCTCCTCGCTTTAGCCGTATCCAGCTATCGTCTCTCTACTGCTCAAGTGGCTGCTCCATACGTGACACGAGGCTACTTGTACAATAGACAACAGCACTTGGCTCACAATTCTATTCGGCAATCCCTTGGGCTGTTAGCTGGATTGATTTAACTAATCACCGTAGACTCTTTACACGATTGATTACGGCTTGAGAGTGATGGCGTTTTATAATTTACGGAATCCGAGAAGTCTCTGGACCAATCAGGCATATCTTGACTTAAATTGGCTTAATCACTAAAATTCGGGAAGTTTTTATTTATTTTGTCATCAATGTCGCCAAATGGTTGCCAAGTTTGTTACCAAGCCCCGAAATCACTGACTTCGCATCTGATCGGCATTCAAAGTAGTTTATTGTAAAGCGGTCGTTAAAATGACTAATTGAACCATGCTGTGAAGCAGCATTACAGATTTGTAAGAATATTATTTATATTTTAGATCACTTTTAAGGCAAATTATTTTAAGCTTGTAGAGATAGGTTTTGCAATAAATTGCTTTTTGTTATATTTGAATTGCTAAAGTTGCACAATTTTCTTGTGATAAAGGGAGGGCAATATATTTATTAGAAATAATGCATGACAGTTTCGTGGCCAACTTTTTTATAGCTTTAAATGAAACAAAGTTTAATGTGATCATGAATACTATTATTTTGTTTATAAAGTACAATAATTAAATAATTTTAAAACTATTTGTCTAAATTAAAGTTAAATTAGTTTAATAGAATCAAAGTCAAATTGGTGTGACAATTTTCATTGCATGTACTTTCTAACACATGTTATATTATTTTGAGCTGTGACATCACTTTGTTTTTCTTTCAAGATGAAATAAACTGGAAATATAAATCGGACTACCGCAATTAGTATCATGTAAAACTTGATACTTTAGATTATTAAAAGATGGCTTTGATGTTCAAAAACAAAATCAAAACGATTCAATTATGAACAATTCATATTCATATTAGTGCACAATATTGTACGGTATAAAAAAATTCGCAGTCTTATATAATATTGTTGAATATTCAATAGAATGATATGATAGTGCTACGGATTTCCTATATCCTAAAAATCTTTCGGGTTCTTTTTACCTCGTATAGTGGGTGTGTATGGTGCTAGAGATGATGAGGATGCACACACACGCAATGATCAGTCCTTCAGTAGACAACACAACACAGACGTTTATTTACAGGACGAAGACAGGAAAGCACACAGATGACAAATATTTACACCACAACTATGTATAGACGATAACTATAAACAGTCGAAACGAACACACAGGACAGCACACTGCAGATAGTTGTCCAGAGGCAGAAATTCCGTAGTGACAACGTCCACAGCTCACAAAGCGGCCAGACAGGATTCAGCAGGAGAAGGAATCTTTAAGGGATTTTTTTCTACGCTCACGTAGGTCTCTCTGGAACAGGCTGAAACTATTCTTCTGTCTCTTCTTGCCTTCGCTGCCGACTCACTACTTCACACAACGGGACTAATCCTCAATTAAGGACAGCTGTGTTCCCGAAGACGACACAACGGGCTACGAAGGCTTCGTCACAACACAGGCTTCGTCAGAATATGGAACACAGAGATCAGCAGTCCTCCGTTCAGGAACTCCTCAATTTAAGATCTCTCTATTTAGGTCTTCTCGATCAATTCCACAGCGCTACTTGTCTTCTTTGTTGAACACCAGATCGCCTTACTTCGACTTGATTTCTTTTGATTCTTCTTCAGGTCTTCTCCTTTCCTCTTTCTAATGTGCTGCTTCTCGCTTGATTCACACCTCTGATCTTCTTTCCATTTTCTCCGCTCTTCAGCTTCGACTTGACTCACATCGAAGCCGCCTGCCTTATATAGTGATGGAAGGCGGGGCTAAACATCCTCTGGACCAATCAGGAGCATTCTACCTGTATCTCGGCTCCTAGTGAACGGATCGGGAAAATGCTCGATGTTTCGTGTACTTCCCATTTTGTCGCCCAAGTCGCCAAAAGTTTCTCCAAGCCTTGGGACCTCTGACGTCACACCCATTCACTATCCAATACATATTACTGTACGATGCCTTCCTTACGATGACAGTATCAGAGCGGGAAAGCAAAAGTACACGTTCGTAACAATATAATATCGCACAATATTGTACAGTATTGTGAAAAAGGCAGGGATGTTATTTCATAGACATTTTCCATAAAGAAACCATTTTTAACATTAAACAAGACTTTCTATACCACTTTTGATTAGTTGTTATTTACTTTGTAAAATAGAAAATTGCTTCCTCAGGAAATTATTATAACTAGTTTTTGGCTCATAAACAGAGAGTTGGAGTCTGTAAATAAACCAAATGGATAAACATAAGTGATTGATTTAACTGAGTTATGATATACCCTAAGTTTATATTTATTTTGGCTAAATTGGAATTTATTTAATGCCAGCATGCTGAGGCAAAGGGCTATTTTCTTAGTAAAATACTTAAAACAGCATAATTTCTGATTAGTAGCATTCATTTTGAGAATGCTTTTTACTCCAAACTGTCATGAAATTCATAAATCAAATAAGTAAAAGCAGAAGTTATTTGAGTTGGAAAATAGTTAAAAACTAAATATCTTTATACTTTTATAAACTAAGTAAATATGAAAATAAAACCAAAAGCCTATTATTTTGAAAACTTTGAATAAAAGTCATTAAAAGAAATGCATCTTTTTTCTTATCTTATTTGACATTTATTTTCCTATACAGTTTGTTTATTATATGCTTGTTTTTTTGTGTTGTACTCACACTTGCTATTACTAAAATGTAAAATTTTTGCCACAAATGTATAATTTCTTATTCTTTTTATTTTTATAGATATAATTTTTTATATATTTTAAATTCATTTCCTGAGGAGTTTTAGCGTCAAATTACTATGAATTCTATAATATTTTCATAAATTTAATGGCATTTTAAATCGATAAGGTTGGCAAATTTCAAGATTCAAGCTGAGAATATCGTTGAAATATAAATTTAACATATCCTAATCTAAAAATAATATTTAATACTTGAAAAAGAATTTTTATTTCATTCGTTTAAAATATTTTAAAGAAATATTTGATTCCATCAATTAATTTTCTAGTAGAAATGTTGTTTTAGTAGCGAATATTTTATGAATGTAATGTATATTTATAAAAAGTACTTGCTTTGTATCATGCCATTTAATTAGAAACAATATAAAAAATGTAATTGATAATTTTATAACAAATTTTGAATTCCTTAATTCTTATTCATTTTATAATTATGTAAACAAATTCAGGGAAACATTACAAATAATTTAATGTAAAAATTTTATGGAACGTTTAGTAATTCCGTTTCAGTTGAAGTTATCTCATTCGCATAATATCTGTGTAAAAAACTAGAATTAGAATTGTACATTTGAAAACTGTTTCTTATTTGTATTGAAACATATAAACATATAGAAATCTTTTATTTTTTTCATAATTATTCTTTATTATTTTAAATTTTGTGCTCGGAAAATTATGCTCTAAAATAAAACTTTGAAATCATTTCAATGCCAAGAGTGAAATGAAAATGTTTTTTATATGTACAATTAATATATTTGCGAATTTTTTCCAACAAAAACCTTTTACGAAAAGTGAGTTACATAAATGATTTGAGATGCATTTCCATAACTAAGCCATTTATTTAATGTATCCCGTGAATTTCAATGACTTGCAGCATTCTTCAAGAATTCGTCTGGGACAGGCTTGCCTTCTAATAGATTTTCAAATCTCTCCACAAAACCTTTGATTTTAGTATTTCTTTAAAAAGTGGAGAAAAAGATTTATATTTATTTTTCCTATCTTATTGCTTTTATTTTTTATAATACTTGTTTGGTGTTTGAAAAATTCCTGAAATGCTCAAATTTCACAAAATCAGATTCAAAGATGTGCGTAGTTTTGTTAAATAAGTGCAAACAGTTCTTTTTTTAAATATATATTTTCAATGTTGAGCTCTAAATGACCCAAGTAAATAAAAAAGCATTTCTTTGAATTTTTAGTCATTTTACTGTTTTCAAAAATGCCTTACATGTATAATTTTAAATTACCTAATAACTTTTACTTTATTTTATAAAGAGCAAAAATCGATATGGTCATTACTAAATGACAATTTTCGTTCTGTATTCAAATGATATTCAAACACTAAATATTTCGCAAAATGAACAATATTATCAAAATAATATTTAAATTTTTTAATTGTACAATTTTCATCAACACGAAATTAATAATATAATTTTAAACTATTTATGTCATATGTGTACGCCTAATTTTAAAAATACATTTGTATTTATGTTTCGGTTTAGTTTTTACTACTTTATATTAATCTTTGAAGCAATGCGAAAATATTTTGGACCGTCAGATGAAAGTACCTCAGTTAGTAATTCACATTAGATGATGACTTTTGTCCCGGAAAACTGAAATGCTTATATAAAGTGTATAAATATTAGAACTTAGCGTTATATCATTGTATATTTAAGCGCATTACTTAAGATACTTATTAAATGCATTATCATTGAGCATTAAATTGAATGGATAATTTAAATTGAAGTATTAAAATTAATTGGATATCGCGTTTTGTAGATGTATCAGTTTTCTAATGGAAAGTGGTACAAACATTTTGCTGCAATGTTGGCAGAGAAACCTATAAGGAAAACAATCCATTAGTTTTTGAAATATTTGTGCAGAAATTACTCATAATTCTTGCTAGCGATACAGGATAAGTTGTGCCACTGATACGAAGTATTGGAGTCCATCCAGAATTCGAAGATCCGATTACTTCTGTAAATGTTCTATGGGATCGAGTCCTGTTTATTGAGAATCCCAGTTCAATTCCTGAAGTAAGCTCTGCCACTAATACGGACGATTACAGTCCAAATAGAGTTCGACAATTCAATTCATCCCACATATGTTCTATGGGATAGAGACCTGCATATTGAGAATCCCAGTCCAATTCCTGAATTTAGCTCTGTTACTAATACTAGGCATTGTGGTCCAACTAGAATCCGACGATTCAGTTCATCCCACAAATATTCTAAGTATTGAGAAGACCTGCCCAATTTAGTATCAGTACATATTTGGTAAATGGAAACCAATTATATCGAAACAACAACAAACTCTCACAAAACTATTGCCGCAAAATGAGAAATGTAGAAGGATAATGAAAGATTATAATCTATTCACGGATATTTGGCTACTTTATAATTTTTATTATTAAATATAAATATAAATTGAATTATATTTAAAACGTAACTATATGGAAAACTAATTGGGATAATTTGTCATATATCATCGTTTAAATAGCAAATGAAATTGAGCAGTTTGTAATTCCTATATCGTTATGTATATTAATGAATTCAAAATCTTTACAATTTCTTATTTTTAAATTACCTATATTATTTCTTTAATTTTCAAGAAAGGCATAAAAATTTCATGTTTTTATTTTGCATTATTTTTCTTGTTTATTTGCAAAATATTGTGCCCCTTACTTTAGTATTTTTTAAATTATTGGAAAACGTTAAAATTATATAAATATTTCAATTATTTTTGGTCATTTATTTAACCTGAAAACCAGCATTAATTGCATACTCTTTTTGTCAGTTTTTCAATTAATTATATCCTTTTTCCTTAAAAAAATATTTTCAAAAAAATGAAATAAGCCCTTGTTTAAATCATTGAAAAGAAAAAATAATCATAATCTCCTTATGTTATTGAAATTTTTGTTGAAACATTTTTCTCCTTTACTAACTTAAAACTTTAAAAAAGGCCTCTTAATCTTTAATAGAAAGTCAAAACACATGAAACCTTATTAGAACATAAAATAAGAATGTATTAGAAAGTCTAATAATAATTGTTTAGATCCAATGAAAAAATGCTTAATCTTTTATTATTACATCGCTGTTATTACGCTACTTTATGCGAGACAGTTTTTTTGCATGATGAATCCTCCAACCACCAGTATGCATTTAGATTATTTTATTAATACATTTAGAGTTATAATTTCACATAATTTTTATCATATTTCTAAAGATATGAATAGAAGAAAGTAAGATAATACTTATCAAGTATGTTTATCTTTATGAAATTTGAAGCTTTCCTATCAACTTTAAAAATTTAATTTAGTAAAATGTTAAAATTTCTTCTTATTATTATTCGAGCATCCATATCCATCCCAGTGCAAAATAATTTGAATTTTTTTTAGCTTAAATTGCTCACATAATTTCATTTTAATTTCTACAAACATAACTGTTATTTAATTAATTGAAAATATAGAATACTTTTAGAATTAAAGCCGGCGTCTGGTATTGGGGTTTTGAACGTTTTGTGCCATATTCAAATCCCTATTCGGGCATGGTTCTTCTTCTGAGTTCTATCAGTGTGGCGTGCAACTATGCCCCCATGTAAAAAGACGCTGAGTACCATATGTAGCTACCATATTCAATGTAACGCATGAGTAGCTACCATATACTCTTGGCTCTGGCTGGTGCTACTGAAAAACAAGATACGCTCTCAGGGTAAAAAATCAGCGGGCTTGTATATGACAAGTGCCATAAGAAAAAACAGCAAAATTAAATTTCCGCTAACACTCATTTTTCTGAAAAAAAATCAAAACATAATTTACTTGCCATTAAATTTTTTCTGGTCTAATTTATTCGTTTATTTAATAAAAAATAACTTTTATATATTTTTTATCTATATTTAAAAGATTGTGACAGAAAATTATCAAGGGATTTTTATATGAGGAATTGATCATATACATTTTGTATTCCGAAAGTATTTGCGGGTTACAAACTAAAACCCAAAATATAAATTATAAAATTTTTTAATACACACTCTAATTGTGGGTCAAAATAAATTCCTCTAATGAAGTTATAAAATTTTTAAAAATGCTTATTATTATTATAAAACATTTCTTTACTCACTTACTTAAATGTGAGTAAAGAGCAACAAGAATTACAGAAAACTGCTCCTTCCCACCTTTTATATTAAAAATAAATTGCGCAATTTTTACTGGTAAAAAAGTCTTCAGTGGATGTATTTCCTTTTATTTATTCAAAGGAAAAAAATATTCAATTTTTTTGAAATATATCTTTCGATATTGTAATTTTCCTAATGATCAGAAAAAAGTGCTCATTACTTCATTAAACCATCTTCTTTCAATGGCTTAGAAAAGCATTTCATCCAATTAAGTAGAAGTTAAACATCATAAATCAGCTAAACACTGTGTTCGCAAATAATTACACAAATAAACATAAAAAATGCAATGATATATAGATGTATCAATATAAATGAGCGAAGAAGTTCTAAGGTATTTTTTTTTCTTTATGGAATTCTTAAACTCATTCTGATTTCGAAATGAACTATCATTTATTATCTTTTCTTAATCATCAAAAAAAAAAAAAAGCCAAGCACAACAACAAAAGAAAAATCAGAGAATGAGAATTATAAGAAATATCCTTCAAAAACACGCCATTACAAAAATATCCATGTTTTTTTTCTTAGTTCTGATTTCTAGTGTGCCTTTCCTTCGAAAGAATATATAAAAAAAAGTTCAGACATTTGAAAAATTAAACTAAATTGCACATTTTTTATTATTTTTCTTTACAATTTTTTTGTATTCACCATTAGTTAAGTAAGTAAAATAATAAAGATTTCAGCTTTTAAAGCTAAATTTATACAAACTTAATTATTTTGTTTTGTTACCATATCTTTCTCCGATTTGAAACAAATTTTCCGTTTATATTTATAAATATGTATATAAGTATATTATTATATAAATATATCATTCGCCAGTCATTTGAAAGCCATGTCATACAATTGCAATTTTTCCACTAAAATTATTTTTGGAATGAGTATATTTATCATTTCTATCAAAGAATGAAATGCGATTGATAAAACATTTGCAATATCTTCGCAATTAATAAATTTACATTGAAGTTTTAAACCACATCCCACTGATACTTTTAAAATAATGCTAGGCTACAAGTTTTCTCAACCCTCACAATCATTAAACAAAGTTGGGATATTTCATAGATGAAATAAAAACTACTAAGGATAGGTAAATTGGAGACAGGTTGTAATATTTTCCCTTTCAAAATATTAAAGAATTAGAAACTGCATATTTTGTATAAATTCACTATACCGAAAAAAGAAACGTTAGAGAGTGTTAATGATTTTTAGAACAATAAAAAGTTTTTCGAAGCAAAACGGATGATATAACTTCCGCGTTTCGGGTAAATAGGGATAAACACGAGGCAAATGTTAAAGACAAAAACAATCATTGACCCCCTTCCCCTATCTTAACGACAAATTTGGATGCCATTCGGTTACAAAGTAAAACAATTTAGAGACCAAGAATTCTGACAATCGGTCCATAAGGACTAGATTTAAGGTGATATTTTGGGAACCTTTACTGCCTGTGTCTGGAAATGTAGCATGCTGTGAGACCAAGCTGGAGACAGTAAATCAAATTTAGCTCTAGTTTTAGTTAAACGTCTACATAAACTAATAAAATAGCATAGAAAAACGAGTCCTTTTCTTATCATTGTTGTACTGGTTGCGTTCTGCTATTTGTGTATGTCTCAGTTGTGTTTTTTGTCAGTATATTGATACCTTCACGTTTTACAAATGTCCTTATATATTATGTTTTCCACACAAATTTTTTCTGATGAAATATTCTGAATTAGACTATCATGTGCTGCAGTTTTAGAATAAAGCAAGCATTTAGCTTTAGAGGATTTATTTATTCTCTATCATAATAAATGCAATTACCCAATTTTATGCCATAACAAATTGCTGGAGAAATCTTTTAAAATCCTTTTTTATTATTGAAAGATAGCGAATCCTTTACACTTGGGAATTAAAATTGTGTATGTTGATGCAGTGCATATCTACAGATCTTATAACAAGAATGTTTTATTTTATAGTGATTAACATGACATGTTTAATGAACTAAGAAAGCAGAAGAGATTCTCTGATAAATTTGAGAAAAATTATCATAAAATAGAAGAAGGATTTGCCAAACATCTTTTGGACTGCAGAAGTTAAAGAGAAAGAAGTGTTGTAGATTAAAAAGCGCTATTAAAGAGTTTTTTTGCCTAAAAATTCAGTATTTTTCAAGGATTGCTAAACAAAATCCTAATTTTAGAGCTTGTTATAGATTCATATATCTGTTTTATACTATTTACTATACTTTCTTAATTTTTGTACATTTTCATCCTTATTTTTGGTATTAATATCCTATATTAGTTTTTGCTTTTGCAGTTAGGCTTGATTTGATTTTTTTTCTCAATATTTTCTAAATTCTTCTTAATCCTGGTTAACATGCTGCATTTTTTAGTTTAAGGTATGTATTGAGAATCTTCACTATCGACTTTTATTCTCTTTGCATGATTGTGGGTAGGTAGGTTGAGGTCTTATAAATAAGTAATAAATTAATTTGAAAAAATAGAAGAAAAAATTATCTTGGTTCTAATTATCTTGTATTTATTAGTTTTAAGACGTATTATTTCTCAAATTCTTTATCATTATGTACCTAAATGTACAGATCTTCAATCTTCTGCCATACCTATATTAAGAAGTAAAAGAAAAGTCAATAGTAAAATTCTATTAATATGATTAAAAATTTATCAATAAATATTGGTGCCCTATTACTTTCTATTATTTAGTCTTGTGATATATTATTTTTGAATTTCATTTCCATTCTATGCTATTTGATTAGTTTATGACAAGGTTCCAGAACATTTAAATGGTATATTCCAGTATTAGTAACAGTGCAGATTTTCAATCTTCTGCCATATCAAAAATTGGACAAAAACAACATAATGAAATTTCATTTTGACAAATAAAGGTGTCAAAAGAGGCGTTCAAAGAAAATAACTCTTTCACAGAAGGCACAGAAATAGAGCAATATCATGCAGAAAAACCGTATAAAGTCATCGAAATCATATAGCTTGTATTAGAAAGAATTTTCAGAATGCCTCATTTACCATGCAACTAATTTTCAGAATAACTTTTCCTTGGAACATTCCTTCGAGTTCCCGATACGCACTTTTTATAAAGTGAAAAGGAACGATAATTGAAGAACATGCTGATTATTTTAGTCAAATGGTGTATAGATAGTGTATTTTCTCTTTTTCGGCTTATTGATTAAATGTTTTGAGCGAGTTATACAAGAAAAAGAAAAAAAAAACTTTATAACCCACTCACATATTTTTTTAAAATATCGTGATTCAAAACCTGTCATGACGCTGAAATGATTGATGGGATTTGAAGAAAAAAATACAATTAATAATTGAAAATTCCTTAACGCATATCCGATAATGTTAAAGAAGTGAACTTCCAATATTTGTGTTTGTTAAATAGCTTAAATATTTAGGAATGCGATTGCAAAGATTGTGAAAAAAATTGTTTTTGCTCTTTTTCTTCTTAGTTGTATAATTTTTTTCATCTTGAATTATTTTGCAAATTCTGGAAAAAAACACACAGAAGTTTGAGGGAAAAAGTAAATTTTCTTCTGAATAATTCATTCTTTTGACAGCAATCTTTTGTTTAGAAATAGTTCTTTTTGCTTTGGCAAATTTAGGAAAGATAAAATTTAGTACATAATTTCCTCATGATACTTTTTAACCAACGAATTAAGATTCTTCATTTATTATAAAATAATTATATTTAATAGTAGTCTTTTTTAATTAAATAAAATATAAATAAATAAAAGCAAAAAGTGACTGCAGTTTTAACAGACAAAAATATAATCCAGATAGTGTCATACAGAATTATCAAGGGTGTATAATACTAACATTCCTTTTACATAGAGGGCTCCGTGATCTGGTGATAAGGTCTCGGCTTCAAAACTGAAGGGTTTTAGATAAAGGCCCGATTTCGCTGAAGAACCTCCGTGTAAACGGGCCTACTTTAAGCGAAATCCATCGGAGGCAGAACATCCACCCACTGGTATGGTGTGGAAGCTTGGAGAGGGGGATGTCAGCTCTGATGTCATCCTCGTCCTTTGAAAATGGTTTGAAATTTTGGTGTCCTCAACAAAATAATCCTAGCGGAGCTTTAAATCAGGACGTTAATGTACCTAAAACTGAAAAAAAAAGTGTATAAATGTTTATATATGTTATAAAAGAGTAAAAGTTTTTATATAAGTGTTGAAAAATTATTTGAAATCATCTGGAAGAATAATTAAAAATGAAATTATATGTAAGAAGTCTCAAATTAAATCTAACAAATGTTATTGAATCAAAAGTTACGTTATATTTTGTGGCACGCAATTATTGCAAGTAGTGGTTGCAGTTTAACAATTATTGGACAGAAAAGTAAAGTTAGGTATCAATTGCATTATTGAAATATTTTTACCACACATAACTTAAAGGTTACGACCTTTTTCTTGTATTAATAGTAGATTTTCATTTCATCTTTGAGTTAAAGTGCCATAATTATTGTATAGATGAAAAATTATTTATTAATATCGATGATTAACACTTAATGTCACTTTATAATTAGACTAGAGCTTATTATCGGGCGTTATTGTGGTAAATTATGGCAAAAAATTATACTGGAATCATTGACTTATGTGTATTTAATAATTTTGTGGACAATTCTCATGATAGTGATATTAAACTTGGACAGACATTTTCAACTGACTACGAAAAAAGTACAACCAAAGTCTTCATATTGTTTATAAATATTTTATTTTCGAAAAATTTTCTTAAAGAATAATAATCCTGATTATTAAAAATAATTATAATGAAACAATGATAATCAATTTTTGGATACTTGTCAAATATTACTAAGATTATGTTCTCTTCCTCCCATATAAAAATGTATTGTTAAATTATATTTTTAAGCAATACAAAAAAAAAATACTATCTAACAATCTTCTGTTAGAAGGCTGTTAACTATTCTGTGAAATGGCGTGTTTTAATATAATTTGGTAAGTATACAATTTATCAAACACTTCATTAAAGCTAAGATCTTGACAAACGCAATGTTCGAAAAAGTAATCCATTCATTAACCAGAAATTTAACTTCATAAATCAACTACAAGCTATGTTTACGTATCATTATGAAAGCTACGGTCAGACTAATGCAAAAATATTTATTTGGATAAAAATAAGTAAATGGATGAATATAAATGGAATTTATCTCCTTGATAATCTTAGTTCAATTCTCTACTTTCGTTTTAAGAATTATATATCATTCTTTTCTTTTATGTTAATATTCAAAGTAAATTCCAAAAAAATTCAAAAAATAAAAAATAAAGCAAAAAAATCTAAATAAATTGCATAAGTAAGAATTTTTTTTAAAAATTATAATATCATTTTCATCTTTGAATTTCAAAATGGCTATGTGGGAAGCATACAAGAAATAATTTTCAAAATAAATGCTTAAACGCTTCTTTTGTATTCTTTTTATTATTTATTCACCTTTTTACTAATGTGTGTTTGGTTTTAACTTGCAATGTGGGCATTATTTTTTACATGTTCATTCTTACTCTGAATGCGGCACAACTAACCCAGTTATTCTTCTTAACTTAACTACTTTATCAATATTTTATACTTGATTTACTGAAAAATAATTTTATTTTATGTGGGTGATGGATGAGAATTGTAAATGCTCTGAAGCTGTACTCAAAATTTGTTATATTTTTAAAGAAAAATTTCTAAAAAAAAGTCATTATTTGCCCTTAAGACCTAAAATATTGTTCACTTCACAATACTCTTTTATAGGATGTCATTTTTATAAATGCCTTTAATAACAAGGTGGATGATTTTCCACTTTCAAATATTTATCTATGCAATCCAATAACTTTATTTTATATCAAGTTCTTTTATATTACACTGGTTTTTATTAATCAAGCATTCTGCTCTCTGCCTCTTCGCTGATTAGCTACACATTTTTCTATTAATTTAAAGCTAAATTCTTTGATATAGAGATTTGGAACTTTAAACATTTAGAGTTGGATGACAACGCAATATAATTTTTTTTCCTTTTTATTCGTCTATTCTAGGCAAATATTTCAACCGATTCGAAACATACATTATCGACACCAGTCATCATATAATATTGTTCTCTCTCATCTATTAGTTGAGACTGATTCTAAATTTATATAGAAGATTAAAGGACAAATAAACCATAAACATAAAATTTTTCATGTACCACGTTTTTACCTTCCTACATCCATGCAGATATAAAGAACCTTACAATTCGTCTTGAAACTTTGTGATCGAGAATTTTAAAAATTCGGGATCACAAATTTTCAAGACAATCTGAATGAGATTAAAATAAATTATTTTCCCTTCGGAGACCTGTCATAGGTATAGCGCGTTTTTCCCGTGACCTGGCTATCACAAGTTAGAATACTTCTTCTCGCGTACAACCCCTGAGCATAGCAATATCGACAATATTTGTTGTGGTTGATTGCTATCTTCAGTACTTTCCATTCTTACAGTGACTGATCGGTCAAACTAATATTCTCTTCGAGATTGTTAATTACTGTCCTTCTTCCTCACCTTCACACTCTCAAACAGTTGATAAAAATTGACAATTTTTGAAATCATGACTTTCAGAGTTTTGAGATTACTTTGTACCACCAGTACTGTATTTAAATTATTACTTTCAATCTTGAGATTTTTTTCTTAACTCAGCGATTTCAATACATTCCTTTAAATAGTGGTAAACAGGACAAATTTTTCTTCTAATGCATTTATTTTCCTGCGTTCTTCCAAATATTTGGAAATGTGCAAGAAATCTCCCATATTCAGATATAATTTGTATTATCAGTGGATGGTATCTTCTCATTTTCATTTCTGGAATAAGAATAAAGTCGACAGTTAACTCATCTTGTTTTGGACATGTAACTTTGTAGTTTATTTCTTCTCTTAATTCCCCTTTGAAGACAATAGTTGATTTGGGGACAATTATAACACCATTCTCTTTCTGTGTCGTCAACTTTGCATAGTGATGCATAGTTTGCCTTTTCATTACGATATATCCAAATATAGGCATTATACCGATTCAACTCTATCGAGTTGTTACTTTTCACACTTTTTATCTTTTCTTTTATAGTCCATATAAAAAGTTCAAATGCTGGATGGGGAACGGTTATTCTTCTCCCTGTGTTCTGTTTGAGAGGTGTGTGAAAGAGCCCCCTGTAAAAGGTTGTTGTGAAAGTGAATGCTTGTGTCATCTTTATGTAAGCTAGAAGTCAGACAACTGCTCTAGGGTACTCAGGAGTTTTGCCCTCAAAGGTACACTCGACTTAAATCACAGGCAGAGCTTTAGTAGGCTTGTAAAAGCCTGTAAGTAACACAGCAAATAAATTTCCACTTTATAATTCATTTTAAAAATGTGATACTTTAAACATTTGTTTATTTGAATAAATATTTTTGTATATTCATTATATAAGAATATATTCTCACTCATAAGATTACTGTCACTAAAATCTGTTATTATTTTTGAACCGAGTAAAAATCTTCCATCAAATTTAGAACTTTTTTTAATGGATTAAAATTACAGATGTCGCTTCCACAGTAGCCTATATTAAAAATAAAATACCTCTAAAGCAGTTTCTACATACTAAAAAATAATATATTTCAGCAACATTTATGAATGCAATACAAGTATTTCAAACTAATTATTGCATTATTTTTATACATAAAATACACTGAACAACTCTGGACATTAAATCATTGCTTATGATTTAGATTATATTACTTTAAACTAAAGACCAATGCAGATGTGGATCTATTGAAACGATTGAACAACTAAAATTATTAATCATTAACCTACATTGGTTTATAAATATAAATATATTTTTCTAATTACTGGTAAATATGTTATTGTTAAAGTAGGGAATATATTATTTTATAGAATACATGGTTATTTAAAATTGTAAGTGATCAATATATCTTAAATCTCAAATGTATTAAATTAGTTATTACGATATATGTTATTAATTTATTCAAAAATTTAAATTTACGAATGTAAGTTGTTTGTGTGGACGGCTATATGAAGATTATAGATTATTTTAATTAAAGTAAAGAATTTAAAAGACTTCAGAATCAGAGATTAAAATGTGATCTAGGTGAATGCAATGTCAACCCATGTATTAATAGTAATAATAAAGCTTCACATAATTTCAATTGCCATGTTACTATTCCCATTACGACAAAGGATTATATACAGTTAGCATTTGAATGTCATATAAATCCATTAAGTTGTTTGTCATTAATTATTCACTCATTATTCATTAATTATTAATTATGGAAAAGAGATTAAATTAATTATTAGAAATGTATATATATATATATAAAATTTTTTATTTGGTACAACTGTTACATATTATATTAGTTCATATATGTTACCAGAAGATTAGTTGGAAAAATTGGTATAAGTTAACAGTAAAGTACTGGTTCATTCTCTATACCATAATACTCAATTATACAATTAAAATCATAAGAAGTAGAACGCAATGCTACAAGAACTATCATGGAAAGATGGACGTATTCAGATTAAAAATCTTTTTAGTTCAATAGTTGAATTAAACAAAGAACATTCTTTTTTCAAATTTAACTGTATATCTTTTCATTCAGAAGCTATTTATCACACCTGAAAAATACCAGTTTTTCATCTTTTAAAACAGAAAAATAGTAGAATTTTTTCAAAATGTTTCCACGAAAATATCTAAAAAAAATTTTTTTTTTTGAAAAAAAAAAAGAACTGTTTTTGCTAATTAGTCAAAGTAAGCTTCACAGCCCATGAATAAACGTAATTACTACTGACTTTTTTATTAATATTTTTCAAGTCATGAGAGTGGGATTTTCTTCATAAAAAATTGAGTTTTGTGATAATTAGCTGCATAGTAAATGATGCATTCCAAACATTGTCTTTCCTGAACAAAGGACATTAAAAAAGGTAGTAAAAGATAACGTTTCCTTAATGGCTTTACGTGATGCATGCTCTGTGAAAGAAGTTGTGTCACAGTTTAGTCAAGGAGAAGGTTAATTTCTGAGGGATTCTTTTTTAACCACTTCCCCTTAATGTTCCGTTATCAGAATTCTGAAGTATAAATTGAATTTTATTTAGCTGCTTTACTTCATCTTACAGAATGTTTCAAAACTCAAAGGACACACTTATTCATTTATTTATTTATTGTTTTAATTTTCTTCAATAAGAAATTCAATTTCACTTTTATGAAAGCAACACAATAAAATCGCAGAAAATTAAAATAAATGAGTCGCAGAGCCAAGCTATAGACTATAACACAGCATACAAAGCACACAAAAAAGCTCTGTGTATTGTGACCTATCAACAAAGAATTTTAAATCAACAAATGTACGTTAAGAAATAATAGAATCCTACAACTTTATAGCCCTTCTACTGTCAAATTGCAGCGATAACATTTTAAATTTAAAACATTTAATTTGCTAAAAAGATAAGTAAATGCACAATCATCGTTCTCATGTGTTGAGAGGCAATTCCATTTGTGGAATCGTATGCACGATTTCACATGCCTGTTTAAAAATCTTTTTGACACCTACTGTCAATCCAAGTGGTTTGACAGAAAAGGCACATAAATACATTTTCAGAAATGCTCACCACTGTCAATATGTAAATAGGAAAATACTACGGAGTTCAAATACTTAACTCATGGTAATTTGATACAATAATTGGTGCTAATATTTACCGCTATAGTACAAAGGGGCATTTTGAATCTGCCCATCTGTACCGGACACGTCGTATTGAGACAACGAATGAATGCGTAATGTTTCAATTATAGTTGCAAATTTTATTTCATCATTAAAACAACTTTAAAATATTGTTGTTGTTGTAATTTATGGCACTTTACAAGCCTGCTAACAGTTAATTATCGGTCCGGGATTTAAGTCGTGTACGCATCTCTTGTTTATTTCAGTAGTGCCATCTAGAATCAAGAGTACGATTTAGCTACTTCATGTGTCACATTCACTTTTTACTGAGGGAACATTCACGCACCTCACAGAGAGAACACAGATCAAGGAAAACCATGTACAAATCGGGACGCGAACTGGAGATTTCAGACTTCAGACTATGGGGAAGACACGCTACCCCTAAGTCAGAAAGCTGGCTCTTTTCTTCATAAGAAGGAAAAAGAAAGCTTATAATTATTTCTTCTGTAGAAGTAAAAATTGCTGTTTTTATTAATATTAATATGATCAAAGAAAGCCCATTGTTTCAAACAACCTTCTTTATTTGAGATAAAAAGAATCATTAAGTAATTTCACTTTCAAAGTAATTTATTGAATAGAAAGCTTTCAACGGGAGAATAAAACAACCCTAAATGTTTGAAACATGCTTCTTGATGAATTTTTGTATTTAAATCTTAAATGTCAAATTAATTATCTAATACATATCCCTTTTGTCATGTTCCTTTTTGTTTTATCAAATTATCTTTGTTTCAGTTTGTTTGCTTTTATTTAATCATAATTATTAATTAGAATCAATATGATGGCTTCTTTATTAGTTACTGCTTCACTAATCGATCATACATACGCAAAGAATTTTTAATTGTGCTAAGATGTTAGAAGATTTATATTTTTGTGATCTGAGATATTTGTTGCAAACATCTATATTCTAAATCAAGAACAGATGCTGTAATTTCGAGTCCCCCTTTCTTAATAGAGAAATTTTCAAAATGCTGATTAACATTTTGTTTGTAAATTTCGATGCTCTATGTCAATTAAAAAGAAAATGATAATTAACATCAATAAGAGTAACGCCTATATTCTGTTTTAAAACTTAACTTACTTGAACTGAATTATTTGGCTTTGGATGACTGCACTGTCAATAAAAAGTAACTAAGTTTATTTGAAATCATTTCTTTTCTTTACAGAGAAAATATTGTTACAAGCCGGTAAAGTTGCTTTCCAATATGGCTATCTGTATTGGATGCTGTCTGATTCAAGTCAGAGCTCCTAGAGCTTGGCATCAAACTTGTCGACAGTTTGTCGACTTAGAGAGGACTTTGCGAGCGACTTTGGTAACAAAATGGACAGCTCTCGAAATTTCCAGTATTTTCACGATTTGTCCAATATGAACCAAGATACGACCAGATATGCCCTGATTGGTCTAAAAGCTTTTAGACCCGTCTACCGGGAACTATAAAAGGCCTGCACTCTTGAGATGGAGGAGTCGTGAACTGAGTCCTCGTAAATTGAATCGGCAGATAAAGCAAAAAGAGGCAGAGAAATTTATTCAGCCTTCTTTACAGACCGTGGAGCAAAGCTTCAAGGATCTCCTCTCCAGCTGAATTCTGTCTGACTACTTGTGGGCCGTGAACATTGTCTCTACCGGATTTCTACTTGTGGGCTACCGTTTGCTGTAGTGAGCTATTTTGCGCAGCCCTTTGTTCATTTCAACTGTAAAGATTTGTCATCTTTGCGATGTTTTATCTCATGTAAATAAACGTCTTCGTTGTTTTCCACTAAAGAATTGCTCACTGTGGGTCTTCAACCCATACACACATTACTCGAAACGACGATGAAGCGGTTATTCGTAACAATATGTCGAGATAAAAGAATATAAATCTTTAATAAGCCATTTATAATTTAATTCTCCATGTGCTTGCATGAAATCTTTATACTCCCTTTGAAATTTTAGATGTATTTAAAAAATTTATTTCTCATTTCAAACTGTCGTAGCATAATCCTCTTTTACATTTTTCTCAAATGATTAATGTTAAGGTAAACTGGTAAATTAATAACAAATTTATTTTTGTTAGAATTGCATAACAAACTGTAAATGCCTTATTTGTTGCAATGTGCTACCCATTGTTATTAGCATTAGGTAAAGAAGTGGTTGCTCCAAGGAAAATAATTACTTGAGAAAATGTACAGTTGGGAAAGATGCGCTTTTAATAATCAAGTAAATAAGTATTTACAATAAATACTTACTGCTTCAAATCAACAACAACAACAAAAAGACATGACTACATTTATATTCGAAGTCTTTTTTCATAAAAGGTAAGTTAGTAGTAAAAATACTTTTCAGGTTAATTATAGTTAAAATATTGCTTTTTCATATTAAAATATACACTGATGGAAAAAAAAATCCCAACACCAAGAAAAAATTATTGTACAGTAATGAAATTTTAGGAATACATTTGTCTAGGTAACATATTTAATTGATTAAAGTTTCAAGATCACAGGTAGAGCCATTGGCGAGAAGAGCCATTTCAAATGTGAAATGTTGGTACATTAGTAACCGGTGTAACAGCCAGAATTTTGAATGCAAGCATGCAAACATGCATGCATTGTGTCGTACAGGTGTCGGATATCAGTTTGTGGGATGGAGTTCCATGCCTGTTGCACTTGAGCGGTCAATGCAGGGACGGTTAATGCTGGTTGTGGATGACGCTGGAGTTGTCATCCAATGATATCCCATACGGGCTCGATTGGAGAAAGATCTGGTGATATAGCAGGCCAAGGCAACATTTCGACACTCTGTAGAGCATCTATCAAATCAAGTGTAAAGTTTTTAATGTTAAATATACAGACATAAATTCCGTTTTCATTTAGTCAAGAGAGCATTATCAACATCCCATCTCTAATTTGAAAGACAAGAGACTGAATTTTCAAAAATTTCAATGTATTATATTAATAATAACATGGCTTTGACAATTTTTATTATTTATCTTTAGTTAAGAAATTGATGCGACTGTAAATAAAAGTCAAATAATGAAAGATAATAAAATGATTTAGATTAAATTCTTCAAATTTTATTCATTAGCTATCCTTATTACTCAAATTGCTGCTGATTTTACACTCAACGAAGAAAAGGTTATCCAAATAAAATGAATCTTACTTTATTATGCAGGTATTGGTTGAGCTGATAGGAGGAGGAAAAGAGTTGCTGTAGTTGATTAATGGACAAATGACTTAAATACAGCTCATTATTTTAAACAATGAAACAAATAAAATCTTAAAGAACATCACTGGTTATATTCACCAAGACATATTGTATGACATATCTGTGAATAGGACGTAATAACAACAGCAGATTTTAAGCCAAGTCTTCACAGAACTTGCCTTTTGAAGCAATATAGTTTCTCAAGTTTTTATGCTGTTGTAGTTTTATTCCTTAAATTGATAGTGTTGATTTGACGCTATATCAACTGCTAATTTTAAGGCAAGTCTTCACAGCACATGCCTTTGAAGAGAAATAGTTCATTACATTTTTGTGCTATTGTAGTTTTGTCCATTGTAATGATGGTTTTATTTTAACTCGTACATTTCTTTCATTTACTTTAATGGAAAGATACTGCTCATTGGTAGTTTACTTAAAGTTTGCATACGATATTTTAAAACACCCTGTAAAATATAAATATTTAAGAGCAATAAACGCATACTTCTGCTATTTCTAATCAATTAGGCGTTTTCCAATTCACCAATAATTTTCTGAAAGAAATTTCTTAAAAATTCACAAAAAATTTCAAAATTATTTAGATAATTTCAAATTAATTAAAATCAGTATTTATATTATTTTTTAACGTTTGAGTGTGAAATTTATAAACGTGAATCGTTTTTGTGAGGACAAATGTATTAAAAGAAAAAGCCAATTTTCAAATGAGGGAAGTCAATATTTGAAGAAAGTTCATTATATCTTAACATGTTAAAAAGATTTCATATTAAGGGAATCATTAAAAATTTTATTAATAATTTTTTTGAAATGAGCTTTCTTGTTTGAACTTAACTATTCAGTATCCTATTTTTTAAAATAAATTACCGAGACGAATTTATTTTTCAAATTAAAAAAATTGCAGACTCAAATATTTACATGTTATGTACATAACAGACATAATATGTTTGGAGAAGGACATATTCATAATGAAATTAATTAATAACGAAATTATGCAAAACAGATTTATTTATTTAACCGAAATACCTCTTGTTAAGTAATATTTTCTCTTCAAACAATTTAATTAATTTTGTTCTTCGAAGAATGTCATATCTCTTATAGAGACAAAATTTAATTAAGACTCGGATAAGTATAACTTCTGTTTAAATAAATACTTTTAACGTACCTCATCTGTTCCAAACACGTGAATTTTCTATACGTGACTAATATTAAGATAAATAACATTATTCAAGAATTCTGTATTAATAAGAAAAGAAATTTAATGAAAACTGTTTACAGTGAAAAACTATTTGAAAGCAATTGAAATCATTGAATGCTAGAATATCAATAATCTAAAATTAAATCAAGTTTTCTTTTTTATTTAATTTCCTTTTTTTGAATGCTATTCAGATTTTGGAATTATTTAATCTATCCTAATTCGAAATAAGATTTTATTTCTTTCGTGATTGTTATATTAAGCATTTCTTTATGTTTCTTATAATAAATAAACGGATACATTTATCTACTGTTCGTTTCAATATTTTTAGACGAACGCATTTAGACTATTCTATTTCATTAAGGGGAGAGATGTGGAAGGATAAGGCTATTTCTGAAATTATTCGTCATCCTTTGAGCTTGAGTTTCACCCTATTAGATACTTTTTTGTTCATTTTTTCCTCCACGTGTAAGTGAATATTTTATCGTTTCTGACCATATTATTTTAATTCTGTCCACGAATTATCCGAGTTTATTTTGTTGTCTAATATAATCTCTTCCTTCCATCTTACCTTTTCCTTCAATTTTGGCAAATTTAACTCATTCTAACACAAGCTCAAAAGTGAGGAAGGTCTTAAAATCTACTGTCAAACAATATACACTGATGGAAAAAAAATCCCAACACCAAGAAAAAATTATTGTACAGTAATGAAATTTTAGGAATACATTTGTCTCGGTAACATATTTAATTGATTAAAGTTTCAAGATCACAGGTAGAGCCATTGGCGAGAAGAGAATGCGAAATTTTGGTACATTAGTAACCGGTGTAACCGCCAGAATTTTGAATACAAGCATGCAAACGTGCATGCATTGTGTCGTACAGGTGTCGGATATCAGTTTGTGGGATGGAGTTCCATGCCTGTTGCACTTGGGCGGTCAATGCAGGGACGGTTAATGCTGGTTGTGGATGACGCTGGAGTTGTAGTACAATGATGTCCCATACGTGCTCGATTGGAGAAAGATCTGGTGATCTAGCAGGCCAAGGCAATATGTCGACACTCTGTAGAGCATGTTGGATTACAACAGTGGTTATCCTGTTGAAAACACCCCCTTGAATGCTATTCCTGAATGGCAACACAACAGGTGGTATCACTAGACTGACGTACAAATTTGCAGTCAGGGTGCGTGGGATAACCACGAGAGTGCTCCTGCTGTCATACGAAATTGCTCAAGAAACCATAACTCCAGAAGTAGGCCCTGTGTGTCTAGGCCACAGACAAGTCACTAGCAGGCGTTCACCTGGCCTCCTTCTAACCAACAAACGGCTATCACTGCGACCAAGGTAGAACCGTTTTTCATCAGAAAACACAACAGATCTCCACTCCGTCCTCCAATGAGCTCTAGCTTGACACCACTCATGTCGCAAAAGGCAGTGGTTTGGAGTCAGTGGAATGCACTGTACAGGGCGTCTGGCTCGGAGCTGTCCTTGAAGTAACCGATTTGTAACAGTTCGTTGTGTCACTGTGGTGCCAACTGCAGCTCGAATTTCAGGTGCAGACGCAGTACGATTAGCCATAGCCATACGCCGAATACGACGGTCTTCCCTCTCAGTAGTACCACGTGGCCGCCCGGAACCTGGTCTTCTTGAGACAGTACCTTCCCTTGACCACTGCCGCCAATACTCATGCATAGTGGATATATTCCAGCCAAGCCTTTCAGCAATATCGCGGAAAGAAAACCCACCTTCTCGTAGTCCTACAACACGACCTCATTCAAACTCAGTGAGCTGTTGATAATGGCTTCTTCGTCTTCTCAGAGGCATCCTTGACTAACATTTACCCACTACGTCAAATCTCAACTGTAAATAACGATCACGAACCTTACAGCGCTTATTTAAAGCAAACCTCATTTGCATGTTCATAGTGTCGCCACACTTACGCGCGTAGCTCGAAATTTGAATCGACGTCATCTTTCAGATGTATAAACACGCCTTCCAAATTTCGTTTATCTAGCACAGCTCCTTCCTAGTGTTGGGATTTTTTTCCATCAGTGTATTCATATGAATATTTTTCTACTTTATGAATATTTTGATGAATTATATAAATATGTTTCTATTTTTATTGAATATTTTGATTAATTCTATGGATAATTTTCTATTTCTATCAATATTTTAAAGAATTATAGGAATATTTTTCTATTTGCAAAAAAAAGTGAGCTGATGATTTCATTGGATGGTAGGGGTAAAAAATAAAATAATGGAAATAATTTTTTTCGAAACAGCCCCAAATATAACTCTCCATTCCTTTTCTATACATAATTTAACGTTTGGTTACGGTGATGCGATATATTTTCAGAGGAATGTATATGCAAATAAAAAAGTGAATTTTGCTTCCATTTGGAGGTGATGAATTATATTTTCTAATTCTTGCATACAAAAATAAAAAAAAGCCAATTTGGCGATTTGTTTGCTGTGATATATTATATTTTTAGAGGAATGTATAAGAAAATAAAAAAAAACAGTTTGATATTTATTTGGCAGTGATGTAAAGGAGGTTTCTACACGTAAATAAATAAAAACTATTTATTGAAGTAAGATTATTTATTGTTGAGGCACAAAATTGGTTTGACGTCTTGATTATGTAAGGCTTTATGTCAAAAATAGTTTGGTTTTCGATAAATTAGTAGATGAGTTCAAAAAGTAAAGAAACATACGTGTTTACCTTATAAACGGTTCGAAATTTTTAAAAATGTAGTCTTAAAAGCTTTTATTCAAAAAGTTAATTTAAATTCATTCGTTTTTAATGAGCTCTTACCAAGAAAATTTGAATACTGTAAAAATTATTTCTTTAAAATATGCACCATAAATTAAAATCAGCTTAAAATAATATCCCCCCCCCTTTTCATTGATTGTGAGAAAAATGGTTTCAAATTTAATGGCCATGAAGAGGTTGCATAATATTCAGGATTTTTGTGGCATAATGCAGCGAAACACTGTAAAAATATGATTAAAGCACTACTTTTAATTTTTACCAATGCCCCATCCTTTTTTCTTGACTAATAAAGCAAAGACTTTCGATTGTTTTCATAAATATTGGATATTTTTGTCTTGTCTACAATATAAATATGTTAGTAGAAATTTCTGTTTTTCATTCAAATCTTTTTAAAAATCAAAAGTAGTCGTAAACAGCTTGTTTGTAAGGTATTAAAAGAGAAAAATTCAAAATAATTAATAAAGGATTAACATTAGGGATCAACTATTGGTAATAGAATTTTGATTCGTATTGCGTCCTATTTTTATTTTTTATATAGAAAATGAATAATAGAGCGGAAATAAAATTAAAAATTTTTAGCTACAAATAATCCTTTTCAAGTCATATATTTGGATTTTTGCTATTTTTTGAACACATATTAGATTACATGGCAAAATAATATTTTTATTTTCCTTGCCTAGACCTAAATATAGCATATTTGATACAATTGTTTCTTTTAACGTACTTGACTTCAACATTCTTTTGCTTTTTATCTCTATTTATTGAATAGAGCAATTTTTGAAAGACCTATCTTAAATATCACAAAGGTCAGTATTATATTTCAATGAAATCTTTAGTTCGCATTGAATGAGACTTTCTTTTCTCCGTTTTAAAATCTTTTTTTTATTTTTCTACATAGAAAAATTCATTTGAAGGAAATGCTACCAATTTTTGCTTTATAAAATATATTTTATAGATAAATGCTTCAAAAGAGAATTATTTATTTTACTTCGGATAATGGGGCCGTTTAGAGCGAAGTTTCACTGTATATAAAATTAACAAGTGGGGTAGAAAATAGTGATTTTCAAAAGTTGCAGTAATATTCATGTTATTAATTCAATTTCTTTTAGGAACAAAAGTATGATATTCGTTTTAACTTTTTATTATATAAATGTTTGCCACATTTTGCATCATTTATTTCAAGTATCTTTGTAAAAAGAATGGGTGTATTTAGTCTTGAATTCCTTCTAAGAGTATTCAAAAGACTTACTGCGATCCGAGGCATTTACTTCAAAGTAATAAATTGCTGCAAATAAAATATATTTATATTAAGAAATTGATATAATTAGCTGTTATAAGAAATTTACTCAATGGATTATATGTTTAGTATTATATTTTGCAATCCTTGTATTTAGTTTATAAGAGTGAAACGCTATGTATTTTATTATTAGTATCACTGATGCTTGTAGCTTACACACGACTTTCGCTTTATGAGCCACTATTTGAACGAAAACGTCCTCACAAAGGAGTAGCGCTCCTTCTCTGGGTGTCCTGCATTCGAGTCCCGGTCATGCTTATTTTTTACCTTCTGTTCTATCTGTGAGATCTATGAAAGATCTCTCCCTCCCTTTGTAGAAAGGAGATACGCAAGCGATTGTAGTTTTGTCATCTTTGTGAACTATGAAAATAATTAATAAATTTAAAATGATTAGAAGCTGATTTTATGATAAATGTGATTAAATATCCATAATTACAAAAAAAAATTAACATCTTTTTTCGAAATCGATTTTTTATCATTACATAAAAATATACAAGACTTTTACGAACAATAATTCCTTAAAAATTCTATAATTTTTCATTGTTGTTTTAAATAAATAATGGTAATATAGAAATAAAAAAATCTTATCCTATCCTGATTCTATGTCCTAACAACATCCTTTATCCTATATTCTAAATAAATTCTTGTTTTTCTTATTTTATATCCTAATAAAACAATTTATATTACATCAGTTATTATTATAAAATATTTGCGATTCTTTTTCTTTTTAGCATAAGTCACTTTCAAAAGTCCTCTGAACTGCTCTTTGCTTAAAACATATGTCTCATGAAAAATTATTTTAGTAAAGATTTAAGAATTACATTTACATATTCGTACCATTTGAACTACGCATTGCGTGAATTCTAATGTTGCTTCATATCATTTGCCAGACATTCGTTTGAGACAGCTTTGCCTTTCATATGACTTTCAAATTTCTGCGATTTGTTCATTTCTTAAAGAAAAAGAGTAGAATTCTTTTTCTTGATTCCTTTATTTGTATTTTCAGAATTAGTGACTGTAGCAGACTTGCAAAGTTAAATATGAAAACTGATTGCGGTAGTTTTTTTTTCTTTTCTTCTTCTTCTTTTATTTATTTCCATGTAGCCTAGTAAATGATTCGGTTGGTCAAATATTCCCTTTCAGATTCCAGACGTTTTGATGCATCAAAAATTGCATTAAACAGCTATAAATATTAAAATATACGTCTAGTTTTCTAAAGTCTGAACATATTTTTATTTTCAAATTGAAGGTTCTGGCGCTGGCATTATTCTAAAAATGATTTCCTTCTTGCTATTCCAAAAAGAAAAAGCAAAGAACCAGAGTAACAAAGCGCAATTTAAATGTTTAAATACTTTGCCAGTAATAGTATGGATTCTTGATGTTTTGTTGTTATTAATCATCAATGTACAATGTTTTCCACACGGAATATAAATTATTTCTTTTAAATGCAATTTGCAAAAATAAAAGATTCCTTGTATTTTTATTGTAATCTTAAAATTTTTTGTGTCACATTCCTATATATGCATCTTAAATAATATTTTTCATGTAACAGTTAGAAAGCATAATAGTTCCGTGTACGAGTCCCGGTTTAGGGTATGGTTTTTCTTTTTATTTGTGAATTATGTCAATTTGATCCCCTCCTGTAAAAAGAGGTTGTGCAAGTGCATGAAATACCTACCTCGTACTCTTCGCCCTAGTTGACGTTACAGAAAAAACAAGAGGCTCTTATTCTGTTTAATCTGTCCCCAGATAACTGTCAGAGAGTTTTTAAATTGTCAAAACTTAGAACACACTATTTTCATATGTTTTAAGTACATTCAGAATAATAATCTTAATTTTTACAAGATATTTAATTTTTTACATTTTTATTTATTTGAATTCACATTTAATCAATATTTGACTAAAAATTGTCAGCATTTATTCATATTTCTTATTATTTTGTATTTTTGGGGTAAATAAAATACCAAATTTGATCTACTTAGGTCAGGAAGTTAAGTAAATGCTCCCAAATGGATAGGTATAACTGCAAAAATGTCTTTTAGGGTCTCAAGGAGTTCTAAAACTTGGAGCTTCATCAAAATTTCTAATTGAAAGTTTTTGAGGATTACAATAATTTATATTTGTATGCATCAAATATGAAAACTTTCAAAATGTTTTCAATGCACTTTACGGGGTAAACTAATGGATCTAGATTTTAATTCTTTTTGGAAATTAATGCTGAAAAAATATATGCATAATAAATGATTTTGACGTTTAATTGAATTAATTTATTTTTTTACTTAATTATATCCGACAGTAAAATTATTATTTTCTATAGTTTGAACTTACTTTTTGCATGGTATTTTCTTTGGATGATTTGCGAATTGAATCAAATTTCAAAATTGCCGTATCCTAGTGTCTCAAAACTTTTTGATTTGATAGTATTTATGATTAAATATTTTGTATACACTATTAGTAAATTATATCAAACAATCTGAATGATTAAAAATAAATGCTCCTCATAACAAACTAGCGGACCTATATCTACCCATTCTGATGCTTAGTGACTTCTTGGATAATGAATGTTCACCAAGAAATTACTTTTGGAAATTTTAATATAAAATTGAAGTTTTAATGGCTTTGTACAATATAAACGTTGCATAATACTGAATAAAAATATATTTATGCACTTGAAAACTAGAAAAATGAGCTTTTCAGTGATGTCAGATTAATGTCCCTACAATAATTTTCTTTAATGTTAATAATATTCTCAAAATCTTTTCTTGTTTTATATTAAATTTCCCTGTTTATAAAGCCCTATATATGTATCCTATTAAAAACCCATTTAAATAAGAAAACCAAAAGCTGATATATACTAATAGAAGTTAGTAGATATCAGGTACAGAAATTAAAAACCTATAATTAATAACTAAATTAATTATTTCAATTATAACAATGCCTATTGGACTACAAAACTTATCTAATGATGCAAAAATATATTATTGATTCGATAAATAATGAACTAAAACCAATATATTATTGTCTAATATATTATGCATTAGGCAATTATAAGTTAGTTATAATATATTATACATTTATAACTAAAGTTCGTTGAGACGACAATAAATACATTTTTTGTCTGCATGCGCGCAACCTTTTTTGCATAATTCAGTATAAATTTCTGAATAAGATAAAGATAGATTAATTTGGCATAAAATATTACTATCTTGTCATTGAACTAAATGTTCGAATATATGCACAGAAATTATATTACATTAGTGGCACGTTTTATGCACTTTATATGTTCAAAAGAAAGTAAAATTTCTTCACTAATTCGCAGTGTAATTATAGATTCATTGTCTAAATGAAATAGGCCATTTCAACATTCAGATATCTCTGGTATCTGGAGCTACATGTATCGTAACATTTAAAAAAATTATTGAAAAATAACAGCTTTGGGAGGTATATGGTCGACGATTGATGTACTAAGTACATTAAGGCAACTGTCATGGAACGACAGGATTGTTGTCTGATTACAACACCTTTTCACAGAGGGTCCTAATTATATTTGAAATTTTGCAGCATATCCAGAGGAATACATTATAACACCCCCATAATACCAGTATGTATATCGGGTCAAATAATTTTTCTCTCTTCGGTGCATAGAGGAGACATCTGGAAAGTCACCAAATGCTTTTTCAGAGGTAATGGTGAAGCTCGAGAAGCTGTTGTTATATGGCGAAACATTTGTTCAATGCCGATTTCGAAAGTTTACCATTGCTTCAATAAGGGAGGACCGCTGTGGTCTGGTAGAAAGGTATTGGCTTATTAGTCATAGCGTTTCAGGTTCAAGACCTGATTCCACTGGAAAACAATTGTGTAAGGGATGGTGTCTGTTGCACGTTAAGTCCGCCAGGCCAAATATCCTTCCGCTGATGTGGAGAGGAGGGTGTTAGCTCAGGTGTTGTACTCGTCGTCATTTCGATAAAAGTTGAAATATAAGCATAAGAAAGGCAAGTCTAAAATTTATAATATCATTTTCATGAATATCAGAAAAATTCAACCAAAATTATATTCATTTTATAAAGATTACAATCAATGCATTTGCAAAGATTTATAAAGATAACCATTTTGCGAAAATGCAAAAATTACGAAGACAATTCACAAATATCTATAAAGATTACTATTTTACAAAGGTTCTTAAAATATGACAATTTCCATTTTAGAAAATTCTGCAAAGATTACAAGCACAAAAGTTACGCTATAAAGGTTACTAAGATTAATATATTACAAAGACTTATATAATAGCTACTATATTATAAAGATTTACATAATAGCTACTATATTGCAAGATTTATGTAATACGATATTACAACGATTTGCGTAATAGCTGCTGTATTTCAAAGATTTACATATTAATCAAATTACAAAAATAACCATTTTAGAGAGATCTATAAATATAAAAAAGAAATTCATTCTATAAGACTAAATGCAATAAATGTGAATCGAAAATAAATGGCTGTAGAGATAGAAGTGACCTACAGTGAATCATTACTAACTATACGATAAATGACGATTGTCTTTATTTAAAAGTATTACCAAGTATGAAATTTAATTGAAAAAAATCATTATCTAAGATATTATTTGATTCCGTGACCATACAAAATTGCTAACCGTAGTGAGCTTAAAACCCACACTAGCCATAGGTTTTATGAATAGCACTTCTAAACGCGGCACTCTTTAACATATTTTGACCAATTAACGAATTATTTATTAATATTTCCTACCAGATTCTAATCTGACTAATGTGATATTCATGAAGGAATATTTTACGTCTCAGAAAACGAGCGAAATGTCAAGTTGTAAGACATGAATAATTTTTATTTCATGAAGTAGATTTGAATATGCATTTGTGTGCGAAATAAAAGGACAAAAAGAAATGAAAAGCGGAAATTCTCATAAAAATCTCATGAGTGTAATACATAAAAGGAAGTTGAAACATTTCTTTTATGTATAACTCTCATTATGTATGAGAAACATTAAGAACGTAAGTGTTTTAAGAAAGTTGAAATATTTTGGTAGCATTAGAAAATGTATATCTAAAAATAAGCACAATCTTTATTTTACACGCATTCTATTTGTTCAGAATATTAATGCTAATTATACAAATTTTATTAGATGTTTATAAATTAATGTTATGCTTGATAACTAAAAATGATCTTATATACTAACACAAATTTATCTTTAACAAGGAAAACTAAATCTAGTTCTCCTGTTCGCCTTCGGTACGAAATATTAAAAATATAAATGTCGAATACATTAATTTTTATTGTTAAATTAAATATTCTGGTTGGATTTCATAAATTAGTGTCTTGAATCATAAGAATATTGAATTTCATTTTGAGAAGAAGATGCAAATAATTTGATAGAAGCTTTTATTCATACCAATCCAAGATTGTTTCTAGTTTAGGTGAATGTTTCCTTTTCTTGGTTATGATATCAGATAATTATATTCTGTTCAAATTATTTTATGAACACGAAAACATGTCTTAGAAACAAAACTATTAATCAGTTCTTGAAGTAGTATCATTTTATATTAACTTCAGATGTTAATTCCTTATTACTTAATGAATTGGCAAATGATTTTAACTATTGGTGAATTTAAAACTAATAAGGAACGAAATGAATTGAATTCATTTATGATTGCAAAGATAATATTTTAGAAATTTCTTTTGGTCATTATCTGATTTACACGAGTTATAATTGATAATATAATAATTATATTAGTTTAATATTTTTAGAAATTATTATCATTTAACGATTAAATTAATTTTGTGAGCATGCTGAAATTTAGTTTGGGGGATATAAAATTTAATTCTGAATTCTGATGCAAACAATCATGTTTGGTGAATACAAAAAGAAAATTAATTCCTTCCTTTTTAAATAATTTGTAGAAATACTTACGTTTCGTGAATAGATTCCTAGAAAAAAGTTATTTGAAAGAAATATTTTGTTTTAGAGCTAAAAGTAATGTTTCGAGAAACATGCTTGTTAGTGTGCGATTGAAGTGCAATAAGATGAAAAACGGAACTGATAATTACTCATGAAATTTCAAATTTTGTAATTTTATTTATATTACTGATAAGTCAGAAAGTTAATTCAATAAATCTGATGGTATATAACTCAATATATAAAAGCCTCTTCAAATTAACTTTTTAGAATTTAGTTTTTGGCTGAATTTTCGATATTTTATTAATACCTGGAAAACATTGAAATCCAAATATATACTTTTATTTTTAAAAATGAATTTAAAAAATAAAATGAAATATTTTTTTATCTTTTTATTAATATTATTTACTATATGTTTATCATTAAATAAAATTATTTTAATTATTATATCAATAGTTAAAATAATCATTAAAATTGTATAAAAATTATTTCTAGACTATATTAAATTGCATTTGTTATAGTTTTGTTCTGAACATAAATTGCCTAAATTATTTCAATAATTACTATAAATAAATAATTTTTTCTTATTATGAACATGAATAAAGATTTCTCCGAATCTCTTTCTAAGAAATTAGTTTCTTATGAAAAGTTAGATACAATAAGAATTCGAGATTCATCTCTTTAACTGCATCATTTATCAAAAGCACCCCAAGAACTATAATGACCTGCATTATTTCCGGAATTCGTTTGGAACAAGTTCAGTTTCTATCAGACATTTAGATTTTACCTCAAAGAAATTGAATTATTTATTTCTTTAACAAATCAAGGAAGAAGAAGCTTCTCTCCTTCTTACTAACATTTCTGATGATGCTTATTTTCAGCTCGCAAAATTACTGAAATGCTTGTAGCAGACGTGTTGACTTAAAAGTCAGATATTAAAGAAGGTGGAAGCGTTTTTTATTTTTTTATTTTAATTTTCGAGCAATTTTTTATACCCATTTCTACTTTTCACTTTAAACGATCCTGGCACGCAAAGAGGTGAATTTTTTTCTCTACCTGCCTTCATTTTGCTTCTTGAAAATTGAATTCGGCAGTTATTAATAATAAAATGCATGTTTTTAGGAAAAGGAAGAATCATAGATAAATGAGAATTTTATTTAGGTATTTAAAATAATAACTAAAGGACCAATCTCTCAGCCTCAACAGCGATTCCGATTTTGCTGTTTTTTGTTGAAATATGAATTATCATGTGTTCTTAATCAAAAATCTCTTTCTCTACTCCAAACTTTATTTACAAGATGAATCGAATAACCTAAACTTTATAATGCATTCTTTGAAGGAAAATCTAGAAATCCCCAGCCAAAATCAATAAACCAATTTAGATAGCTTTAATTTTATACGAATGATGGTGAGTCCTTGATGTATAATAAATTGTAGTTTAACTCCTTCCTCTCCATTTCGAGAGATTTTACAAAAAATTGATTTGATACAATGGAAAAGTTTCATCGTTATCATAAACTTGACGAGTTCGCCATTTTGAAGTATAGCTAACCAGTCACAATGCTTTATCATTATTGTACAGTTTTTATTTCTAATGCTGTCGCTAATCTTGGATTAACATCTATTATTAGAATATGAAGTCAATCGTAGCTGACTGGAGTGATTAAATTAATCTTATTAAAAATCGTCTTCCGTAACTTGATTAATAAAGATGTCGATGAGTTTTGATCAAATGAAATCTCCTCATAATAAAATAATTGCGTTTCCTCATGACTGCATGATAATGACTTAAGATTCATATTATTTAACTCTCTCAGGCGAAATTAATTGGAAACTAAAATTAGCAAAATCCCAGAAATTGTTGAGTTTAGGGAGTGTGTTCTTTCTAAGCTTAATCAAGCAATAACTCTTAAAAAGAATATGGAAGAATGGATGAATCATGAGTTTTTATTTGTAATAAAAATAGTCAATATTATTATATTAGATAATTTATTTAGTGATAGTGACTGGTAAGCTTTGTTATTCATTTTTCAAACACTAAATAAGCAATAAAATGTTAAAGTTCCTCTTAGTTGGGGGTTGATTGAATTTAAATGAAACTGATGTTCATTGTTTTGGTTTATACATTCAATTATTCTCAATTTTAAGTCACTATCAGACAACAAGAACAACACTAGACGTGGTCTTTATTTTCTAAACTTCATACCATACCAGTAGAAGGGCTCTTGACCCGCAAAGTCAGATTTAGTATGCACAAAATTTGCATATATGTTGGTTTCATAAACTAAAAAATATTTTAGACGTTTAAAAATGTTAACTTTTTTTGTGTGTGCTCATTATGATTGCAGAAAGTTAATAAGAAAGTGAGCATATAAGTGAGCAAATGCAAATACATTTCAAAATATATAAAATATTTTTCTAATATTAGTTATAACTAAATTCTGTCTGCCATATAAGATTTATAAACATAAAATCTAACAGCCACAAAACACACTTTTATAAAATAATCATTCCTCTTTTTTGAATGTCTGTTTTTCCTTAACATTTCTTTTATCACATACTAAAAGACTATATGCTGAAGAAAGTATTTAAAAAGTTAAAGACTACACGTTTCTCTTTTTATCTTATAAATTAACTAATTCTTAACATAAAAAAATGCATTAGCGAAATAAATTTCTTCCATTTGTTGTAATGTTAAATTATTCAAAAATTTTTTTACTAAACATTCGATATTGCATTCTTACTAATGATCAGGAGAAAAAAAAATGTTCGTCACTTTATTAT
Organism: Argiope trifasciata; assembly: GCA_026543055.1. Taxonomy (NCBI): domain Eukaryota; kingdom Metazoa; phylum Arthropoda; class Arachnida; order Araneae; family Araneidae; genus Argiope; species Argiope trifasciata. The sequence continues at coordinate 487,885 of JAPMOQ010005572.1, read as the reverse complement.
AGCATTCTTTCTACTCCTAATGGCTTAGAAAAGCATTTCATACTATTAACGAGAAGTTAAACTTCATAAATCAGCTAAACATTATGTTCGCGTATAATTACACAAATAAACATTAAAAAAATAAAAACAGTGTATTGACATATCAATATAAATGAGTGAGGGAACAAAAAATTGTCGATTTTTTCTCACTTGAGAATTTAAAATTCATTTTCATTACAGAATTAGCTTTCCGTTCTTTTTCCTTTTTTATTAATCAAGAAAAAAATATGCAAGGAAGAAAGATTATGACAAATAAGAAAGGAATCGTTAGAAATACGCTGAAACAAGATTCTACATGTGGTGTTTTTCATTCTAGAAACAATAACAGGTTTACTAATATAAAAAAGTTATTCAAAAATTAACAATAATTTTTTTCTTTCTTTTTTTTCTTTGTGTACCTTTAGTTTTTGTTTACACAGAATCAAAATGCTTCTCGTGAGTTTTTATCATATCAAATATGATAGAATTGTATTATTTTGTGTGATTAATGTTCGCACTTCTTTAAAATTTTAATCTTCATTTATAGATATAATTAATTTTTAGCCATCATATCCTATTTCACTTTAAAACTAATCTATTAATTTATAGATGGAATTATAATTGGATATATCTTGGATGAATTACTAGCTTTAACGCAATAATTACTTTTGTTTTGAATTTATTTTACTCCCAAGGCAAATAATGTTAATAAAGATAAATGCAACATTTTCTAAAGAAATGAGTTCATATGTAATTATTAAAAATTAGATAATTAAGATTCTTAATAGAATAAAAATATTATATATATATTTATATTCTCAATAAGATATAGAACGCTTGGATTATGGATATTTCTTACACTGAATTAAAAGGAAAAATATTGTGAATATCAACTACATTTACTTCAGCCACTATGAAAATGCTATGAATTTGATTGTCAGTACATAATGTCCTTTGATAAATCAAAGTTTTTGAACATTTGCTAATATTCTAGAATATTTTAAAACGTTAATCCAGAAATTGGAATTTCTATGAAATTAGAACCTCCTAATGTTTTAAAAACTTCACGATTGATTTGAGATTTTTAAAGTATCCTGAAATATTTTAGATTATAATATTTTTTTTGTATAAAATGTTTAGAAACACAATAAGAATTTTTAAAGAAAAATCGGACATCTTTAGGAATATTAGAATACTCCTGATTCATTTGAGATTTTATGGAAGATCCTTGAGATAATATACAATATTTAGGGCACTGACCTAATTAAACATGTATAATATACAATATTGTATTATATACAAAACATTGTGTAATAAATATGGTGTATGATTTATATAGCATAATATTTTCGGTTGTATGTTTAATAATATGTGTAATGTATGTACCAGAATATTTAATTTAGAGAATTTGTAGAGTATTTAAATGCTTCTTACACTTTTAAACTCGTCATTGGTGTCAATGACACAAAAGGTTATTACAGTTTAATGAATAAATAGTGATTAATAATTCCTAGTAAAGCTCTGAAAATATTGAAATAGTGTATTTTCAAAGAGGAAAATATATTAATTACCATCGTACTCAGTTTTAATATTCCAAAGGATAAAATAAATAAATAAAAATTACAAAATTTTAACTTTACAAGCAAGGAAGAAGTCAAGTTAAATATAAGCGTCTGAAAAAAAAAGGTAAAGAAATTAACACCTTCACAAATGACACTAAAGGAGGGCAACCTCATGAAGAACTCATCACCTAAAGTCATTAAAACGATAAGCTTTATCTTTTTCTTCTCTTTTTATATCCCGCGAATTAGAAAGACAATTTCTTAATGCATCATTTGCTGTGTAACTAATTATCAGAATAACTTTTTTGATGGAAAAAACAACAGCCAGCTCTCAGTGTCGTTTTTTTTTATGTAGCAAAAAAGCAACAATAACTAATGGATGCTCAGTGCATTTTAGTCATATGAAAAATCGACAAGATATATTTTTTTTAAAAACATGATTTTGGATTTTATTGATTAAATGCTTTGAGAAAGTTACGTGGGAATTATGAAACTTTAATATCTTATATTTTAAATATTGATTCACAATCTGTTCATGATTTTGACATGATTTATTATATCTGCACAATAATAAGATTAATAGCTGAAAATTCTTTAACTGTGAACAAATAAGTTGAAAGTGTTAATATTCAATATTGTGCTAGTTAAATCCTTGAAATATTCATGAATTAATTAAAAGAGATATTAGAAAAAACTTTATTGCTTTACTGATTAATTGAAACGTTCCTTCCTAAAATGTATTGAAATACAAATAATTAAAAAGAATGTAATTTTGAGAGAAAATTACATTTTTGCATGTGTTGCCCCTCTTTCATGAAAAGCAGTAGGCATTTTTCATGTAAACAATGTTTCAATAAAGTATTAATAATTATCTTTTCCATAGTTATATAAATAGAACTTCGAGTTGATTGCAAAAGCTAGAGTTAACTACCAACAGTTGAACAATCATTCGGGAAAAATACCTCCAAAATTAATAAGTATATATAGATACTACATTAATTTCACATAGCTAATAAAATTCTTATTTATATTTGCAATAATATTGTGTTATAATAATCATAATATACTAATTTGCAGTGTAATTTCTTGAATAATATAAGAAACAAAACATGGAAAACGGGTTCATAAAAGTGAAATAAATACTAAAATTATTTACTTAATTGTTATAAAATAATTTGAATTTTTAAGTATAAATATGAACATGAAATATTTTTGTAAAAAAATAGTATGATTTTTAAAAATTAGTTAAGAAAGAGGAACACGTTGGTCACACGTATAAGTTATGTAATTCCTCATTAGGGGTATTCCTCATTAACTGTATCATATGCATTTATTAAATCACATTTCTAATTATTTTATAAACAACTCTGAACTTGTTAACGTTAAGCATTTTGTAAAAGATTATTTACTGATATAAAAAAGGTTACCATCAATGAATCAACCTATTTTTTTTAAAAAAAATATGCTATTCTTCAAAATATTTCTTGTAGAATTACTTTACTGAATTGACTTTGAAAATACAATAAACTGCTCATGCCATTCTAATATTATAAGATAATTCGTTATTATTTCATTTACAGAAAACAAATACGCTAAATAACTGTATGTATTTTATGAAACAATTTTTATTTTTAGTAAATAGGAAACTGTCACAGATTGCCGAGGAACAAAGATTCCCACATCAGCAATTTTTTTTTCAAATTTGGTCATATTGACATCCATAAAACTTGACTTCAAAAATCCTCTTTCGTAGCTAATTATGTTAGCGTTTGATTATGTTAACTAATAGCAGAACATTGCAAGGATATATATGTATACATTTTTAAATAACTGTGTAAACAGAGATAAATAAATAAAGTTCATTTTCCTGAAAATCTGAGTATATTTGGATTTAAGAACAAACTATCATCTGCTCTCTTTTATTGCTCATAGAAGCACATTTCACAGAACTAGAATAAATAAAAAAAAATTGAAAAAAAAGAAGAATTCTTCAACAAAGTCTTACAAGTTTTTTCCATTCTTTTTCTTCTTGAAGCATTTTCATTTTTTACATTCCATAATGAATATATGGAAAAAAACTAAAAAAGCATTTTGAAAATAAATATTATAAAGCTTTTCTTGAATGTATACTTTTTGGTTTATTCGTAGTTCATGTTCATTTATTTTTTCTTTACTTATATTTTGTGTATATGTTTTCTCTTGCATTTGATAAAATGTTACGGTTCCAGATTTTCTTTTCAAGTTGCCTAAATCTACTTTTATTTAGTATCCTATTTACTGAATGATAATTTATTTTCCATGAATGCTGGAAGGTAGAACAGAATGTTGCCATATTCTTCAAGTAAAATAAAGTAGTTTGTTGCATACATTGTTTTTTGGTTGTTAGCCCTTTTATTTCAGGGTAATCTTTATAAAGCTGTTCTACAAATCTATTTCATGGTAATCTTTTCAACAATATACTACAAATCTCTTTCACTGTTGCCTTTACGACGCAATATTGCAAATCTATTTCTGGAAAAAAATTAATAATTTAGATATATTTGCAATAATATCTTTATAAATACATCTTACTAGCCAACTTTTAAGACCAACTTATTCTATCAGAATATATGGTGTTAATGTAAGTTATTATGCAGCTAAACTAAAATTTATAAAGAAATAAAATCGGAAGTAAATATCCCATTTTAAAGTCTTTTTCATCGCAACAAAAATACTTTATACAGATTGCATTGTAATATAACTCAAAAAAGTTATTAAGAAGAGAAGTTGGAGAAGATATAAATTTAATATCAATAAATAATACTGGAAATATAAGTAATTGAAAATGACATTATTAAAATATTTTTAGTGTTATAAAACATGAACACAGTTCTTTTTTTAATGAAATCTTTTTTCAGTAGAAAACATCCATTATTTCATTAAACTTCAAATAAGTTATATTTTAGTTAATTTTTGGAATGTTGTCGAAATGTTAATAATAACATTCTTCTAAACTTGAAGAAAGTGTGTAAATGAATAAACTTATCAAGATCAGGATGATGGGTATAAAAATTCGGTAAATTTGTTAAAAATGAATTTAAACAAAGATTCATCTTCATATTCAAAATTTGTATAGGTATAAACAGTTTTGGTCAAAATTGAGCACACTTTTGAAAATTGTTATGATTTCTAAATTTCTACGCTTATAGCAAATGTTACGTTTCAAAAAATGCATACTCTTGCATATCAGTTTAAAGAGAATTTTAATGCTGATTACAATACAAAAAACAAAATTCAAATATTTGCAATACAAAAAGTTTTTTTTACTTTAATCTGAATAACATACACAGTGATGAAGTGGACCGTTATTTCTAACCTTCATGACCAATTACTGTTCTTGTACTAAGAATATATTTGTCATTGCATCAAATATATTTCTAGCACAAGACATGAGCAATTACTGTAATTATCAATGAAATGTTATTAACTGATAGCAGAAGCTGCGATCTGGTATAAAGTTGGAGCGTCATTCTTTTTCTTTAGAGAAAATTCAGTCCTTAATGAAATCAAATTACAAGTCAGAAATTTTGTTATACTTTTTAATTATACAATAGGAACTTTTGGAAATATTTCTAATATTTATTTAAGAAGTAAGGACATCAAATAAAAAAGGCACCTAGAATAAGAACTGAGATTATTGTGTTACAAGAATGTGGTCTTTTCTATGCTGAAATTTTAAGACTGGTGGGTGGTTTAGTGACTCTATCTGGAGTCCTAAAATTTTCTTTACGACATTAGGAGACCAACTCAATAAAAAACAAAGCACCGAAGGGCTGAAGAAGGTGCGCCACATCTGGTGATGTCTGGAAAATAAAGACTACACCTCAAAATTGAAGCATGGTATCAATGGTCATTTGAATGATACTGGAATTTATGTCAGTTCTAGGACAATCAGGAGAATATTATTAGATATTGGACTCAGAAGTAGAATTTAACGAAAAAATCCGTATCTCAATTTACAGCAGTGTATAAAAAGAATGCAGTGAGCAACGGATCGTATTAATTGACCAGATGGTCAAGGAGATAAAGATATTGTTATTCGATAATTATGGCAAAACATGTAAGACCTAGAATAAGCAAAGAGCTTGACTGAATTCAGGCAACTATGATGAATTCAGTTAGTGTAATGATTTGGGCATGCACTTCAGCAGATGTATTGGTTTCCTTTATGTAATAATTTGGACTTTAAATGCAAGAATTACATTGACTCTAATCTAGAGCCAAAACTTACATCTTCTATGCATGATTTATTTTTCAGCAGGAGCCTTTTACTTGCTACACAGTTAAAATACTGAAAGAGGAGTTTAGTACAAAGAGCAGTGAATTGATATCATGGCTAGGAAACAGTCCTGACTTCACAACTTTAGAGAGCTTATAGCACCGTTTGAAAACTCTTGTACTTATGAAGCTTTCATCGAATAAAAGAGAATTAATTGAGGCTACATTTGTTTCCTGGCATCATTAAATAGCGAAGGAAGAGCTTAAAATACTCTCGTCAATTCAATGAAACATCAGTGTGGAGCTGTAATAAAAAATAAAGGCTGCCATACTGCACTCATCAGCATCTAATATATCACAATAATTATTATCTCTCCACTCTTTCACATAGCAAGTGTTTGAATTTTTTAAATATTGAAATCAGTTTTATATTTTCTTTAAAATGAAAGTTTGTATTATGTGAAACGTTACATTTTCCTAATCATACAGAGTCAAAAAAGAATTTTTTAAAAAAATGTCCATAATTTTGGCCATTACTGTATATGGATAATTTTTTATTACAAATGTTCTGCTCTAAATTTAGAGAAAGAACATCTAAAAATTTTTTTGTCTCAATATTATTCGACCTGTGTAAGCCTTTTTAAATGATTACTCTGTATTAAAAAGGGAATCTCCGCATTAATCTTCAATTTGCGTTTTCATCTATTCTTTATTTGCATTTCATGTTTTCATGTGAATGATTTATAAAAATCTAAAATATTTTATCTCAGTTTTGCATTTAAATCATATTCCTATATGTAAATATAAATTTTTATATTATTCTTTATCGGAACATGGTTTGATTAATAAATCTTATCGAGTGATCCGTAATATTCTTTATTCAGTAATAACTTCTACTTAGCCATATTTCTGTAATGCCCTAGATATCACAGGATGTTTCTATTTCCATATGCAATTGTTTAAAAACATATTTCTAGTAAGAGTGCCTTTGGATAATTTTTATCTTTTTAATTCCTCAGACTTAATGTTAATAATAATTCTAGATCGATGAACCGAGATCTGTTCACATTATAGTATAAATGTATCATTTCTGACCTTGTTGCAGTGAAACTTTCTGAAGAATCAAAAAGATTCCATGAATTTTCCCAAGTTTATCTAGAAACTTCAATATTAAGATATTTCATACTTAAGAGTTTTCAGCTGAAGAAAAATATATTTATATAGCAAATAAGTATTGTAATATATATTTTCTATTGACTTTTTTTCTGAGTGAAATAATGTGCTTTATGCGAGATTTAAATACACGTTGTTATCCATTTTTTATAGACTGGAATTTTGAAAAAACCTGCTAATAAAACTAAATAAATACACAACTCAAATTAGTTTCTTTTTCATTTAAAAAAATGAGTTTAAGAAAACTCTCATATACCAAAGGTCGCTTATGAAGGACATTTTAAAGAATATTATATAACTACATTATGCATAGCAATCACAGTCTGTTAAGAATAAAATTGAATTTTACAGATTTTACATCATAAGAACAAATTGAAGTAAAACATGTGATCCGAATATTTGTAACTTGATGACATGCATAGAATGCATGTAAATTTAATTAATTGCAACGATTGAAACAATATCTAATAAACTTTTAGTTTTTTTCTGAAAATATTCGAATAATACTTTAGAAGCGATTTCAAATAGAATTGATAAAAAACAGGATATGGTATAGAAGTAGATACATGTAAAAGAAGACACGAAACATAATTTATTGGAACAAAGTCTGATTTAATTACTTGATAATGAAAGAAAAGCGCTTTTAGTTCGAAGTCTCATAAAACATTCAAATAACGTAACAAAGCATTTTATGTGAAACTGCAAAAAGAGAAAAGTGCCAAAAAGAAGATCCCCTTTCTATAGAAATCGATGAGAGAAAGAGGGGAAAAAGCAAAAGTGAATTTTTGGGACGATATACTGATAGAATTGGGATCTTTCAAAAGAAAATTGATATCTGCACTCAATAGAAGTCATTCAAAATATATTGGCTTTATTTAAGATGATGGAGTCGGAACATATTTCTTTTTAGATGCCTTTTTGGAAGAAAAAAGCATATTTTTTACATTTTTCTACTTTAAAATTTCACTTTCCGATGGAATTATTTTCAATTCGGAGTGCGATATTTATAAAAGATACCAATTCAAGGAAGATATATATATATATATATATATATATACGAGAAACTATTGACATCACAGCGTGTCTGTGATCATTTTTGAATCAGATAGAAATAACTTCTTAATGTTATTAGATTTCCTAAATTGTTATAGAAGTATAGAAATAAAATGTTACCAGAGAATATATTAATAAATGTGTATATTACATACTTTATCAATTTTTACTAAGACTCAAATATGACAATAGAAACTTTTTTTTAAAAAGAAAAATAAAGTTCTACCTCTTTCATGATATTGTTATGGAAGATTAATACTTTTATCTGCTGTTATTAAGTTGGGAAAAGAGATTTACATGAATTTTTAATGAATACCTAGTGGGTGATTTAATGTCCTCACATTTGTAACAAACGTGGATAAAATTTGGAGATTTAGAATAAAAAAGATGACTGTGATTGCAAGAATAGGTGTTCCGGAAAATTGGCCTTGGTTGTGGTCTTGCTCTGATATGAAATTTCTTTGGGGAACTGTATTCTGTTGTTGGATGCTGCAAAAACTAATTAAATTGAATAAGTTGAAGGGATGGTATTCTTTCGTCAGGTGAATTCGTTAGAGGCTGCTGTTCCTGAGTGTTATTGCTGTAATTTACCTAGAAATTTGATGTTTAGATTTGCTGGTAAGCTCTAGACTTGTAATTTGTTAATGACAAGATTTGTATGTACGACTTGGAGTAGTTTGCTCTCAATATAACCTGGAATTAATAATAAGTGTAATTTTAATTAACTCAGAGTAATCTTCCTTAAACGAAATAACATGTAATATTTACCAATTATTTATTAAATAATTTATTCGGTATCCTTTAATTTCACTATATTTATTCATCAAAACCATTTTTCCTAGTAATAATTTGATTGCAATTTATAAATAAACATGAAAGAAATTCTTTGAAGTTTTTTAATACCAGTTCAAATTTGCAATAAAATTGTGAATAAGAAAATGTTATTTTCCAAAGCTTAGACACGCTTGAAAAGAAAAAAAAATGGTACAACAATTCAAAAGTAATAAAGCAGAGTTTTCAAAATAATTAGTAGATTTTAATTAAGTTTGATGAATAAATAATAAAAATTTGGTTACGTATTTTTGGAAAGATTAATTAATCTGAATATCGACGAGGTGCTAAACAATTTTAATTTGAATTTTAGCAGTCCGCATCAATCAGATTTTATACAGCCATGTGAAAACATCTTTTAAATTATTTAGAAAGCAGTATAAAAATTTTCCAGCAATAAATTAGGCAACAGAGGGAAATTATTATTTTAAAATTAGATTTTACAATTTGTAAATAAATATGCTCCATTAAAACGCCCACATATGGAAAATTTTATGCGAGAAATAAATGTCAATACATTTTCTAAATAAATAATGAGCTAAAAAATCATGCCAAACATATTATAATTGTTCAGCAGTTTTGCTACTTCAAATAATTATATCTTATTGAAACATTTATTATTGATTTATTATGACCTTTATGAACATGTTTGGTTATTACTGATTTTAAATCATGATTTGAAAAATTTTAAAAGATAAATATTTCATACACGTTGAGTATAATATCAATATTTCTAATTTCCACTTCAAGAATTTTGCCACTTCAGGAAAATTGTTGTTGTTCCCTATGGCAATTGTCATTGACAAGCCCGCTGACTTAAGAGCCATTGTGATTTATTAAGAATTACGAGTTTCTTGTTTTTTCAGTAGCGCTATCTAGGGCCAATAGAACGAGTTGGTTAGTTACTCAATATCATAACCTTTTACGTGGCGGATTTCATTCATACATTTCATTCCCCCATCCACAGATAGTAATTTATATCTGGATCAGAGAACGATTATTTCTGAATCAGTACCGCCAGTGGTATTACTTTCAACATGGTGGACTTTGTGAGCAAGACGGATTTATACGCTCGCCAGTCACCAAAAACGCAAAAATTCTTTGACCGGCGGGATTCGAACTAAAGGGATGCGTGACCAACGCCCTACCAACTATGTTATTTTGGCTTATAGGAAAATGGTGATGTGCATTTGTAACCATGTATAATAAGTGATTATTGACAGCCATCCGAACAGAAATATCGAAATAAAATATAATATATTTTTGCCTGAAATTCAGAAATATATGATAACGATATGATATAGAACCACTTAATTTACAGAATACTCAATTATAATAGGAGATAACTGACCCTTTGAGTTAAACAAATAAATCTCCAATTAATTTTTTAGTTCAAATAAATACTTCATGGGTTTGAACAGGATCGATTTCTGTTGTGACTTACTATTTTATCGTTCTTTGTACAAATAAAGTTTTATAATGTTGCATGATTTCATCATTACATATTTATTTTATATTTTACTTACCTATTAGTAATAAATTCATAGAATAGCTATTTAATGTAACCAGTTGTCAATCTTTAAAAATTTAAAAAATCGATTGGAAAATCAGCTAAAAATAGGTATTTTTTTGCAATAATTAAGTTATAAATGCGTTTATCAAATGTTTGTGTTTTAAATATGAAACCTATTGACATATTCTTCTGCTGAATTCCTTTTATGAATATTTTGGTAATTTTGAATTGTTTATTTTTCGGATTACCCATTTCTCAAAATTATCAAATCAAATGACCCATGTTACAAAGCATGATCTTCCTTGAATGTCATTTTGACTTTTAAGCTGTTTATTTTTTTATTTTATATAGCGATCCATTATCAAATTACATTATTGCCAAACATTTTATCGTTTTTATTTATGAAACTGGGCTAAAAGGATTCACCTCAATTGCATCAAAAGTCGTGTATAGTGATCATGGCAATTAGGGCGCAATATGAAAAGGAAATTCTTTAGGCGTTTATATTTTAGATTGACTAAATAAAATTTTTTATATTTTATGGAATTAATTTTTTGTTCAAAAACTACCCAATGCACCGCAAACTTATTTGTTCCTAAATTGAAGTATGGAGCATCTAAAAATCGATATCGGATTAAAAATATTTTTGCAAAATTTTGCCTATAAATATTTTTGAAAAAGTGAGTAAAATGGATAAAAAATAGTAATCATAAAAATAGGTTATACTTAGTTAGTCAATGCAAATTTATAGCTTACGCATAAATACGATTACAATATCATTTTTCCATAAAATATGTGTATCTAGAAAGCGTTACTTTTATAAAATAAAGTATTCTGATAATTAGCTACATAGGAAATGATGCGTTCCAAAAATTATCTTTCCTGGGCGAAGAAAATAAAAGATTAAAAAGAAATTAAAAAATGAAATAAAAGATAACGTTACCTTAATGGCTTGGCCTGAAGAATACTCTATAATAGCGGTTGCACCACAGTTCAGTCAGAAATAAATGGCTTAGTAACAGACTGCTCGTTTTATTGAGTCACAACCGTTAACAGTGCCTTATTAGAATTCTGAAGAGTAAATGAAGTTTTGTATATCAGTTTAGTACATCAGGATAGCTTCCTTCTACAAGATATTTTTAAAATCGAGAGGCGAAATTTAATGGCAGGACATGCATATTGAAACACGTTATTTTTTACATTAGAAAATTGGGTCCCAACCACAAAGAGAAATTAATAAAGAATTCTCTTCGTCATCAAATTGAATAAAAAATACATGGGACATAATGTACTGCAAATTTTTAATGGAATGTAAATTAGCATTAGCCTAGCACCTCGGAAGGATGAATACCATGCGAATAATAAAAAAAATATGAGAGAAATTAGTTTGATAGCTGCTGAGCAAATAATCCACCAACAACAATCCTTTGGAGACACTAATATTATTTTTCAAAAGACTTGCCCTTTGACGTACTTAGACGCAATTATTTATGCATCATTGTTGTTTGGATGTCACATAGTTTTACTCAATTAAATCTGTGTTGTTTATTTTATTTGGCAAATTCTTTTCTTTTATTTATTTGAATGCTGAACATCCTCAGTAAAAGTTTCCCTTTTACGTTTGCAACTGATATTCTCTAGTGATTACAAATGTCTTGCTTTGATGACAGTTGCTTCTGATTTTAACGAAATAAAGTTTGATATGCCTGACCTGTCCTTAATGTCCATCTTGAGATTTTAAAAATATCTTCATCATTAAATCTAGATCATAAATTGTATTACTGAAAACAATCAATTACCTTACTCTACCACATATTTATTACATAATTAGAATATTACATGAAGGACTTTTTTACTTTCTCGTACGTGAAGGACATAGTGATGAAATATTGAATTTGTTGAAAAATTCCAACTTTTATTTCGTGATTTCTCGAATTTTCACATTTTAGACCTTTATGAATCTGAGAACATTTTTTAATTACGTATGTCCATGATGAACACTTAAACTTATCATAACTAAAAATTTGAACTAGACATAGGGAATTTAGAATATGGGGCTTACATCAAGATATAATTTGTAGATTTCAGTCGTTTTGAATGGCATCTCTTCAAAAGCATATATTCCAGTACCATAATTACAAAACGAGAAGATTTATACAACTAACGCGATAATTCAAAATCGTGACTGATAAAGTATACGTTACTAGATGTGCGATTTTATTATTACAGTTGTTTCGTTCAAATCTTAGAATTATTTGATGAAAAAATTTGATTTCAATTTAAATAAGTTTCACTGCATTTCAAATCGAGGTTTAAAAACATTTGGCCATTTTATATTTATATAGAATGGACTAATTTGTAGAAAAAATGTGTTTACACTTCCTGTTTCATAATTTCTCTTTTGTATACTAGTCCTTTTAACATTTTTAAAAGAATGACAAAGAAGAGAAATTAACTTTAATCAGGGGTTTAAATAAGTATTTTTAATGACAATAATGCTTTTAGTAAATGATCCTAATATTAATCATTACAAAAACTATTTACACAGAATCAAATTTTTTGATATTTATGTTCCGTCATGATTTGAACCGTGTTTAAATTACAAAGTATATTAGTGGGTATTTTTTTACTTATGAACAGATGAGTTAGACTAAATCAAAGAGGAATGATTGTTCTAATGGACAAAAATAATTGTAGAAGTACATCTGCAAGAAAAATATGGATTATGTAAACAAACAGGTGTCAATAACAGGTGGATAGTTTTAAGTATGAGAAAGATTTCTATTACAGCTTTAACTGTTGAATGCAGACGAAATTCACGACGAAGAAAATGCAGACGAAGAATAGGATTCAATAAATAAAATTTGTAACTACCAGTTTTCTTCTGTTACTAAAAGCCAAAGCCAACTCTCTTATTAACGAACCTTTAGAAATGGAAAACATTCGTTTGCAAATGATTTATCAGCAAACTACAGTTTTGCAAAATGTAGATTTAAGTCATGGTGAAACAATTAGTAGGACTATATCGTTACGATTTTAAAATGTTCGTTTCTTTGCAATTTTGTTGTTTGTATTATTTTCTAACCATTTCTACCAAAATATTCATTTTCGGAACTCGCCCAAAATGTTAATATTACTGAATTACTAAAAAATGAATATATGTCGTCCAAAGTGACCCCATCAATTACTGTTAAAATAGTGTTTGCATAGTTCATCTCTTTCTTTGCCTTTTTGTGGATTGCTTCAAAATTTACCCTACTCTTTAATTTTACTGTAAAGGATATTCCTAGATTCCTTTATGAACAAAATTATAATTCAAAAACAAACCTAAAACAAGGTCAGCTTGACTCAAAAACGGTCTATGTTCTTTACTCCCCAAAATCCAATTTATGCAGTAATATATAAACGGTTTGTGTTATTGGAAATTCGAATCTTTAAAAGCGTTCTTTTAAAAAAGGAAACGGAATCCATTAAGCTTAAAATAGAATACAAGACTGAAATTCTTGTTTGAAAATCATTTTGGAATTAAGTTTATTTGCACATATATTCTGAAATGGTAAAAAAATATTCTTATTTGAATAACTTACGAATATAACAACGTTTTGAACTATGCGCTAAAAGTTTTAATGAGCAATTTAGAATATTTGGATTTTGATAGACATTTGATTACATTACCATGAGAAGTTCGATATATTTGAATAAATTAAGATGTCGACCAAATTAGATTTGAAATAAAGTGAGCTTTGATCCGAATTTCTTTTTCGGAGTAGAGGGATAATTACAAATTATTCAAATAATCTCTTTATACCATTTTTTGTTCTTGTTTTGCTTCAACGAACGTTAAATTTAAAAAAAAATTGAATTGAGGTGGGATAATTTTTGTTGCATATTTAAAAGTATTTTAATAGAAATTTAAATAAAAAGTAATTTTTTTAGAAAAATTAAACACAATGTTAACATTTTTTGCACCGCGATGAAAAGCATTTGAAGCAAGCATTTCAAGATTCTTTTGAGTTAGATTTTGTATAGTTTATATTTCTGTCCCGATTGCATTAACTATTAAAATAATCCATACACGAGCAAAAGCATTGAATTAGCTTTTAAACTAGTTAATATTACTTGAAAATTTTAAGATTGCAAATAAACAGTATTTAAGTTTCTTTTCAAATGTTTTACGAATATTTAATTTGAAACTTAATAAACATTTGAAACTGCAAATTAATTTGTAGTTCAATTATAGAAATCAATTTTTAAAGTACGCGCAATACATTTGAGCACAATAATTTTTGTTTCCAGAAATAATCACTGTTGTACTACTTATTCAGACTTTATAACAAATGAGCTCTCGAATTGACATTTTTTATATTTGAATTTTTCTTCTGAATTTTTGAATATTTTGCGAAATATGCATGTTACAAACGTTTGATTTTTTTCCATCGCTTAAAGATGACAATTTTGGTATATTATATTTGAGGGATCTCACTGATCACTTAAAAACAGAATATCAAGTTTTATATAATGAATGAACGGTTTGAGCAGACTACATTTTAAATGCATGGTAGGAAAATCTAACCCTTTTACCGAATAACGTAGAGTAAATAGTTAATCTCACAATTCGTAAAACCAAGAGTACACAAAATTTCAAATAATTTAACACTAAACTGCTCATTACTTCAATCCTTATTTAAATAAGCTCAACAAATTCTAAAGATATTTCGTAACTTCATCCTAATTTTGATGAAAAATATTCCATTTTTCCTATGGTGTTTGAAGAAGCGTTGTCCAATCAATATCAATCCGAAATCAGTGTCAAGTAAATCTAAAGCTTCTGAAATACTTTATACAAAACAAGAATGGCAATTAACATCAATACTTACATGAACTATTATCAAACCGATGATGACTGATATTACCAATCAAAAATAATGAAAGCACAATTTATCTTTAATTTTTTTTTGACTTCAACTGGGAAGCTACCAACAGAGATCTTGCAACAGTTAATTAAAAACACAGCTGTTTAACTCGTTGATTGTCGCATCATTCAATGATGGTATTGGCTCACCCATTGCAGAATTATTAAACACTACTCCATATTTCAAACAGGTATAGAAAAAATGTCAAGAAAGAATTCATGGACGGACCATTTCAGATTGACCCATTCTTTGGATGTCGATCAAGATCCGAATTAATACTACTTCAAACCAAAAAATTCACTTTTACTGCATCTCAGGTACGGTCAATCCAAACCTTAAAATTCACTTCATATCGGGTTAAATCAAAAGCTTCCGCAAAGTAAATTGAAAAGTCATACAAGGGAACAAATTTGCATAAAAACGCCACAGGGAAAAATTAGATTTATGGTTTTGCCCAACAGCCTGAAATATGTAAACAGACGCATGCGATTTTTAAGCTTGTCACAGAAAGAAATTCATACGCAAACACCGAAGGTAATGGTTATTCATTAATAATGGATTATTTAATACAAACGCTTCTAGAAACACGAACAAGGATGCCAGCTAGTCTTTGGTTAACTAAAGACTGTGCCGAGCACTTAACTGTGGAAAGAAATCAGCCAACAACTGCAACTGAAAGACTTTATAACATCATGAAATGAGGTGCTGAGACTTCAGACAGCGGTATTCGAAATTTTCAAGTAAATAACGCTTGAACTACTTAATCCACATGGTACTTTTGATTCCACGTAAATCACCCTTCATTCATGCCTGCTCTTTATCAGGATGATTTTTTTTTAATTTCAAAAAAGGGAAGAGTAAACAAATTAGATTGCACCAAATCACAAGTTTGAGTCATGATGCATATGCGTTAAATTCACCCTAAAAATTAAGATAAGTAATAGAAATTCCAGGTAAAATTTCCAAATCCTTTGCAAGATAATTTGGACACCTAGAAATTTACTGCTTATTCAAGAAGGCAAGATATAATGGATCTTGCTTTATAGTAAGAAAATGACGGAAGCTAATGATCTAATAAACAGCCTTCATTATATTTTCGAATTTGAGACGCAAGTGTTCACATTTCAATACAAAAATTTCAAATTTTCTATAGAATTCATGTCTAAAATTACGTATATAATGAAAAATCCTTTTATTAATGAAATTCCCCACAATTTTCGTAGAATTTAAGCATTTGACGATGAAAATATTGGTTTCTTATGATGTATTATCCAAAAGGCAAAATTTGTTAACTTTAAACACAGAATATTAACTCTTACAAAGATAAAAGTTAAAATAGACAACCGTAGATTAGATAGGGAAGCTCCATTTTGAAAGAAAAGTAAAAAAATCACTCGTCTGATTTGAAGGATGTTAATAGAGAGCTACAATATATAGTTTGAGAGATCTGGTTTTATCAACAATGTTTTTGAATTTATATTTATAACTTGTGATATGTATATAATTTCAACAATGATTGGAAAGTCAAAATTGCATCTCTAATGGAGATTTGATCTACACATTCTTATTCCAAATGGAAAGGTACTTGAACATACCCATAATATACAGCTTAATGACAAAAAAATGACAAATTGGTGAATACATCTATGTATACAATTAGCCATCTACAGTCGAAATTTTATACTTGCCGATCTTGTCAAACTACGAAGTAAAATGATGTAATATGTAGACATGAAAGCGTTCTAGCGCTTAAAATTATTGAAACATTTGGATAAAAATTGAGTCTCGCATTGATTGCCATGGCATTGCAAGTAAACCAGTTTGAATACAATACGTTTTTGCAAGAAAGGCAGCCAAGGCTTTCCTTAGTTAAATTTCATTTTTACACCCATGAATGCTTCTTCGTTCTAAGCAATAAATATGGCAATTTTTGCAAAATGAGTTTAACTCGTCAGTGCACAACAATACTAATTTAATTGAAAATGCATATTAATATTTCAATATATAGCATTTCTGATCAAGCCTTTGGTTTACATAGAAACAAACTGCATACGTTTCATTAATATATAAATTTTTGAATAGGAGAAAAATGGGTGAATTATGTTGATAAAGAAATACAGATTTCAGTGCAAGGAAATTAGCTTTTATTTAATATTCTAGCATTTACTGCTCTAAGCATTTAAAGCAAATACAAGTTTGAATAAGCAAGATATGTACCATCTTTATACAGCAAAATTATGAACGTATCTAGCATCTAAATGAAAAATTACAAAAACAGTGTCTAGGTTAAAGTGTACAATGAAAAGATATAGTTTATACAGCAAAATACAAAAACTTTAAATATAACTATCAGTTAAGGCTGGATGATGCATTTTGTAAATAAAAACCTTTTCTGCCCATAATTCTGAACTTGCCCCAGTTTAATTTGCCGAGATTTTGAAATGCTAGTTGTTGCCAATACCGAGAACTACAAGGGTATATTCTCTAATATGGCGAAATCAACTATAGATTAGCGGTGAAAGATTTTTGCTTATAAACTAGCCAACTTTACTGGGAAATTGGACGAGCATTGATTTTTGCAATTTCGCAAGATACGAGATTTTATTTGGAATTTTAAATTTAAATTTTCTTTCGAAAACAACTACCTGGATTTAAAGAGATCGAATTAAGTACCAATTTGGCTATCAATACACATTTGCGAAGTGGGGATGAAGGATTCTCTAAAGAACTACTTTTACTCAATAAAACAAAAATTCTCCGCATGACGCGATTTTAAACTCACTTTCCAGTCGATTGAAATTTGGATTTAGAACTTTCCATAATTCCCTTTGGACATCTAATTTCAAGTAGAGGAACAATGATCAGCGTAAAACAACTGAATTTTAAGATAAATGCAAGAGATCCAAATTGACAACCGACTGTTTAGCGATTATCTTGCGTTTTATTTAATCTCAAGTCATTGGAAAGTATCACAAATCGTTATTTCCTTTACTTGAACAAAAGGGTTATCAATAGTATATTCGTAATTTAAATGAGATTATACAATTTAAAAAAGAATTTTTCCGGCTGAATATTATTTTCATGAAATCTGATTCATTGAAAATTTAACTTTATATCCACAATTTCGTAAATATTTGATTCTCTTACAAAGAAGTTAATTTTGAATTTTTGGAAAAAAATCAGCAAAGTCGATGAAATTTAAAAAATATCCCTAGTAGCTTTAAGACTCGTGATAAAAGTGTTACCCAATGGTATTAAATTTTCAATATGTAATTAGTCGCATTGTTTGGCTGAATAACTAAACATCTACAAAGCATTTTTGTCCAAATCTACACTACTTATTCAAATCCCAAAGCAAGTTGAATTCAATGGTGATCAAACATTGAATTCAAAAGCAGCTTCATTGAGGATTGTCAGATAACTGGCTAGCACAGCTACTGACAATCTTCATCTTAAATCCTAAAGATTAAAATTTGTCCCAAATCAACTCGACTAGAACAAATTTAATTTTAATCCCTAAAAAATTAGTGTAACTTGGTTCTAATGAGAATATTTAAAAAAATTTCAAGTCTCACTGACTAACGACAAATTTTGTAAATATGAACTAAAAATAAAACTTCCGTAGTTTTGCTGATTTCCCAATACATTATAGAAGATTTTTTTTCAAAGTTTAAATACCATCTCTAAATACAAAACCGACTTGTAATACGCACCGATATTCAGAGAGTAAAATGCTTTCATTCTGAAACCCAGACAAGTTTAAATACCACAATATTCAAATCTTGGCTTTGTATAACGATTTCAGATGACTTAAACGAGATTAAAATTGTAAGCGCTGTGCTTGTGGCAGAGAAAATTTGCCAGCTATAATTTAAATATCTAGAGAACGAATTCAAAAGCTATTCGTACTAAATTTTGGCATATTTAAAAGCCTGGAGATTTGTAAGTTTAAGAAAGGTTGGAATAACGCTGTAGTGAAGCAGGTAATACGGAATAGTTTCATTTTACAAGAATTGCTCTATTCTTAACAAATGAAAATTTCTGAACAGAAATTGGAATAACTGCAATATATAAAAATTCGCATGAGAAGGCTTAAATAATTTTAAAAAGATGCATCTCAAATATTATTCGGATAAATTCCGTCACTTAAAATCTGCAGTCAGGAACTTGAAGGTGTGCAAAATGAATGTTATAGAACAACATGATTTTTAATTAAGTTAAAGATTCAGATACAACTGGGAAAGGGGTATGAATTATTCAAACTTGCCTAAATCAAGATGGCACGAAAATGAGTGGACGCGTTTCTAATACACATTTCTAATATATATGGAGCTTCAGATTTCAGTTTCCGCTGTAAAGACCGATTTCAAATGTTTGATACTTTTTGATGCGATGTTGGCCAGACATCACAACCAAAAAGTTTGCTTATTTTTATCTGAAAATGACCCGCTAGTTTCGCCGGCAAACTACGGGCCACCTTCAGCTAAATGGACGGGGGGTAACCTTAGTAAATTTGATTCAAACCAAATTGCCTGAATAACATTTGAGGAAAAATTGCATTAATTTTATGGAGAATAAAATTCTAACATCGGTGGTTTACAATCACTCAGTAATAAAGCCCTGATTCATAATTGACTTCTAGGCTATTATAGTAAGTAGATCACTAAATTGCTAAAATGGTTGAAATAAATTTATATTATAGTTGCATTAAATGTTGCACGTTTTAAATTTAAGAGGTGAAAACAAAATTTTAATGCAATTCTCCGAAACAGACTAGTTACGACGTTCATTTTATCTAGTGTTAAAAACTTAAATCCGTTGAAATACAACAACATTGAGCGCAGTATTAATTGGTAGATAGTACATAACGGAACTAATTCAATTATTTAATTGCAGTAATAGAAGACCTCAAAATACTTAAATCCGGTTGGACCGACTTTAAATTTCAACTTGGAAACATCAAATTTGAATTAAAATTACGAGTCCGCATTCATTTTAAAACCAGTTTTACAAATACATCTAGATTATGATAGAAAAATTTATCGAAATGTTTCATATTCCATTTTTTTAAAAGTTGATATCGATTCCCTTATAAATTAAATCTAATTTATAAAGGGTATTAATGGAATTTAAATATCTCCTTTTTTGTAAATAAAAGAATTACCCCGTTGTATTCAAGAATTTAGCAAATTCTTTTAGTCCAGTATATCTAGTTCAGAAAACAGGCTAAAAGTTATGAATTTAAAAAATATACAAAACGCGCTTTTATTCAAATTCCGATTGGTTATATAATTTAGACAAATACTTTGCCATCACTTGCTTGAGTAATATTTTATAATAGAGTTCCACTAAATACGACTGTTCAAAATTAAATAGTTATTTCACACGATCAACATGCATTATCCAGCCTGTAAATATATATGCTTTATAAATTTAATAGACATTTATAATTAATATAGAAAATACAGTTATAGAAATAATCGACTCCAATTGCTCTCCTCGATTATTAAATATGCCTTACAACAACAAAGAAAATACACTATCTTGGAGAAGGCAATTGAGGCGTTCTTTCATTTAAGTCATTTAAAGTTTAAGAAAGCTAAAGAAATATTGAGAATTGAATTTTAAAATTTATATATTATAAATTTTTAATTTGAAATGACAAGGGAACTTCAATGTAATCCTTATCTTCTAAAATGCTAGTTTCTAAACTGCTGCCTTAAGAAGCTATCAATATTAAAATACTGAGACAAATCAAAATAATGAAAATATATCAAAATATATTAAAATATTGAGACAAGAACTAAAATTAAATCTGAGATTACAAAAATACATTTAATTCATTTTGCATCAAATGGTTATTGAAGTATTAAATTCAACATTTAATCAGGGTTTTAGAATCGAATGAAATGGACAATGACGGATATTTAAAATCTTACGATGACGTCAATGAGATGTATATAGCAAAAATTGTCATTAGCTACATCAAGTTGGTTTTTTCTAAGAGAATGCGAAATTTAAATCTATGGGTATTCTATTAAAGTTCGCTCCATCCTAGTAATTTTACTATAGTTAATTTCAATATTCAGAATTAGATTAGATGTCCTCTGAAAATTATTGGAATACAAGACTGAAAAATTGAAAAGGAAGTGGTGCCCATATAACTAGAACTTTGTTTTTTCCAGTTGATTCAGTGAGAAAAAGTTGATGTCTGTTTCTTCAAAGGTTAACAGAAGGATGTAGAGAAATATTGCTCTAAGTTTTCTTGCAAAAACTTATTTTTACCTTCGATTAAATTCGAGAGTATATTGATACTTTATTTAATTGCTCATTGGAAATCAAATCACTGATCTAAGAAATTTGGGAAATAGGGAAATTGAATGCGAATTGCCTTGATCTACGTTAGATAAATGCATTTAAAATTGTTTTGGTCTGAACAGTTAACATGGAAAATGAAAAACTTTTTTTCGGATGAATTATTGAATTATGTTTAATTTTTAAAAACACTCCCTTTTCGATAGCTGAAATACGATGTCGGTAGTATTATACACCCGAGTTATAGAATAAAAAGCTTTCGCCTCAACAATTATACTTTGTACGAATATTCATTTAAAAATATAGGTAAACATTATTGTAATACACATTATAGTCGCAGGTGCATGGAGAGGCGTTATGCAATACACACACGAATTGCAAAGTTTAAACTCAACTTATTTTTATCTATGTCATTAAGAAATTTTACAGACGTGATAAATTAGTGCTCAAATTTAAACTTTAAATTCTGATATGCGTATACAATATTAAAAGTATTAACTACACTTGGAAGGTTCAAATCCTTTCTGCCCATCCAATTAAGATAATTAAAATCCCACCAACTACGAAAATTTGCGTAATCGAAAGTCGTACTTCCCTCTTGTATTTTTATAATCCTAAATTGTTAACACATTAAATACCGGTTCCCTGGGGACCGATACTTTCCGTTCAGACCGCCGGTCCCAAACAGCCTAGACAGAAAGTATACAGGGTGAGGGCATTTAACGCGTTAACTTCCTTTCTGACCTACCCGTTATTCCAAACCTTATTTCGTTAAGTTAGCCATCCTTAATGAACCCTTCAAGTGCAATTTCTACTTTTAACATTTGTATTTGCAACGAAATAAGCAAAAATTATATAAATTAAATTGGAAGAATTACTACTGCAATATCTCATTCTTCCTAAGTTTGAAATTACCATTTAAAAAATTGGAATTCGAATTTTCTGAATTATGACATGCGTTTTTATGAGGAACGACTGAGCCGAGACATTAAGATTTAAATCTTGATAACCATGACCAAAAGCAAGTTACTAAATTTAGAGCCGGGCCAACATTGAAAATGTCTGCAGTTTTCTTATAGGTTGGAGAAATTGGAGTTTGATTTGCCGGACTTGAGTATCCGTGCAACGACGCATGACCCATTTGTTCGGATGATTTCCACTAGCGCACGATTTGTGTTTTTTAAATATTTCCTCAAACCACTCGTGTTATTTGACAAGCTTTTACACAAAGTGTAAAGCGCCTATCGATACTTAAAACCTGGCCAACCTTATTAACATGATTGCTTGAACACCTTTTCACCACCGTAGATTAGTTTTTAGTACTGCGAAACTCCAGAAAAGAAAATTAGCAAGTAAAAATTTTCGAAACGGGTTTGAACTAAACTCGTTATTTGAAACACGGCAAGAAATAAGTGGGAATAAGAAACGGTATTTCAGAAGACCAATACTGAATTTGAGTGTTATCCGATATGAAGAAATTAAAAATTTTAATTCTAGAAATTAAGTCGTTAGGTAACGTCTGACCCACCGTGATAATTATTACCCGGAATTCTTTAAATATACTTGCAGATTACTTTAATATGTTCAGTCGTTTGGCGTGTTAAGTGGGTAGAACGAAATAGTCATCTACTAATAGATACTATAGAGCAGAGATTAGAATTATGGACCTATCTATTCATTAAACGCGATTCAGCGTTCATGTTCAAAGGAAGCCCCATTTAGACTAAATATATAATGGGCTTCAATTATTTGTTACTTTGATATCAAATTTGATCCAGAATCCAATATACTATACTATACCAGAATTAACCTCCAATTTGTATAGGGAGTAGGAAGCTGACGATAATTTTGTCCATTTCATTCGAAGAAATTTTATACATGTAAAATTAGCTTAAGTAAAATTCGAATTAATTTGTTTTAATAAATTAAAATACAATTGTAAAGATTCTTTTAGATTCATTGAAGTTCCACTACATTATGGCCATTTATGTCTTAAAGTTAATTTAAGGCCGAGGTGTATGGTCCGTACAAATACATGAATATATTTCATGTCTCACAAGATAAACAGGAAGCTGAGGCATAAATTCCAGAATCATCCAAGCATAAAATCTGAATTATTACAATTTTACCATCCAAATGCCTAATTGAAGATTTCCGAAGGCTCATAAACTGCCAGGATGCTCTAGGTCTTGATGCACATCAAAACTTATCGGGGACCCTGCAATGAATAATGAAGCGTTAAATACCCTGAATGTAAAAGTTTATCAATTTATCAAGTATTGGGCAGTTGTTCATTAGCCATATATGGTTTAAATATAATTAATGAATGAAAAATATACATCTACTTTAGTTTGATATTTGAAGCAAGATTTTAGGTAACAAAGATGTTTATCTTTCAATAACGGATATCAGATTGGTTGCTTGCTTTTCTATCAGATTCAAGTTAATATTGTGAAGACATCAAGCTTAGAGTACGTTTGTTTAAGTATTCATTTCCAATTATCTCCCTCGGGATTCTGTG
Organism: Argiope trifasciata; assembly: GCA_026543055.1. Taxonomy (NCBI): domain Eukaryota; kingdom Metazoa; phylum Arthropoda; class Arachnida; order Araneae; family Araneidae; genus Argiope; species Argiope trifasciata. The sequence goes on along the minus strand of JAPMOQ010005572.1, from coordinate 463,729 downwards.
GAATGTTAAAATCGGACTTTCGGACTGAACCACGGAAAAAGTCGAAACCATTTAATATTTTGTACATTTGCTCTTCCAGATGAAAGGCTAATTTATGTCGGTTTTAACTAATTTTTAATAACCGGAAAAGGAGTCAAATTTGCTAAAAGTTGGATATTTCTTTCTCACTGCTATTCAGAATCATGCGGAGATGCATTTTCTAATGATTTAAAATTGATAGAAATCGGATACTATTAAGTAAAATGAAATTTTATTAGGAATTTAAAATTGTGTAACCACATTAAATGAATTGAAAATCTAGTTTTAACCATAATTCAGTAAAGCAGAGATGAAATGTTACAGGGATCAGTGGATGCAATTTATAAACAAATGATGTCTGCGTTTATGTTTTAGCCGGTTGTAAAGTAGCAGTTTCTTAAAAGGGAAAGGTTTGTTCCAATCAATATTGATAAGAGTTTCATATTTAACAATTTTAACGAAATTCCCCTATTACGGAAATCTAGATTTTGCAATCCACATATTAGGTATTTCTGTATTCGTATGCAATTACCAAAATCAACAATATTAGTCTTTTGAAACCATCCTGCCACTTCGCTAGAACCACCTCATTACTAATTTTGTAACGAAAATGCTAGTAACTTTGTAATTAACTTGTAATTTTGTTAAAGAAAAAAAAATTCCGCTTACAGAATTTACGGATTTGTTATCAACTCGATTTAAGTTTGTCTTAAATGCGAGTAAATATTGTACATTTAATTTAGACATTTTCATTATGGTTCAAGCTTATTCAGTCTCCTTAGTTGATACCGTCTGAAGAAAATGTTTTAGTTCATGACTAAAAACGAGCAATAGAACGCATTTCATTAAAGGAAAACTGTTCAGAGTTTAATATTGCAAGGAAAATTTAAGCCAATGAAGCTATTGACGTTAAATTTGGGAGGAAATTTTCAGGCTGTAATAGCTTAAGATTTATTTAAAATTCAAGAAGTTATTGCATTATCTATATTCATCAATATTAAAACCACTTGGTATAGTTGAATGCCAAAAGCTAAACGTAAATGAATCTATGTAAACATTGGTTTAGACAATTGCTCTGAATTTAAAGCTTTTACAATAACACTTTAATATATTAGAAGTGTTCTATTAGTGATATCTTCTTTAGAAACTACATTCAGTCCGAGGAAAATGTCGGAGAGATCAAGAAATAGATGCGAGACAAAAGGTTTAGTTCAATCTCGCGCGAAAATAAACCGTTACCAAATAGTTAAATGCAAATTAGTTGCGCAATTCATAGCCATTTCACAAAGTACTTCTTGCAGAATTAGAATCTGCGTTATCTTAAAACTAAAGTTACATTTTAAATAAAAAATATAGAAATCTCTGCATATTTTAAATATATAAAAGAAAAATATTTTTAATGATGCAATTCAACACGCATTCAATTCCTTGATTTTGTCAGTCTTAAAAATAGAATTGAAAAATTATACTTCGATATCGAGTATTAATAGGATCATTTCCGGCTTTTTGTGGAGTTCAATTTATACATAAACTTTTTAACAGAGCTTTGAACTTTTTTTATAGTTATCAATTTATAGTTTCAATTTTAAGGATTAAAGTTCCACAAAAAATCATTTAAAATTCTACAAACTGCCAAAGGCGACTAATGAAAGATTACATATTTGGGTTTACAGCTAAATCTACATGTTAATTGCGATATTCTAAACAAATGTTAAATATTTATACGGTAAAGCTAAAATTCTGAGATAACTAAAATATTGCGGAAATAAGGGGTTAAACAGTTGGCTAAGCAGTTTGAGGATAAAATACATAATGACGAAAGGAGTTTTACGATATACATTTTTACTCGAGAATGATAAAAGTCGGAAAAATGATGTACACTATTATCATGAATTCAAACGCATGACACCTTTAACTGGAATACTACTCATTGTGACTGTTCAGTTGGTTAGCGGTTTCTTGGAGGGGAAATTTTACCAAACGTAATGCAATATTCTCCTAAACACGTATGTTCAAACGTTTTATACCAGCCGTGCTGAAAAATATCTTATAAATAACGTCAACACCTCGACTTCCCTAACGATCGTTTTTAGCATAGAGGCCATTAATAGACGTGTATCACCCGCAAATATCCAGACACATTTCAAGACAAATTTCTAGATGGATTTAACTATCCAAGTATTGGATTTCATTGTAAAATATGAACTTCAACTCTATGTGACAAAGCAGATTATACAATTTCTCACCTTCAAAGAAAGTTCCCCTAGTAGTAAAACGAAATACGAAGGGGGATGTGGCGTTTCCTGGTTTTTATCACAATTGGACATTATAGGCTGTACCCAATTAGAATTTTGAAGAAAACAATTCATATCCTCCAATTTCGATCCATATAGACCGGTATCAACAGGAGCAGAATATAACAATTTTTTTTGAAGATTCTGCAAGAGAATAGAAGACATAAGAAACATTTACTCAATTTTAAAAAAATTGCTCCAATTTGCCATCATTCCAGATTCGTCATTCAATTTTCCCGAATTTCAGTTAAAGTTTACATTTTTCGGAAATACGACTAGTAACATCGAGTTAGTTACTAAAATCAATACAATGAACTCGTGTTAAGCGAAGACAAATATGTCAAACAAATATACACAACAAATATGTCAATTTGTATCCCGTTTTTTTCATTCTTTGATATTTTAACATGCGTAATAACACAATTTTACAACTAATATTACTTTTCTAGTTCATTTTTATCATTATCTGCAACTGCAGTCAAATAGGACTTAATATTACTATAGTTTGTTACATAGCATTTATTAATTACCAATTGCAATTGATAATCGCTACTGAATTTAAATAGAATGAAACTTAGAAATTATCGATTTATTATTATTATTGGTAGTTTTGATACTTTGATTAAAGCATTTGAAAATCTTTGGGAATTATTATGACAGCGCAATTTTCTTAATGTCGAGATACGATTCGTGATACTTGGAAATTAAAAACTTTCCAGAAAAATTCATTCTGCTTAGCGAAATCTCCATGTAATAAATACGATAGAGAAACGATTGTCAATTTTATTCTTAATCTTGGTTTAATTTTAAGCGTTTCATTATAATGATTAGAAACGAAAACAAGTCCCATCAGGCTGAGGCAAATCAAGTTTTTCCAAATGTTAAGTTCTATACACTGAAAACAAGAGCTTGTCATACATTCATATTAAGCGAAAATACATTAAGAAACTTGTTGAAAAACGTTCACCAATTGAATTCTATAGCATTGATGCGAAACAGATGACAACCACTATTTATGGAGGTTAAAGTTCATAGCATATAGAAGTCGTAAAAAATTTTGAAATTAGGCAACTCATTTTAACAATATTTTTAATTTTTTAAATTCTCTTACCTGTAAATAGTCAGTACTAACGATATCAAGTGAAATCACATAGCCTTCTGCTCAAAGTGGTAATAACGTTTACAAAACAAACACCCTCATAAACAGACTTCGAAATACTACAAAAGACAGAAACGAGCGACTGTGAGTTTTTTATAAGTATCATGATAATCGTTTAACAAATCAAAACGTTTCTAATCGATATTTTTTCTGTCTGTTTAGAGCTTATTTGCATCTGATCATTCCTCTTCGTTCATTCCGGTGTCCCGATGGTGCAGTAAGAGAGGATATGCTCGGATTCTAGAGGATCGGTGATTTCAGATATTAATGTACTGATGATTTGTACCGTATATAGACATGGCACATGTTAATTATGAGATCATCGATTATATGTCCTCAATCCATTGTGGTGTATTTAGATATTTGCTGTGGTATCATGTCAACATGTCGACATATTCGATTGTTAAAATGTTCAGCTTTGCACCAAATTAGCTAATTCCAGATACTATAAACTAAAATTTATTTTTGAACATGACTAAAGGTAATAATAATATTCATTACATAAAAATAAAGAGTGGGCATTTAATTAACTAAATTATATTGGTGGATACCTTCAGAATTTCCAAACAGTTTTAAAACAATGTCAGCATTTGATAAGTCATGCCATAATTCATCATATGAGATTTCTCCTAATTTGTAAAATGCTACTTACATTTTGAAATTTTTATTAGTTAAAGGTAATAAATCTTTAATAAAATTCAAAATACTTTTTCGTCTTCTTAAAATTCAAAATATTCTTTTCGTCTTCTTAAAATTCAAAATATGTTTTTTTTTCTTATTCGTTTCAACTTTCATCTATACATTAATATAATAATTCTCTTAAGTAAAATAGCCATAAATTTAAAATATTTTTAAAAAATATTCTTAATTTTAAAACATTAGTCAAACATTAAATATTAAAATCAATGGATGCAATAACATGAGAACATTTTATTAAACAGTAATGAGTCCATTAATCCTTAAAAAGTACTGGATAACATTATTGCGGTTATTCCACGAATTTCAGAACTGCGCAACAGCATAAATTATTTAGATTCCAGCTTTCATATCTATTTTTTATTAATAAATATGAAGATACTTGTAATAACTTGAAGTGTTATCATAGAGATTAAGAAAAAAATTTAATAATATTCAATATTTTTTTAATGACAGATATTATTTATTTTTCTGCTTTTTTTCTTTTTCAAATCGGTAAGAATTTTTTTGTGTGAATTCCAAGAGATTTAATCATAGAATTTCAACGATGAACTTTCAAACATATACAGCAATCACTGGCCCTAATCTGAATTTTATTACTAAAAACTAGCAGGGTGAATTTTGAAGCTTCGATTTGGATTATATAATTATGAATCCTGTATATTATTATTTATACGACTGTTAGGTATTTTGAGCCCGTGTTCAGTACTAGGGGTAGCGAATCTTTCCCATGGTTTAGGTGTATGAGGTTCAGGTGTGGTTGCTCTGTACCTGTCATCTATATGTGAGAATGGAATAATCAGAACTCGCGACGGAACTCTTGGTAAAAAGAGTTGTGCCAGCGAGTGTGTGACTATCATTTTCATATCAGCTAGAAGTCAGACTTCTGCCCTCTAGTGCTCAGAGGACTTTATCCTCAGAAGCTACTGCACAACTCGGCTTAAAATTGCCGACTTCATTAACGTGCTTGTTTATGACAAGTGCCATAAGAAAAAACAAGTGTTTTGTTCTTTGAAACAGAATTAAAATATCAGTAGTATAGCAACCTTATAGAAAGCAGCCACCTACAAGAGTTATAAACAATGAGCTGCCTTGTTGAGATCAAGTATAGCATCACTATTTCCTCAAACTTTAATTCGAAAAAGCAACTTACCTTCTTAGGTAAAAACTTTTTTTAAAACAAGAATGTTTTTAAAATTATTTAGACTATATTAAGCCACACTTAACAAAAAAATTTTGATAAGTAAATCAAAATACTAATAGATTTATTGTATACATAAAATAAGAATCAAAAAATAAGTTTTAAAGTATAAAATAATTATACATTTTTAAAATAATAAGTTAATTTCCACTATATATTGAGATTGCTATATTACAGTAAATTTGTATTTCTTTAAATCTGCAGTGCTTATTTAAGCAGGTGTTTTTATTTAATTCTCTAAAAATTATTCATCGGAATCAAACAACTAAAATTTACACTTGACCTTTCCAAGTTAGTCTGTAATAATTTAACTTTGAAGTCAGCATATATAAGTTTAAGAGAAACATATATAAGTTTTGGTTATATTTCAGTCAATTATATTTTCTTTTTTTCTATCAGTTTTCTAGAAATAACTTTTATAATGTTAAAATTAAAAAAGTAATTTTATTGCAAATTCAGATGATACAATTATTTATTTCTCTTATATTTCATAATTTTAAATTAAAATTAATTTTTTAGACAAACATGTTAAGCGACTCTGATCATGATAAAGGACAGGTTCAAATTAGAACAGTCCATTTTTTTCTAAGTTTCCTAGATTTTAATAATTTAAAGAAAAATTTTAGAATTAGAAAATTTTTACCCGAAATATAATTTTCCTCTTTAAATATTATATAAATATTTTTGGATGTATGACACATCAAGATGGAAGAGATGCAAACTATATGGAACATGTATTGGTAAAATGATACTAAAACGCTATATTAATAAAACATAAGAACCAATGATGCTAAGGAGCTATATTAATAATGCATAGAAATAGTCTTAACGAAGCTTAAGACGCAATTTTATTTTTGTCAGACAAAAAAACTCTTTGAAAGTAAAAATTCTCCCTTGAAATGGTTTAATTAAACTATTATCTTGAAAGAAAATCTTGTCTTTTTATACAAACAATAGTTTAATTAAGATTCGCCTAAGCGTTACCTCTGTTTAAATAATTATTTTCAATGTATCTTTCTTATTCTAAAAAAGATGGAATTTTAAGAAAGTGCGATATGTTTGGATAATCATGTTATTACGTTAATTAAGAACAGAGTGTATAAGAACAGAGCTGAAATCAAAGCTCTTTTTGATGCAAATTTATTCAAAAGTAAGTGAAAGCTTTGATTGTTAGAATATGTAGAGTATAAAATTAGATTGGTTTGTCTTGATTTTATTCTCCTTTTTGAGATTCAATTAATCAAACTATTCTGATTTGGGAATATGATTCTGTTTCTTTCTTTCCCACGTTCCTAAAAGATATTTCTTCACGCTATTCATTAAATGTCGTGAACAAGTAAACAATTAATAGCGTTTACCTGTTTTGTTTTTAATGTAGTTGTATTCCTATTTTGTGTCATAAGAAATATATATATATATGCATAAATATATTTCTTATGACACAAATGTAAAAAAATATATTTCTCGATTAAACAAATATTTTCTCAAAATAATTTATAATTTTCAAATATTTCCATCGTTTATAAACATTATGTCTAAAAATTCTTTTAAGTTTCATAACTATAAACTAGAGTGAGAATAACTGATCACCAGCATTTTTCTATATTTTAATTAGTTTGTTTTGCAGACATTGATAAAAGAAAATAATTCTGAAAGACATATATTTTAACAGTTGAAATTAAATATTAATTAATTTAAATACTGATTAATTATAAAAAATATTATTTTAGCTATGAAAAGGAACAATTTTAACAAATGCTCAAAGAAGGCTTAAAGTAAATTAATGAAAAAGAGCGTATGAAAGCAATAGATTCTCCGATTGACAAATATTACTTAACACATGCATCTTACAGAATTTCATTTCATAATTATATATTAAATTGCCTGCATGTATCCCTTTATGTTTTTGAAGTCAACATATGGACAAAAGTGTGTCTAAATTATTTCAAGTGATATAGTGAATGCTTAGCTGAAAAATTAATGTTTTATGTTTAAAAAAAAATGCTTAAATAATTTAAGAATTGTGGGGTAAACAAAATTTAAAATAAAACCAAACGATTGTTTATCTTATAATATCTTATAATGTTTTTGATTTATAGTGCGTCGATACTGTTTACTACTTTATGAATCACCCTCTACTTTTGACTTTTCAGTGAGAATATTTTTTATATTTTTTTTCTAGAATTATATTTTGTGATTTCTTAACTTCTTCAAAATTAGGTGTTTAGGAAATTTTAAAATTGATTTTTTAGATGTAAACTATATATACTTGTTAATTACTTATTGCATATATCAAAACATAATTCAATAATAATTTTATTTATACTAAAATATTTTATGCATGTAAATAATGTGGTAGAAAATCCGAGAATATAACAATAGAAACGATTTTGGATAGAGTATAATAAGATAAAGTTTTGTTTAGTATTCAAATTGTTTTGTATAAATATCTAAACAAGCCATTACCACTCATGAGTTAACGATCTATGAACTGCTTAGAGATGATTTGCTGAATTATTATGGAATATCTTTTTTTCTTCTTCTTAAATCTCAAGTTGTTACTGTCTAATAAAGCGTACCCATCAATGCTCTAACTCAGATTAGGGCAACTTGTGCCTTGGCATAAACTGATTGCAATGAAAAAGTTACTCAACATTGATTTATTCACTGTACGAATATGATTACATAGACACTTTTTCAATAAACCACTGTTTCTTTCTAAAACTGCATAAATATTTTTGATATCGCAAAATATTTGAAAATAGTTGATATAGTTTGGAGAAGTTAAAATTGCATCTAGCACATTTTAAAAGGTTTAATTATAACCTAATATACTTATGCAATATAACCTAATGTCATGACTATAATCAATTGTCGAACGGGCTGTGTTAAAATCGTGCATAGACAGATAGCTTTACGAATGCCAGTTGTGAGCTTGCCAAATAAGTAATGTATTTTGTCCAATTCACAAGTCATATATTAATACTTTTGACTAATTTCTGAAGGCAATAGTGTAATATTCATGAGTGAATACTTATGCCTTGTAAAATGAGCTAGATGCCAAGTTTTTGAAATTAATCTTCTATCTTTTGAACTTGATTTACATATGCATTTGCGTGCAAAAAAAGAAAAAATGGAATAAAGCACAAAACATTTCACACCCTTTAACTTCTGATGATTAGTCAAGAAGAAGTATTCATAATTATGCTAAAATTCCTAGCAGTCTTGGAACCTTCATTTAAAAAATAAAAGTGCAGACTACTCATTATACTAATTGAAGAAAACATGTTAATGATTCTGAGCATGCTAGACATGTGTAGATGAGCACTAAACATGTCAGTTAAAAAATGAATTTCATTTATTTGCGCCTTTTCATCATATTATAATAATTTTCTTTTTTGGTTAATCTTTTAAGATGACTAATGATGTATATTTATTTTTCATAGCACGCAAGAACAAAATCTGAAAACACTTCTAATTTTAATAGTTGACTCTATTCTGTGTAAGAGTTTATAAATATATTTCATTGTTCATATTTTCCACCTATTGCGTCTAAATTTTAAACTTGAAACTTAAGTATTGTTTTTACAAAATTTTATATATATAATTATTATATAATACACAATTAATATATAAAATGAAATACAATTAATATATGAAATTTTGTTTTTGTATTTTTATTTTTCGTAACAATTAAAAACTTAAACAATTCATGTCATTTTCATATATTTATGAAATTTTTTGTCTTGGAAAAGTAATCTTTATTATAAAAATATGTTTTTAACTATTCAATGAATAGAATAAACTCATTTTTTCTGAATATATAACTTTCGAAATGCGCTAGAATTCTATTTGAAAGCCATATTTCATATAAAAAGTTAGTCACAATGGATTCGACATTCAAATTTTCAAAACTGTACCATTTACCTAATGCAAGCTGCGAACTTCTATAATGGCTGAAATCGCTCTCCAGACATTCGTTTACAGCAGTTTGACTTCTATCAAATTTTCAAATATTTCAAATCTTCAAAGGCATCTAATTTGTTTATTTCCTACTGAAAAGAGCAAGGAAACTCTTTTTTTTCCGTTGGTTTTTAGTTTGAGTTTGAGACTGAACATTTTACAGTAGAAGCACTGATTTAACAAGTATGAAATCGCAGTTGACTGATGTTTTCTTTTAAATTCAAGTAACTCCTTTTTTCGCTCCCTTTTTTGTAGAAAGGTGTCTTTTCAATAATTCGTTGAATAAAATTTACATTCATTTTCCTGTGTAGAATAAACCACCGGAAATTTATAAATATTAAAATGAAAGTATCTAAGTTACTAAATATTCATTTTGAACCTAGAACTCTATTTTAAGGAGGGAGGGCATGAAACTACAATGCAATAGAGTATATAAGCTTTTCAACGAATTTCATATAACATTTATTTATCAATTTGAAATCTTGTATAAAGATTGGAGTAATAAGACTTGATTCTAAAATGATAAAGTTACTACATTTTTTTTCAATATCTCAATACTGTTAAGCAAATAAACTTGGTCCATCTGCAAACTTAATACGTCGAATTAAGATTGTTGATGCTCCCTTTTAAGCGAAAATATGCAAATATTTAGATGAATAAAGAAAGCTTGTAATTAATTTTAGGAACTTTGAAGGACCATTCCAGGAACCGAAGAATTTCTGTTACTTTTATATTTGAAAGAAAAATTGTTATTAATATGTTCAATAAACATTACTCTGTGAACCTGATTAGATTGATCTTAGAAAAGCATTTCTTGGTCTTAAAGTATCGACAAATTTTCATCTTTATTACATTGTATCTAATGAAAAAGTTTTGAATTATGAATTGACAAACTGTATGAATAGATCTTACAAAAAAGGAGCTTAAATTGAATAATTTTCATAAAATATAATTTCTTTCATACTCATTTGATTTAGTTCAAGTCAGTCTTCCTCTTATTTTGCTACTTTCGATCAATATTTTTTTTAACTTTTAACATTTACACTGCATATATTTTCCTTAAAACAAATATTGTGTAAAAGTTTTACAGATAGTAAAAATGTGATAATCTAGAGTGGATTATTTTTTTCCTTTCTTTCAAATTTTTCTCAGATTAGATAGACAATTTTATGAAAATTATAAAGAATAAAATTATTTGTGATCAAATTGTTTCATTTTTAACAAGGAATAAGATCTTTAACAGACAAAATAGATATTATGTCAGGAAATAATACCATTTTCAGCTGGGATTTCAAAAGCGTTTTAGTTAATTTCTTTAAATGATAAAAGCACTAGCGTTTGATATTTTCTTTTTTTTTCCTAAATTAACGGAAGAAGAATATTATATCGAGGCGGATTATATTTAAATTAAATAGAATATATTAATGTTGAAGAATGTTGCAATAGTAAATATGTGTATCGTATTTAAATTGCAATAATTTAGATTCTACACCAGTTAATCTCATAATAGTTTGTTTCAAATGTTAATTATTGATAGAAATAATCTCTGTCTATTATTTGGAAAATTATAATTTCCATACTTTAATAAATTTTATTTTTATAAATATTTTTCATAAATTTGAAAAATTTTATTTTTTCCCCTTGTAATGCACAATTCTGAAACTGGAGCTTGGGAACGGGTACGATATTTAAGATAAACAAAGAAATGAAAAGCTGCAATTTATTTTATTATACTTATATCTGTAATGATTTTGCAATGTGTGACGCTTTGCTCTGACATTCATCTTTTTTCTATTATTAGCATGTTTTGTTTACAAATGTAATGTTTATACAAAATTTGATGTAAATTGTTCTAATTGTTCTAAAGATGTTTCATCCGTTTAACCTTGTTAATCATGGATAAACTTATATTTTAAAACTTGAATTAGATCTCATTCATCTCTTAATAAATTTAAATAATATCCTTCAAATTTTTAAAGGGAATAATTTCATTTCAAAAATTTATTACTGTAAATGGACAAATTTTCCAGCTTGCCACGAAGTGACCACTCGATTAAACTTCAGTTTGTGCTCTGGAGTCATAGATTAAGCATGATATTAACCCCTGAGAATTCTACTTTTCTCTAAATATTTGTATTAATAGTTTGTCCTATTCTTGTTTTTCATATGCTATGTCCTTTAATGCTTCACTAAAAGATTAAAACCACTTAAGCTTCTTTCCTTAAGAGTTTTTTTCCCTAGCTGGAATAGTTTTTGGTGCCCAACATTATCTAGTTTTGTTTTACGGTTACATACTTGAATAGAAGAATAAGCGATTTATTAGATTATAATGGTTTTCAATCAAATAATCAATGAAATATAAATATTTCATTTAAAATAATAACTTTAAACATATCCATTTATCAAAAAACAATTTATTTTAAACGTGTGTGATTAAGTTATGCATTACAGAAATAATGCAGCAATCATATATAAAAATTTAGCAAAAAATTAAATGGGACATCAGAATAATCACAATTTTTTTTAAAGGGTCCATTTTTTTAAAACAAAATTATTATATCGCTTGAGATGCACATGGAGATTTTTAACATTCATATAATTCAATTCTGAAGAAGACGCTTTTAATTCATTCTAAAACTCCAAATTCTCTTTTAAAATAAAAAATGTCTTCATTTGAAAAAGAATTTTAATGAGGTCCTTAAATAAGAAATTATGGATAAAGACCGGTTTTTTATAATTCTTAGAATATTGGAAATTAAATTAAATACTCCTGAAACAGAAACTGGACTGAGAAATAAAGGTAAATTTTTAAGAGAAAATGGCACAACAAACATTAAACAGTAAAATTTATGATTGAATTTTCAATTACAATTATCTTTCTTCTTATACATAAACAATTTATTGTTTATTAAATCTTAATTCACATAGGAAATTAGTATGTTGCTTATATTTAATGTAGAAAAATAGTCTTGAAAGTTAAATAGACTAGTCTAATGGTAAAGATTTAATATTTTTCAGTAGTTGGCTTTCAAATAAAAAATAATAGATTTTGAGAAAAAAAATAAACAAAAATAAAAAAAGTTATAAACTGATTTAAAAAATATAAATTTAATGTAGTTTTCATATTTGTATGATTAGTGTTATAATATTCCCATATTTATTATAATGTTGAATTATACGTTTCTCAGTTTTATGTATTCAGTAAAAGCTCCTTATAAGCGCTTCCTTCATTCGCGTTTTCACTATTGGCGGATTAAAAAAATGCTACCCAATTCCTATATTCGCGGCTAAAAATTTCTTTATTCGGGGATCTATCAAGTACATACATAATAATAAAATGATTCCAATAGGTATTCAACCCAATATCCATTGTAAATGCCGTCCAATGGACTAATAAAAAAAGTAAAATAGATCTTATTGCAAATTTAAGTATGTTGTTATATGATATCACCGAAAACTTTGACTGAAGCCGCCTTCGCCGCGATCAGTGTTTTTGAGAATGTAAACAAACAGAATGAAAGCAAAATTATAACTCAATGAATAAAGTATATTTGTAGAATTAAAGACTAAGAAATAAGGTAGCACTAACGATTAAGAAATGAAAATTTGCCCACCTCATTCCGAAGATTAATTGCAAAGAAGGCAGGAGTGATTCAAATACAAAAAGCAACTAAACAAATGTTTTTTATTTTGTCCATGTTATAACTTTGGTTGAGATCTTACATAATATATTACGAATAATCATTTAACCAGTAAAACATATCACACATCATATAAATTATAGCATTTTAAAGTTATTAAAAATTATTTATGTGATCAATTTTCATATGCAATCTGTATTTGTTTTCAAATTAGTTTAAGATAAATAAAAACAGTATAAAATAAATATATTAAATCTTATATAAATTTTTATAATAATTTCACATTTTAAAAAAGAATGAACAATGCAAAATACTAATAAAATTAAAAATAAATAACATTCATATTAAGTTAATTTAATATTAAAGCAGATAAAAAGTAATTTGAATATCATTATGCGTTTTAAATAATGTATTTAAATATAGTTTTAATACAACTTTTCACATCGGTAACCTGGAAATTATTTACATCAATTTGAATTGAAATATCAGTTTTTCACAGAAGTAATTTTGATATAACAACAGAAATATGAGATACCTGGCAAAATAAATTTTCCGGAAATTGAATTTAAAATAAATAACTTCTGTTCCTTAGCAAAAATAATTGTATATTAGTAATTAACAAGAAGAAAAACATTTTATCTATCCTGAAATCCAGATTATTATTTGTAAAGTATATAAACATTTAAATTGCAGTATATTGCACCTATTTTTTCTCTTTGGATCAGCAAGAGAAAAATCAATTTTTGAGTAATGTCAACCCCAGAAACTCCAATTTTAAAATAAAAATGAGGTTTTTAGACTTTAGAAAACTAGACGCATATTTTAATATTTATAGCTGTTTAATGAAATTTTTAATGCATCAAAACATCTGGAATCTCAAGGATATTCATGCTCGCCCGAATCATTTACTAGGTTATAACGAAATAAATAAAAGAAGAAGAAGAAAAAGACCCCAATCAGTTTTTATATTTACCTTTTAAACTTTGCAAGTCAGTAATTCTGAAAATTTAAAACAAAAGTAAACAAGAATGGATAAAGAATAAGAAAAAAATGAAGGCATATCTTCTTCTTTAAGAAATAAACAAATCAGATTGCATCCTACAGAGATTTGAAAGTCATATGAAGGCTAAAACTGCCGCAAACGAATGTCTGGAAAATGATATGAGAACCATTATAGTTCAAGCAATGTGTGGTAAAAATGGCACGGCTATGCAAATGAAATTCTCAAATCTTTACTATCATAATTTTTCATAAGACATATGTTTTAAGCAGAGAGCGGTTTTTGAGACTTTTGAAAGTGACTTATGCTAAGAAGAAAAATAATCGTAAATATTTTATAATAATTAATGATTTGATTTAAAATGTTTCGTAGGAACATTTATTAGGATGTTGTTAAGATATATGATAAGAAAAATAAGGATTGTTTTTAGAATATAAGATATAGGATGTTGATGGACAAAGAAATAGGATAGGATATGGAATTTTTTTTAAAAAAAATCAGTATTAGTATTATTTATTCAAAGCATCAATAAAGAATTATTAAAAAATTATTTTTAAAAATTTTTTAAATTATATTTTTATATTATATATTTTAAATTATGTGTTTTAATTATATGAATTAAATATTTTTATATAATTATAAAAATTAATTTCGAAATTGAATATCAAAATTTTCATCAAATTATAGATATTTAGCCCCTTCATTATCATTTTAAATTCATGAATAATTTTCATAGTTTTTCATAAAAAGTCAGATTTTAAAAAATGCCATGAGTTTTTAAAGTTTTAGTCTGAAATGATAGATAGAAAACGTTCTGAAATATCTTACCTTACAATATTATATCGTAAGCCGATATAACCGGGTAAGTTCATTGATTTTTTCTCTCTCTTAGATGCCAACACACCAAATTTGGTGAGTATCCAGTGTATGTTATTACATATGAAAGATATTTCTGAAAAAGTATTAAATATCCAAAGTATGATATAAATTCTCTGTAGTTTCATCAGTAGAAAATTATTTGAAATGAGTGATGAATGAAAACGAAATGATGATTCAGTATATAATTATAACAAAAACTCCTTCTTGCCTCACAAAAACAAGCTGAATTTCTATCTCCGTTTAATCAATTTGATAATGCTAGCAAAAGTGTAAATATCAAATAACTTACATATAATTTCATCATCTGCTTTCTAAACCATACTGACATGAGCGCAGCTCTATCACTTTTGAATTCAAAGGAATAAAGGATGGCTACATACTTCCAAGTTAACAAATCAGTTATGAATTTTCCAAACTTCGACAATATTCCTTATCTGCTTTTATCTTGATTGGTTTTCTATTTTTTCATTTTTAATGTATTTATTTATATTTATTTTGCTTTCGAGCTCATAGAGTGAAAAAGCAATTACTCTGCATTAAACTCCTAGAAGCAAACACGTAAGCAAAATTTGACGACAAAGGAAAAAGAACTTTAAATACAATATATCAGGTAATGCCATAGTTTTATAATTTGAACGGAAGAGCTGTCACTTGATGAATGGAATACATTTTTTCATCACACCACACCGCAACAAATGTGAATTTTTTTTACTTTAAATTTATTCAATTTTTCCTACTCAAATGTCAAAAAGTGTCATTTTGATCTCCGTGGTAAAAATAGGTATATGCTAACTCATCATTACTTTGAACCTTGTGTTCAAAGTAAACTGTATATTTCATATATAAAAATATTCAATTATATCTTCGAGTTAAAAAGATTAAATAATAATTCTAAAGCAAAAAAAATCTTTCTTTAATATACCTCAGTAAATATATGACAATTAAGAAATCCTGTTTCTGGCATATTTGTTGCAATATTGCCTAAAAAATTTCAATTCTTATGAAAACGATTATATAAATTTAACTTCGGCTATATAGAACACTAGAGCTTATTGTATACTATTCTTATTCGAAATATTTTTAGGATGAAAGAATTTCCCTAAAAAATTTTAATCGATTTTTGAAGCTTTTTTCGCACAATTTTGCAATATACATTATATGCCTATGATGAATATGCCGCTGTCAAAGCTTTTGAGGCAACCTGTTGACATAGACAAATTTCTCATTGAAAGTTATAAGATATACATTCGTTTTGAAGTTGATTATAATAATTTTAAAACAATAAACTGAATTGAGAGAATTCTTATTACATTTTTATATCCAAGTCTGCGTAGCGAGTCTTCCCCGTAATCTGGCCGACCTGAATAAGAGTATTGCTTCGGGTATGGTTGCTCTTCTTCTTATGTATTCGATCTGCGAAGGGTGTGAATGGGCATCCCCCACCCTATAAAAAGGTGCTGTGCAAGCGAATACGATGCATGAAGTAGCCACGTCGCACTCTTGATCTTAGTTGGTGCTACTGAAAAAAAACGCTCACTTGACTTAAATCGCTGGCAAATAACTGATAGCGGCCTTGTAAAGGGCCATAAGTCACAACAACTACAATATTTCCTATTCTATCAAATAATAAATCATTGCAACAATGCACAATTCGATTAAAAAATTCAACTTTCCTTATAGGAATTTTATGTTACGTATTTTATTTATTATAACCAAAATAAAAGTATTGGTTTAATTATTTTCAAATGGAAACTGATAAGCCCTCTAATTCCGTTTTAAATATATTATGCTGAACCAAAATATATTAATTCATATAATATATAATTTTTCTAACTTTATTCCTAGAAAAAAACTAATAAACATATACAAAGAGACAGAATCCTGATTATGACCATGTTCAATTGTTATCATTCATAAAATTTCTTTCAAAACGTAAATCACAAAATATTATTCCAAGTGATATCTTTCACATTTATTACTTGTCATATTTGCTGAGAGAAGGAAAATTTGAAGTGCAAAAAGCAAAACTGTTTCTTTTTTTCGAAAATGCATATAAAAAGGTATGTGTTTCAAATCCATCATCTAGGAAAAAGGCAATATCTTTTGAATGACTTCTATTGAGTAGGAATATCAATTTTCTTTCGAAAGTTTCTTGATTCTAGAAATATGTGATTTCCCGAATATCTACATCTTTTCCTTCAATTTTATAGTATCCGCTGTTGGGAAATGCGCATCTTTAAGTGGAATCTACCATTTCAACGTAAAAAAAAGTCTGCGGCATAAAAGTGACAATTCAATTTTCATGACCTTGTCACACAAAAGAATATATATATTTCATATTGGAAACTTATGGAATCTAGATTTATTTCATTATATAAAAATATGTAAAGTGTGTAGCACTTAATTATACTTTAGTTACTTGTCTAAATTAGCTTGTGTGTACTTAGAAATTTTTTAGTATATTTATATATTTTATTTAATTGTGATAATTAATCCATAGATTATATTAACTTAAAATATGATTCAAAATTAGTTTTAAAAATAAATAATCCAAAATCATGAAATGTATTACGTATGTTTGAAAATTGTTAAACTTCTTGCCTTATTTATGTTAATATCGTTTATGGTATCAGAATTAGAATCAATTTTATTATTAATGAAATAGCATGAAATATGTTCTCTAGTAATCTGAAATATGTCTCTAAAAGTACTAAAAAACATTTTCAAAAGCCAAGAGGGTTATTTCATCATATCTGTCTTATTTTCTGAGCATTATCTCATGAGATTTCCACTTATTCCTATGGATACATCATGTTTGGCTAGTCAATGGCTTACTGTTTTCGTTGAAATCGAAAATTGTAACTAGGATCGCCTCATAGGACGAAGAATGTTTTTGAAACTAATTCAAAAATTATCTGAAAGGTGGGTAGATGTAATAACCGGTGATAGATAATACTCTGAATGGAAAGCAATTTTGTCCACAATAAGAAGATTGAACTAATTTGTACTCTCAATAGCAATGTAATAATTTTATAATTGTAGTGAAACTATCTTTGGTTAATTTGTAAAAGATCATTTCTTAAAAAACATATTTAAGATGCAATAAAACTCTAATTAAAGAACTCTAACACTTTATATTATGAATAACTGGATATCTGAAGCAGATTATACGAGTATAAGAAAAGAAAGAAAATGGCTTCTGGAAACCTTTAGTTAGTCAGATAATGAAGCAAAAGCATACTACCCGCTAAATGACCTTAACAGACCTCAATGCAATTAGATGTAGGAATGAAGGAAGTAATTTATCATCTGATCCTCTCGGTCTCTAAGGGTCTTGACTGGGACATCTAATCTCAAGTCTAATTCTCCAAATCAAACATATTTAGAGATCCTGTTGCTTCGGTCCATTCTTCTTAATCGATATTTCAGATTTGGAAATTCGGTGGCGATTTTCTTTCCTGTTCCCTTAATAATTTCTATTATTAATGGAAGGAAATTCAGTTTTTGTTCGGAAATGCCCATTCATTGATAGACAATAAAAACAAGCAGAACAAATTCCTAGATCTTAAAGGAGGAATCAAGGAAACAGATTTACGAAATAAAGAGATATCTCCATTAGTTCTTTGCGATTATGCTATCATAAAAGCATGAAAAGGTATTCAGTGAGTAAAAGGAAAACAAAATGTGAACTACCGTTTTTTACTTTCTTATGTAATATTGTTAGTATAGAGAAAGTATAGCAATTGTCAAATATTTTATTCCGAGATTTTGACAAATATACACGTTTTAGACTTCCTTGAACTCGGGAAATACATTTTTTGAAAATATCCGCCTATTTTTCTTTGATAAATGTAACTCATGAGGAGGAATTTTAACACATGATCCTTATACCAAATTTGGATATTTTTTGTATCAAATATTGCATAAACTCCGCTTTGGGAAAGACATTCTCGGTGTTCGAACATAAGTTAAGTTAATTCATAATTACAGAACTAGTGTTAGATAGTTTAAATTCAGTGCACAGATTTATTATCTTTAATGTGGACACCTGCCAAATTTTCAATTGTTTATATATTGGTCCGTACATTCAGAAGCATGTAAGCGCAATAATTCAACAACGTAATGACTTAAGTACTATATAAAATTTAGTATGAGAATTTGGGACTACAAATCTAGTTTTGTGTTATTTTATTTAAATAAAATGAAAAAAAACATGTTTAAAACACAAATTCAAGCTTAAGTTAAATTTACGCCAGAGAATAATCTCTGAAGATGCTAAGATACATTTAGTGTGCTAAATTTCAGCCAGAGCTTGTTATTTAGTAACTACAAAACCTTATTCATTGAAATGCCCTTTCTGGAATAATATTTTATTGGAGAGTATTCGAAAAAAGTTTCATAGAATTGATTATCCTTGGTTTCAGAAGGCCTTAATTTAAGAAGAAAATTAAGGCCTTCTTTTAAAAATATCCGCCTATTTTTCTTTGATAAATATAACTCATGAGGAGGAATTTTAACACAGGATCCTTATACCAATATGGATATTTTTTGTATCAAATATTGCATAAAGTCCGCTTAGGAGTGTATGCAATATTTACACTTCTACGCAATATTACACTTCTTCTCGCATACAGCCGACCACCCCGCCACCACTGAACGTAGCAGTATCGACAAGATTTGTTGTGGTCGACTGCTAGCAATTATACTGTCAGGGATAAGAATTTCAATAGAAATAAAATTTTCAAAATGTGTCAAATTGGGCAAAGTTTCGGATTAAAGAAACGAAATTAACACGCATTCAGTTTTGTTTCATTATTCCAATTACTGGAAATAAATTGTATGTTTATTAAAATAAATTTACTTCCCTGAAATTGAAACTACTTAAATTCCCGTAAAATTGCAAATGATTTCCATGTCATTACAATGAATAATTTTACAAATTTGCACTCATTAATCAAATTAATACTCATTTATGAAACTTCACGAAGTTTAACGGTCTTGTACTGCAAGAATTATGCGTCAGAAATCCATTCTTCAAACATTCGCTTTGGAAATATGCACACAATTCACTTTTTAAACACACTCTAAACGGATACAACGTTACATTTTATCTTACTTTGGACACCCAGGCCTGTAATTACGAAGATAAATTGTAATCATTCTATTTTGCACCCTTTGCGCTTTGCATATTTAAATATGATCTTCATTGCATATCAGTATCAGCGGACTACCCAATAATACTATTTGTTAAATTATTGAGTAATGCTTATATTATATGGGCAATTGTTCAGAATTTGTTTGTTCACCAGGTCAATCGTTTTGTCTGGTTTAAATGTATTTAAGAAATATTTAAACACTTTCGTTTGCCAAAATAATAAAAAAGGGAAAATTGAATTTAATGGACATAAAATATTTACAAAAAGATATCAACTTTTCAATGCATGCTTTCAAAATAAAGTATTTTATTATGTTTCACTACTTAAAATAAAGATGAATATGTGGGTGTGTTTGTGTATTGCCTCTCTACAGGCCAGACCGATTGACCTATAGTTGTCCAATTTAATATAAACATACATTGATGATCAAGAATGTGAATTTCTAAAGATTTTTTTTCAAACAATATTTATAATTTTCGTCAATTTATTTTCCAAAATGTTATCGCTCAAAATCATTTTACATCAAATTAGAAATTATAGTTTTAAAGATACAACGTTATAATTTATAAATTGTTTCTATTTTTAATGATTTAAAAAATTTTAACCCTTTTTTTCAATATCTTGGCAAAAAATGGATATATAATGAACTTGTATGAAAATGTGAAGCGTGCGTGGGGAAATGTTCTTTTATCAACGTATTATCCTCGTCAATCCAAAATAAACAATACTGGGATTAAAAAAAATTACAATTGAAAATTAAATCTAGGAAAGTATCATTTTCAGCACAAGTGTTATCAAATGCACCATTTAAAAAAATCAATGAAAGAAAAAAAATTCCACAACCTTTAGGAATATCTGTATTATTGATTTAATAATTGGTTTTTTAGGGCAGGTATTTTTATATATAAAATATATGCACACTAATCAGTACCCAACAGCTAATTCCTAAAACTATTAATTGGCGTACATATATAATAAAAAATTGCTTAAATGAAATAAATATTTATATTTTTTATACCTTAAATCAAAAATATTTTGATAAATTCCAAATTCCAAATTTTTATATTCATCCTCTGTTTTGTGAATTTCATTTAATGATATATTTTTAAAGTATTAAAATTTTAAATAAAAATGTTGCTTTCAAAACTGAATAAATTATGCAATTTTGAAAGTCTCTACTTTTTAAGGATGCACGATTTTAGACCTCCTCACCTACAGTCTTGAAGAAAGTATACCATTCAAGGCTTGGAATTTTTCTAAGAATTGATTGCCTAAAATAATATAATGTTGGATGTAGCGAAATAGTGATATTCAGAGCTTTATAATTCGGTCAGATATTGGTATTGGTATTGATAAGATTCGGAAAAGTTTGAAATGTTAGGATGTCAAAATAATTTTACTGCATGTGATTTATTGGATTGATGCATTGCATAAAATTTAGATTTTGTAACCGTTTTTAGTATCATTATTAATTGAAATGAAATAAAATATTATTTACTGAATTCAAACTTTTTTTAATAAAAAAACCAGTATTTTATGATAAATCAAAGAATTTTTAATTAAGAAATTCATTAAATTATTTTTTTAAATTATATTAAAGATATTCCTCAGTACACATAGGATTACAATGGTGAAAGATTTAATCTTCTGTAGTCGTATTTCCAAAAAAAAAAGTTTTAGTTTCCGATAACATTTTTTTGCATTTATTGGAGTTTTATCTCTTTAAACGTTGTTTCATAATTTAAGCAATGGCATAGTAAAAACAAACAAACAGATGTTTGAAATGAAAGTAATGAGTATATCATAAAGATATAAAAAGTATCATTATTTTGAAGAAAAAGGGTTTTTCTTAATCATTAATTAAGTGAAATAACCCCAACCAGATATTATAACAGCTAAAAGAAAAAAGAAAAAAATTCCAGTTTCAGTTCCAAAATATTAAATAACCTTAAGTCTCCTTATTTCATTATCTATGTACTAAATCTTAATCTGTCAACAATTATCTATTCAATATTTCAAATAGAATAATGGAGGAACATGCTATTCCACTTTTCATCACTAAAAATGAGCAATTAATTTCTGTGAGGGTAAATTTCATTCAATCACGCAGATACTTTTAATTGCCATGCATTGTGTTCGTTCAGCATGCTTTGAAGAATTAGTATTAATATCTTTTAACTATTACAACCATTAGTCTGCACGTTTCTTTTCAATAAATCCATTTTCTGACCATTAAGAAGAATCTGAATAAAGTCAGGTACAATTTTTCCCAACATGAATCATTGGAGACTAATGAATGTGGAAAGTTTTGAGTTATATTTCATTTTCATTTCTTCTGGCACGCAAATACAGAAGCCTATTGACTTCGTGTCAAAAAAGTTATTTATAACATCTTTAAAGTGGATTATTTTGGCAGGAGCCTATTATAATTTCAAATCAGCAAAAATATGATATTAAAGATTTTGTAATAAATAATTTGATGATTCATATATAATTTGATGCATCAAAAGTTGGCGTTTTGACAAGAGTCATATTCAGAATTTTTAGAATGCGTGTGATTTTAAGCACGTTATAACATGTCAACCACAACATGCGATATACGTCTCATTTGGAAAGTGCTTTCTATTATGTTAGACATTCGTGCTTGGCATAGTTAATTATTGTGATGAAAAATAGTTATCCGTTACAGCATGGAAGGAAAAGGATATTGCTGATTTTTCCCTTATCTTAGTTGATTTTCATTTAAGAATCAAGCTTCAAGATATGCAATTTTTTTTCTTGTAAAGTGGAAGAGAAATTTGCTATGATAAAAAAGTAGTTATTTTTAAGTTATTAAATCAATTCTTTTTTCATGCTCTAAGGTGAGTTTTTTACTATAAATGTATGTATATATATTTCTTGCCATTTTGAATGCATCCTTTGAATTTTTTTTTCCTAAGCAAAATAGTTTTTTTTAAAAATAAAATTGCCTGCCTGATTAAAGTATTTTGCTTAGACTTAGGAGTCCCTTAATAATTTAAAAACGAGTTTAATTTAGAAAAGTGGAATTAATAATAACTTTATTTAGGCAAATTTTAAAAAAACGACACGATTTTTTTTTTTGGAATTTGCATAGACTACAACAGAAATACAATTTTTAAAGCGGTGATACAGTTAGAAATATATGAAAACAGACAAACAAATTGATATATGGTATAGAAATATTTTACTCTTTTCATTGCATCATATATAAAGAATATAAATATATTTAAATTATTTTAATGAAAATACTAAGGATAAAATACTGAAAAAGTTAAAAGTCATGCAAAAATATCTCGAAATGTGTACATTTACACTAATAAAGATCTTTCATATGTTATATTATAATTAGTTTAAATCACAACATTGCACATTTTTGTCATAATCAAATTTCAAACATGGGCGTTTCCAGATCTGAAGACTGCACATTAGCATAGGTGGTTATTTTAATCATGTTGAAATCCACTACATTCCTTTAAAAACTTTTATAATATCTTTATGAACATCGAAATAATAAAAATATATTTGAAACAATTTTATATTTAGTCATTTACATGCATCTATTTTATTTAATTTTAACAAATATATTAAGTATATAACTTAGAGGTTCTGAAAGATTGCAATCTCCTTTGAAAAATCCAAATCTATAGTGGTCCAATGCTTATTCGGTGCATTAAACATTCTAGAAAGAAAAAAAAACCGTCACATGTTTTTTTTGATAGAAATATTATGAACATAAAAGGCATTTTTTAATGGAAAAATATTATTATTTAATATAATAAATGTTTATGCAAATGATATCCAAATGATAACGAATTTCTTCAATATTAATTTATTTAACTGAATTTATATCCATAGAAAAATATTTAATTTGGATAGTTTAGTTTAATTACATTGATGTCATGTTGTAAGGCAACTCTAGGGCTATTTTGGGACATCCATCGTAATACTAAACCTCGGTCAGTTGACTAAGACGACACCTCAGTTGGCATCTCCCCCTCCACACCTCACCAGCTGGAGCACATTTGGCCTGAAAGATTTAACGTTCAACATATCCACTTACACGACTTTTCTCCGGTAGCTTAAGGTCTCGAACCTGAAAACCCTCCGATTCCGAAGCCGAGTCCTTACCACCAGGTCAATGTGGCCAATTCGATTAGGAAGACGGGACCTGAGATACTGAATGTCAACGTAACCTCACACGAAACGTAAGTTGAAGCAACAGGTCACACGACATATATGTCATGCGACAGATGTTTGCGTTTTACAAACGTAAATCTCTATTATATTGACAAATACTTTGTTTTTCTATTTTTTAAAGAATCTACCGGAATCACTTATATGCATACTTATCTAATGTTTTATTCATGTTGCTTTAATCTGACTTGATTATGATTTTAAAATCACAAAATATTATATAGACATTCAAGATCTTGGCGAGATTCACAGATAGAGATTATCGTAATAATTAATTTTTTTGTTTAAGTTCCCTCTTAAAATCCGTAAGAATGCATGACCTCTGGCCACATTTCATGTAGGCCTTTACTGAAAAAGTGTTCATACGAATTAAATATTAAAAAAAATCTACTTTTGGAATGATTATTTGTTAAATATTTTTATTTTTGACACAACAGATTCAACAGCAATTTCTGAAAGTGATGATAATTTGTTACAAAATGGTATATATGTGTTAATATTTTTATTATTTTTTTATTGAGAAATTTTTTACTTATAAAATGTAAAAAGCATAATATAAAAGTTTATTACATAATTAGGAAATAATAGTTTTGAATGATTGGAAGTGATGCGACGTGTACAAAATATAATTTAAGACGAGTCAAGTATACACTAAGAATGTGAAATAAAATGCTAGTATAAGCCCAATATTTAATATTAACTTTTTTAAGATCTTATTTCCCTTTTTCTTTCTTCGTCGGTATATGCAAAAATAAAAGAAAGAAAACGCAGATTTTTTTATTACTTATTTAATTTCTAATTTCATCATTTTCTTTTATAAAAATATGTAATGGACTCCATTTTATTCAGTTTTTTTAAATGATATATTTTATGTTTTTTTTTACTTAGTTAATTCAAAATTAAGCTTGAAAAATCAATTGAAATTGACATTTCATAATAATTAGAAAAACTGAGGTCACACAGAAGTATCGAATCATATAAGTATTTATTTGAATTTAACCAGAAAGCTAAGAAAATGAATAAAATTCTGTCTATTGGAACTAACAAATCCGTTTCTTATCTCTAGAAGGAATATTTTGTTTCTTTTTAATCATGGAAATAAATCATAAGAGTTTCGAAAAAAAAGGAATAATTATAGAAAAGAAATAAAAAAAAAACCTCATGAAGATATTTTTTTTTCTTTCTATTTGCAAATGGACTTATTTTTGACATTTCAGAGTGAATAATAGGTTGAAAAGAAGAAGAAAAATGATTTACTGAAAATTAAATATTAAAAAAAGTTATTTTAAGACCTAGCATTTTATTTTTGCTATTGCTATTTTTTATAGAGGTTTTTCTTCCACTTTATTTGCGTGTAGATATAATACTTCTAACTTGTTTTTTCCTTTCTTCTAAATATAGATGCGATGACTAACATGTTTTTTTAGGAGAAAAGTTTTTCGTTTTCTTTCTCCATTTTTTTGCATAAGATTTTTTAGTTAAGAAGTGGGAAGTAATTTTTTTTAAATGTACAATGGCTAATATTGTGCTGATAGATATTTCTCCATTTATTTTTAAGGCGAAATATAGTTGTAGTCTTTTGGAATATTAATATATTTTTCAGTCAATATCTTGTGCATTTCATTCGCAATTACACTTTAAAAAACACCTTCCATTCACAACCTGGAGAAACGTAAGTACTTTTTATGAGATAAACAACGCAATTTTCATTTTTAAAATTATAGTATTTATTTTTTGCTACGATATTTAAGGAATAAACTCTTAAGACGCGTGTTCTTTCTCTGTGGTAGTGAAAAATACACTATTATTGATATAAACAATTATTTAATCAATTATTATCAACAATTATTTCACCACTTTTTACACTATTGCATCATGAAATCTTATTATTATTTATATACATATTTCTCTCTCAGGTTTTTCATTTCATTGCTATGAAAACTGCTTTACTCTATAAAATGCCGAATATCAGTGGATGACTAACAGTGGATGCTATTGTATAACATTTAGATGATAGAACAAAATATTATATTTATTATATAAAATAACATATTGTGCTAGTTGATAAATGCTAAAGAGTTATTGTTTTCTTGGTTTCTTGGCATGAAATTAAAATAGAAAGAAAAAAAATGGACCAGGTATAGGGCACCATAAAATCTTAATAGGATATAAATGTTCATTAACTCAGTAACAAAGAAATATGGTAATCGAAACACGCGCAACTTCAATTTGTAAGTGAGCATTCAAAATGATTCTACTCTTTCTTCTGAGATAGTCTCATTTGGATTTATCTTTATTCAGAAATTCAACATATGAAGATTATATTATCTGGTAATTCATATAACATATTAGTCCTATCAATTTAGTTTTGAGGCAAACATTTCCTAATCCTTATAAATACGTCCCACTCTTCTCGTGGACGTGGAACTTCCCTTTCTTTTTGGCCACAAAATGGTTGAAAATTAATATTATCATAAAAATTAAAACTCTTTTCAAGGAATATTTACTTGAAGCTATAAATACATTTGTAAACATTATTTATAAATATAAGAATTTTGCCAAACTTTTAATTCAAACTTAAATTAACAGCTCTGCGATCGTCAAAAAATATCAGTTGCCACACGAGAGTTTCTAAATTCAATGCAGATGATAATATTCTAATAACTTCAATAAATCAAGAAAAGCAGAACTTTAATATTCCATTAAGAAATATTATTGAATCACAAAGTCTTGTCAATGTTTCCTTGTAAAAATTAATGGTTTTTATTGTTATTATTATAAAATATATTTGAACTTGTATGCATTTTCTAAAATAGCCAGAAACTTGCTCTCTCAACATTAGGGTAAAATATAATGTTGATATTAATAAAAAGTACATGGATGTTTATGAAATTATATGCTTTTTGATTATGTTCATTCAGCGTTTCATATAACCAAACGAGAAACTTTAAAATTGATTATTCACTTAACAATATTGCCATGGTAGACTTTTGAATTTTTGTGCATCTGCATTTTTAGACTAGCATCTAATATTTTTAGATTCTATTTTGTTGCTATGTGAATTTAAATATTCGTTCAGAGGAAAACCATCACTTATTCATTAAAATTGAGTTAAAGATTTAATAATAAAGATTATTTATATTAATTAAATGTAAATACATTTGAAAAATGAAAATAATGTGTGAGCTGCTAACATATCTCTTATCCTACATGGCGCCATATTGCATCATTGATAACGTTATTCTTTCCCGTCATAAGTGACAGATGAGAGCTTGCCGGTGAGACGGTAAGATTTACCGCTCAAGCTCATTATCTTTTTATGAGTTTTATGTTAGTTTAGTAATATGTTGCCCTTGAAATCTTAATAAATGTATCTAAAATATTAATGCTGGTCATTGTTTTCAACACTATTAAATTAAAACAAAAAAATTACATTTAGTAAACTAATGAAAATATTTTATTAAATTTTTAAAACTTTGCTGTTAAATTTTTTTATTAATGAAGAAAGCCCTATGCAACTAAATAATCATATTCGAATCTTAGGAAATCCTATCAAAAATAAAGCCATGGATGATATTTTCCTGATCTAGGTTTTTATTTGCATCCTCTCAAATGTATTCCAAGAGTAAACACTAATAATTTAAATAAATAACCAAAGATATTCTTCCCCTAGGAAACCAAACAATCCTTTTGTTTTTCGTGTCTCATAAATAACAGGGCCGTTCAAGAATCTTGAAAAAGATCGCCTTTCTCTTTGTGTTTGCGAATCAGCTTCGCTGATTAATTCCCTCACAGCTCTTCGAGTTTGTTTTGCGTAATTCCCTCCAGAAACTCAACGGATCTTACCTAATAAGGAAAGAGACCCCGTTGACCGTTTCCAACTCATTTTCGAGCGTTCTCCAAGGAATCGGGAAGAAAATCACCGACCATTATCAGCACCACGAAAATAGAGGAAAAGAAAAAAAAATCGATGGTGATTTTACCTCTTAACACATTGATTCGGTGAACTCCTTTGCGACATTAGAAGTCCCAACCACGTCCTTGAAACCCAGAAAGGTTCATTAAGGAACCCTTTATCATCATTCTTTTATTCTGAGGTAGAATTTAGAATAAAAGAATGATGAGATCTTGCGAAGTGTGCTCCCTTTACTAAATATTTCTTGGTTGTCATAAGTTTTCAGTCTCAGGATTTCGAATGGAAGTTAACCTCCAATTACTGCTTTCCTTTGGGCTGGAGGTTTCCTTCCATTGCTTTAGGATGAGTTAAATATTTTACTTGTTTAAGAAGTCAACCAATTTATTAGTTGCTTTCCCGGTTAGATCTTAGTTTACTCACTCTGTAGTATTAAACATTGCAATCTCAAATTACTAATGGGATTAATGGTTCTACATTAGAAGTCACAGCCACGTGCTTGTAATCCTGAGAGGTCCATTTATGAACTACCTTTTCTCATGACTCTTTTATTCTAAGGGCAATTTCGGATGATAAGAATGATGAGATATTGGGAATAGTATTCCCTTTTTAGCTTACTTAAATATTTTGAGATTCTCATACGTTTCAAATATAAGAATTTTGAATTGAAGGCACCTCTAATTACTTGTTACATCGGATTTTATCTTCCATTACTTAAGGATGAGACAAATCTTTCAACCAATGAGATCAACCAATTTACTAGTTGCTTCCCTAAGATAGATCTTAGCTCTTACATACTGTAATATGCGAACATTACAATTTAAATACTTTTCATGAAAGAAACTTCCAATTATTCATCAGATTGGAGGTTGCCTATCATTACCTAAAAATGAGACAAATATTTCGCTTGTATAATTTTCATTATTAGTTGCTGACCTCAGATGAATTTTAGTGTATATACCTTGAGATATGTGAATGTAACTATCTAAAGACCTATAATTTTTCATGAGATTGTAATGCAAATAATTCACTCGTTTTGGTAGTCAAAAAATTATTAAATGTTTCTCTAAGATAAATTATAGTCTATACTTCCTGAAATATATGGACATTATTATTTTCCAACAATTTACTATCATTAGAAGCTAAAGATTCTAAGTACAAGATAACCTCCAACTACTCATGAGATAGGGAAACAAATATTTCAGTCATTTAGAAGGGCAACAAAGTTAAAAATTGCTTCCCTGAGGTAACGCTTAGTCTATTGTTTCTCATATGTAAGCCTTAATTTACTGTCTATTTATTTGTATATTTTTCAATAATAGAAAAAGTACACTTTATGAAGATGCAAGAAAGCCAAGAAAGACAGGATGCCGGCAGGGTTAATATTACTTTAGGAACAAGAGCAAGAATGAGAAATCCATTTTAGATTACATGTTTCAATGGGAAACATAGATCTGAAGTAAATCTGAAGTTTAATCTGATGCTTAATCTGAAGTAAATGTTTGTTAATATTGTAAATATAATTCTCAAGTTACCAAAATATAGGGAAATATAAAATTTAAAGAATAAGGAAGTGAAAAATTTATTAAATTATCGAAAAGTTTTAAATTTAGGTTTTTAAATAAGTGGATGTTCTTATAAATTACTTCTATTTAGATAATTCTAGCTGCTTGGTGACAAAATATAAAAAGCAAAATAATTAAAAACAACTTTATATTCATTAAAAATGCCATTATGACAGCATTCGATACAATATATTTTTCTTAAATGAAAAATAATTACTTTTCATTTCATCATAATTATTTTTCTCTGATTGTTTTACTTTTGTTAGACAGTTTTCAATCAATTTTAAATGAACACTAGTATATACAATTAACTGGATTAACTATTAAACTTCACTAATTACCGAAATATAACATTCAAGAAAAATGAAAGAAACAAAACTAATAGCTTTGAAATGATAAATATGCATATAAATATAAATGGGAAGGAGAAAGTAGAAATAAAAACGAACTTCTTTCGCTCTGAATACTGAAACTCATTTTGATTCCAAAACGAAGTATCATTTGTTCGCTTTTTCTTAATCATCAAAGCAAATTTCAAGAATACAAAAGAAGTAAGAAAATAATGGAAGGGAACCTTTGATAAAATATCCAGAAAAGAACGTCTCAAGCATTATATTTTTTCTATCTGCGTTTCATTTTCATTTCTGACGTTGTAGAATGAATAATAGAGTAGAGGAAGAAAATAAGAAGACTTTTCGTAATCATCAATGAAAAAGAATTCTTCTTAAGCGCACACAATTCGATTTCTCATTCTTTTTTATACATGTATACTTGCACTTCATTTACATCTTAGCATAATGTTTTTTCACTTGTTTTCTGCCGTTCTAAATATAGAATCATTGACCCAGATGTTTCTTTTAAATAGCTTAAGTTAAACTTCATTTGGCATTCCGTTCTGTTTTTATTGAAAAAAAGTCTTTTTGGCAATTGCTGAGAATTGAGCCATATTTCACCGAAATCGTAACTCAGAATCTGATACTTAGTGTATTATATGTTTATATTACATATTTTTTATTTATATGCTTTACAACAACACATACAAACGCATCAGCTAGTAATAAAATAAATATTTGTATCTCAGTTGGCGTTTCATAGATCAATTTGGTTGTGATAAAATTTAAAAATCGATGTTATTCATATTTTATTGGGAAAAAAATTAAAAATGAACTTTATCTTTAATACTAGACGACAATCAACGTTAAAGTTTATATTTTATATCGAATATCAGCCTCAATACATTTTCTGATGACTTGCATTTGAATCCTATTTTTGAATGAATCTCTAGAATCAATCATTACAAAGTCATTTTTTTCTAATTCGTTTGTTTTTTCTTTGAAAAGTGATTGTTATGACACTTTTTAAAACCACGTAATAACTCTTTTTAAATTAACCCATTTATGTCTACTGTTCCATTTTTGGAACATCCCTCACATAAAAGTTATTTTTGTAACATTTTTTTAATTAACATATAGAAATTTCATGCAAAAATTCCAATTTTTTAAACCTTAGGCATAAATGGGTAATATATCACACTGGAATAATTGGTGTGCAATTTTTGCGTTTGATGTGTTCCACAGTGTAAGTTAATATGCTTTTATGAAGGCATATGTTTATCCGAAGTTTGAAAAATAGCTAATATTTGGGAAAAAGTACGTATGCTTTTTATGACTTCCAGTTTCATTGGCAATACAAATAAATCTAAGTATGACTGCATTTTAATATTAATTGCTTTTATGAATTTAAAATTTGCATTAGATTCGATTAACATAATATAAAACAGTTACTTTAATTAATGTTTCAATATTTTTTCTGAATTTTCTTTTAATTATTTTTATTTGCTTTCAGTTACGTACTCTTATTTGTTGTCTATGTACGAAATCTATAGATTAGAAAGAAAAGATGGAAGTGTGGTAGAAACTTTTCTAATTTTTATGTCTAAACATACATACCGATTTCAGCTATAAATGAACCACCTAAAAATGATCTCACCTAATAGTTTTTTTTAAAGGAAAAATTACATTTTTTGGAGAGTTTTAAAAAAACTAACTGCACCGAAATCATTCATCAAATACTCAGCAAAATTGTCAAAGACTAATTCAAAACTAATTATTTTCCCATATTAGAATAAAATATCTATTAATTAAATAAAAAAATCTTCTCTGTGTTAAAATTCTATCTTAGTTGCGTCAAGTTACTAAGTTAAATAGCATTTTTATGACCAGAAAAGATAAACAGTAACGATTTCTGAAAAGTAGTTACAGTCAACTAATGAGGCAAAATAGAGCTTTCGCTAAATTACCTTAATAGACCTCAGTGTAATTGGACGAAAAAGGAGGCAAGCCATCAACTAATCCCCCAAGACTTTGGGACTGCGGTAGCTACCTGTAATATCGGACAACCTTCGAAATCATTCTATTAAGAGTCCCATTGCTTCTTCTCATTTTTTGTTTTGTCTACGTGATGGATATAATGCTTAGTTATACCTTTTCCAAACCTTTTAAGGATAAATGGAAATGAGTTCAAATTATTATATGTAATCAGCTTTCATTAATTGGAAATATTTAATTACTCGAAAGGATTGAGTAAAAATTTTATATAGTGTTAAAAATGAATCGTCCAATAAAAACACGATCATAGAGAAAAAACACTCATTCGGAAAAAAAATATTATTTACTGCGACTTTATTCTATACTTAAAATAGAAAAACGCGGAGTATAAATAAGAATATATTTATGTAGACAATTTTATTATTAAAGCATGAAACCGAAATCAAGTATTCTTGGTTGATGTATTAGCAACTATGTACAAAGTTCTTTAGAACTTTTTTTGAGAATATTAGATAGATTTTTTTTAAAAAAGAGGAATTTGCAACATTTCTTAAATATAATACCTAAATGTTCAGTTTGTAAAAAAATAAAAAAATAAACAGAATGCACAGTAAATAACTATTACTTATGAAAGATTTTTTTGAAATTATTTTCCGTCTTTTAAAGAACATGTTGGTAATAATGTATAAAGAGTTGCAGCTATGAGAATTATTTCGACCCTGCTTGTAAATATGTATCAATATTTTCTAAAATTCAATGAGCATTAAGTGTACGAAATGGGCTATCATAGCAGCATCCCAAGATGAAACGAATGACTTAGTTTATCAGTATTCATTTCTTCATCATCTATCCATTGAAAAATAGATGTATGAGTAATGATGGATGAATTATAACTTTGTTCAAAGTTTTTCACTCTTATGTAATAAGTGAATCAATAATTTTTAATAGCTAACTTTTCAAAGTCTATACAAATAATCAAATAAGATTATGTGTAGATTAAATTCTTGGTGAGCTCAGGGCATATCAGGAATCTCGAGATATTTACTCTAACCTTTAAAAATTAATTTAAATATTTCTTAGCAAATTTAGTTCAAAAGTATTCTTAGCAAAAGTAGTAGAGTCGACCGTCCTCAATCAATTTGTGACTTAGAATTCATTCTTTGAATTTATGAACAAATTTATCTAATTCAAAGCCTCTTTTCTTCTGTTGCTTAGAATATGTAGAGAAAAAGATGATAAAAATGCGTATTGAAAAGTTAATCTCGAGAATACAATAGACTTAGTGTTGCTTTAAAACGGGAAGTTAATGTAACTAAGTAAACAAAAAAGCATAAGAAAAACCTTCGCAAATAGAGTATTTGCTAATTCTTTATCTTTATTTTAGAAATAAAATTAACCAATAATTGCTCTTGTTACATCGAAAAACTTTTCTAGATATTTCCACTCGGTAAGTACTTATTTAAAGTTCAATGTCTGGGATTAAACTATTTTTTTTATCAAGTGGTATGAAAATTGAGAACATTTTAAATTTAGACGTTGCAGGAATGAAAACATATTATAATTTATTGCACATATTATAATGTTTAATCTAATAAATACTTACTATTATAGTTACAAAACTAAAACAATATGTAATTATAAAAGTTAAAAATACTTGGAATTTACATGTTTGGAAGGAAGCCAGTGTTAAAACGAAATGAACTTTATGTTTCAAGCATGTGTATGTAGTGGTGGGGGTAATTGATAGGGTAAATGAAATTTTTCAAATATAAAAATAATCAACAGCAATAAAAAGTGAATTTTTTTCCCTAAAATTATTAATAATTTTGGAAAAAAATTAAGACGACATAAAATTTTAATAACATATGCGGAATAACTCATTATAGAAATATGAGAAGACAATAAAATGAATATAAACACTAAGTGGTAAGGCTTATAATAATAATAAGAGTTTTATTTTCGCAGTTAAACATATTTATAAAAACTCTTACTTACATTTTATTGATATCTTGCATTGACGTAGAAAAAAGTAAATTTTCTTCATAATATTTAGCCTGGCGCGCAAATATTGAACATTATTCATTTATTACTGAGTTAATATAATATTGCTTAATTAATATTTCAATAACAGATAAATATTTATTTATTACTGGATCTCCATTTCTGAGCAATTCTAAATTGCAAAGTGATGAAGCTTAAATATTAATCTGCAATTAGAGGATGTTTAATGTACAAATTAATATTAAAAATTAAATTCAAATGTATAGAAATTAAAATAAATTGAGATTCACCGTTTTGAAAAAATATCTAAAAATATTGGTGAGTGGTATCCGAACACATTAAAAATCAGAGTTTCAAATTCGTGTCAATACACTTAAAATCGAATAAACGTTTTTCCTTCCAATATTTGAACCATGGATTTAACTAAGTTATCTTCATAATTCCACAATAAAATGTGATATAATAAAGATAATTAAATGAAAGTATTTTAATTATCTTTACTAATAAAATTAAGTGAGACAGTCATTTTAATTTCAAATGTGGTAATTTGCCTAATGGATGTTAATGAAGAGATCGGCAAGTTGTTCACATTGAATTAGAGGATATCGAATTCAGATGTTTATTATTGGAAAACATGTTCTAGACATTTCTATTTGCTAATATAATGCAACGTCTTACATGTTATTTAAGTGAGTTCACTGATTCAGCATTGGAAATAGATATTAAACGCAGAGTGACAGAGATTCAAAATAAGAATCTGAGGGCTAGCATCCCCCCGATATCGTGTCATCGGTAATTAGTTATGCAACAAAAATATAGACAAATGAAATATAAAAGCACATTTAATATCCACGAGCTCAAAATTAATGCAACGTTTCAAAATCACACAACTGGCAAGGAATGAGGACATAGGAAAAATGAGGAAAAGTCACAAATTACGTCATATACTACTGTTCTTTTGATTGGAGGAGAAGGTTGCAAGCCTTTCGCAATAGTTCTGACTAAATTCACTCTTCTACCTCTTGTTTATGTAAGAAAATTAATATCATTTTTGAAAATAAAGTGTTTTATTAATATCTTTAAATGAAATATTTTAATGAAAATGTTGTCATTTTATTTGTAGTGTCAAAAGGGAAAGATATGACGGCAGATGTGTTGACTCAAAAAAGTTTCAGTTTCGTTTTGAATCAGTTTATTTTTCACAACACAAGACAGGGATTTTTCATGAAGATATTTACAGAGTGATGGTAGAAACTGATGATTATTTACAGATGAAGCAGTTTGAATATTGATCTAATGATCCGTACATCAAAAAATATGATGAAAATAACGTACCATATAGAATTCGTATCTTACTTAAAACCAAAACATATTCTACTTAAAACTTAACCATATTGCCAGATTCCAAGTTGGAATGAGATGCAATCAAACTATAAAATAAAAACAGGAAATACAAAACTTATGAGGAGTGGCAACAGCAGACATATTAGGTCGTTTAGCAAAGTGCATTTTCTTCTATGCCTTTTTCACTTAACGGCTTCTTCGATGATAATTTTCATTGTGTTTAATTTTAAATAAATCTCTAATGTATAACATAGTGTTCATAGCTTTCCCGACAAATTGTTTTTAAGGATCTTATTGTGAGAATCGTTAAAGCCCCAATAATTTAATAGCTTTATAGCTAATCTTTTTGTATCTGCACGATATTCTTTACATAAATTAATGCAAAGGAATCTTCTTTTCTCTTTAAAGGAATTATTTAATACGATATCATCTTTGCACAAAGAACATAAATGCCTATTTAATAAAATATTTCAAACATTTTGTGTTTAGCTTATTTTGTGCCATGTATTTGTGTAAAATTATTTTGTGCGAAATAACCCTAGTTTATTATTTCTTATAAAATATACATAAATTAAATGAAGATTAAATGATTGTAGATTATTTTATTTCTATTATCAAGCAGTCTTTAACATCGTTTTACTTATATCGAAGAAAGTTGTTAAGAAACTTAAAGATTAGTAAGCGTCGTGTAGCAGAAAATAAATTTTATAATTAAGGTCCAATGCATTGGATGTACAGAGAACTGGTTCCAGCAGACTCAAAGATAAATAAAAACCCTTTATTTTAAACCCTGAATTCACAACGGCAGAGCACAGATGATCAGTACGCAAACGCTGAATCTCACTGCCTGACTGACTGACTTCACCTATGCCTCCCATTTTTTAAAAAAAGAATAATTTTATAGTTTTCATGAAAGAGCAAAGATGATTCAAGAAATGTCTCCTCAAACATGAAAGAACTTCGAACATGTTTTTATGCTCAAACATTATCTGAAAATTATAGATGAATTAATGTTTTCTTTCAACATGTCAGGTATATTACTGAAAATATTTGAAAACTTCATTGATAGATTTTTTAAAAACGATTTAATAATATTTGATAATACCAAAAAATTAAGACATTACCAAAATATCGATGAACATACGCTTAATAGTGCAGATAATTTCTTTTATTGTTTCCAGTAAACTTAATAGCATTCTTCGATCTAAGTAAAACGATGTTAAAGACTGCATTATAGTAGTAATAAAATAAGCTACAATCATTAAATCCATTTAATTTTGTTTTCTTATACTAGAATCAATTGACATCATATTTATACCATGTTCTTTTTAAATTGATTAGCTAGGAATAAAAAAAGATTTATTTTAAAATTTGTGTGGAAAGTTGTTGCAAGATTCTTCAAACGGAACTGGCTGAAATCTGTTCAAAAAAATCCATTGAAAAGAGAAAATTTTCAAAATTTTATTCACTGAATTCTTTCTGCGATAGAAAATTGAAAACAGTCCCGAATCAGAAACATGCCCTACTATTCAACAACAGTTTTTCCGTTTAAGCCAGAAGTTCAGAGACAAGCAGTTTCGTTTCCTAAGAAAACGTTTTGCTTTCGTTTTCATTACGCAAAGAAAAAAAAAACATCTGCTCAGCCTTTTCTCCGCATAGTTGAAAAATAAGGAGGAACTGATCGAAGCAGCTGCTCCAGCGAAGTGTTGCATCATTTATAAACTTCTCCGAAGTAAAGACCACCCTTGTGTCTAGTACACCTGGAAAGCCCCTGTATTTATACTTTTCGTCCTTTCTTCCCCTACTGTTATTAATCATTTGAAGTTTGAGATCGGTCGCAGTACCTTTAGGTATAGAATTTATTTCAGGCAACTGTCTTGCTTAGAATGGAAATGAGTGAAATGAAACTAATACTGCTGTCCCTTTTAAATGGAAGTTTATTCTAGTAATAAATGAACTTCTAGTTCCCTACTACCAATACAATATGTTTAAAAAAACTTGTGAGGGAATTTGAAGTTTTTTTTTTTCTGATACATCATCTGATTTACGTCTGTTTCATCTACTTTTATTTTATTTTCACAATTACTCTTATTTATTGCTAATATAATAAATGCATTTACATAGCATATATAATATATTGCTTATTTTTTATGTAGTTAATTATCACTTGTAAATTATATATCATGATACCGAGCATATGGGTGTAGGATATAAATAAAAAATGAATATTGTTTAATATGCTGTTAAAAATCAGATGTATGGTATGTACAATGATTTGTATGTTAATATGATATTCGTTAGCTAAAAAATAAAAAAATTTTTTCCAATTTTCGGAACACTCTTAAATTTCATAGATATATCTTTATATCATAGCAAATTTTTCGATCTATTTTATATAAAATGCATAGTTATAAATATTTGTTTAAAAAAATGTATTCAAAAACTCTAAACGTAGTAAAATGACAAAATAAATACACAAAAATGTATATCCATTGAAATGTTCTATAAATATTTCGGAAATTCACGTTTCAACAAAAATTGAACTCTCTTTTTAAACAATCCTCCATATCAGCTATTGGATTATTTGTTTAATAATGATCAGCTGAGACAATTTTAAATAGTAGTGATGAAAATAAATGTATAAATGTCAATCTCTAAGCAATGTTATTCCTTAATGAAATCTTTATTATAAGGTACCACGGAGATTTCGAACGAATAGTCCAGAAATGATCCGACACTGCTGCCTGTATCACGACAAATCCATCTCCATGCTTGACAAATGGAATGATACAATTACGATCATATGCTTTTGCCAGTATTCTCAGAATGTGCATCCGTCATGTTGTAGAAAAAAGTGTGAAACACAATTCGTCAGACCATATTCCACTTATCAATCGACCAGGTTTTGTGAGTTTAATACCACTGTAGAAAATATTTAACATTAACATCAGGGACAAGTGGCTTGGAAATTGCCGCTCTGCCATAAATGTTCCATTTATGAAGGTGCCAACTGTAATCAGTGACATTGGAAAAACCAGATGAATCTGGGGTCGCTTTTGCTGCAGTTGTTTGATTTTAGACATTACAATCCGGTTCAATACCTGTCGGTCTCTTTAACTGCGCTCCTCTTTCCGACTACTATTTTGTTTGCCGAGTTTATCTTGGCGCTTGTCTGTGTATGCTGTCATGTCTTTAGACATTGTACCTCTAGAAACGTCTAAACATTAGGATGTTTCTGTCACATTTGTTCCAGCTTGACGGGCTCCTACACTTTGACCTGTTTGAAAATCTAAGAGCTTCAACATTTTGTGCTTTTCAAAAAAATCCAAGAATTACAGAACTTTAATAAAGCTAACACAAATTTCCAGAATATATACATTGCTATTTATTAAAAAAAGACTAGTGACTATTATTATATTTTAATGCTTACGAAGCGCAAATATTTTACTCTTGCTCGCAGGTGTTATCATTATTTTGATAATCATTTGTATGCGTTGTAGTACATATGTAAAAAAAATATTACCACATTGATAAAGATTAATCAAATCAGTTGAATGCTGTGTTCTCTCACTATAATAATATATCGATTTTATTTTTATTTTATCTTGTCACTAAGTATAATATCTTTCTGTGCCAACAAGTATAATGCAAGGCATAGAAACGGAAGTCAATATTGAGTTGATAGTGGAAAGAACCTCAAGTAAAAAAAAAAAAAAAGGGGAAAAAAGGAAGAATATAAAAACAATAAATGGGAAAAATAAATAAGAGAAAAGGGAAGAAACAGAAAGGAAAAAAAACCCAGAAAAATATATACAAAAACAATTAAAAGAATTTGTCCACGAGCTAACAGAAACACATAGTAATTTAAATTAAAGAATGAAAGATGTTCAAAAACATAATGAAAAAGCACAAATACAAAATTACACACACACACACACACACACACACACACACACACACACACACACA
>JAPMOQ010005572.1:408125-422446 GCA_026543055.1 Argiope trifasciata | reverse complement strand
ACACACACACACACACACACACACACACACACACACACACACACACATTGAGCTTTATTATAAGTATATATAAGTATAGATAACAACAACTCATTTATCAGGTGTAGTATAAACATGATTGAATAACGAAAATCTCTTACGACTGTTGTCTTTTTTAGATAAAAAAAGGAAATAAAGCTTAATAACAGATTTAAAAATTTTAGCTTAATTATGTAAAATTAAACTTTTGTTTTAGTAGCTGAACATAGATCACACTTTCTTCTGATATTCCTGATCAACAGCTTGTGAAGAATGCTAATGGCCATTAGTTTATGCAAAACATTTTTTTACCATTTACGCCATAAACGCAGAATCCTTATTAAGTTGCTAAAAAGAATTCCATTGTTCGAGGAAAACAAAAAATAAGTGTTTCGCTTTGCTAACAAAACAAAATGTTAAACTCACACTAATCTCTGTCCTTACTTCATTGTCGTAAAAGACTTTTATTTTCAAAGCCGTTAATAAAACTGCAATTTTAAATTAATTTTTCACCTTATCAAGATTTTTCTAAAAAGAACTAAAAGCAACGCTGATAAGATGTTCAAACTAATTAACTCAACAGAATGGAGAAGTACTGAGATAAAAAT
This sequence comes from Argiope trifasciata, assembly GCA_026543055.1. Classification (NCBI taxonomy): domain Eukaryota; kingdom Metazoa; phylum Arthropoda; class Arachnida; order Araneae; family Araneidae; genus Argiope; species Argiope trifasciata. The sequence continues at coordinate 421,820 of JAPMOQ010005572.1, read as the reverse complement.
AATCAGAGGAAAAGTTTTTTAAATTAATTAAATACAGCATTTCAGAAAAGACAGCTCTTTTAATAAGATTTTATGCTTTGTTTTGAAACACAATAATGAAACAGTTTTAAAGGGAAATGAAACTAAATTATTTAATTCCCACCTATGCAGTCTTTTTAATAAAATTACTATTGACAAACTTGCAACGTAATTGCTATTTAGTAAAAGAATTTCTACTTTTAAACTGAACTTTCGAAACTCCATTTAAAATTTAAAGCAAGTTTTAAACCTATTAAAAATTAATAGGACTGTAAATACTTACTTTATTTAAGTTCATCTTACTTTCATTAGATGCATATGCAATATGTTTGAATTTATTTTCTTGCTATCTATTCTATTTCGCCCACTATTGATCAAAAATTGGAAACATCTGGCTATTTTTCCTTTTATATAATCTATTGGATTGGATTTGCAGCATTTGGGAGATAGTAGTCATAGATTCACAGCTTTGAGTTCGTCATAGGTTCTCATTCTCAGCGTGATATATAACGAGTCAGCCATATTTAAGTATATCAAATATCAGATGTTTTTATATTCATATATGCTAAAATTGATTGCAATTTTTTTATAAATTATATTTATTAAATTGAACAAGGTATTCAGTAAACGTTTCACTAATACGCCTGAAAACATTACCATGATCTATAATTCGGAAATAAATTGAATATATCTCAATAAAATTAAGATGGCCATTTTTGAAAGTACATGTGACTATAAGAAATGACAAGAGTGGAGAACATTGCAATTTTATTATAAAAGGTTATGCACTAACTTGATTACTTTAGACATAACCGTCATGAAGATCCATAAAGGCCATAAAGGCGCCCATCCATAAAACGACATAAAGGCCATTTGTCAGGTTTCTGAACCATTCATTGCAGTTTTTAAAAAATGCTATCGCAAATGATGTGAAATAGGTCTTAACATTCCTTTGAAACACATAATTAAACTGGTAGTTTTGTCTTTCAGCCAGTTCCAGAATCCAGGAATGAATTGAAAATCGTTTGATCTGATTTTTCCGATGAAAGTGATAAAAAAAGCATGTCTTTTGCAACAAATCTGGCTTATCAATTGAATGAAAGATGATGGAATCTCAAAAAATAAGCTACTCTACCCGTATTTCGAAATTTGACTTTGAAGAATGAATTTTTATCACTAATATTTAGAATGTTTTGATATTAAACATGCTATCTTTAAATAAAATTCAAAGAAATTCTAGGCTTTTGAAGAGTTTCAATGGAATACGTAAGTTCATGTCATATAAAGAAAACGCTTTTCGAAAAAAATCATATTTCTTGAGAATTCATATGACAAATGTTTGGATTTTCAAGACTTCTATGTGTAAAAATATCCGTGATTTTATGTATTTCGTATTAAATTCAATCTGCTGTTCATTATTCCGTATTTCTTTTCGAATGGCGATGTTAGAAAAGGAAAGGGCTTATATATGCCGTAAAAGAATTTAGTCGAAAAAATGTTGTTATCTGCATGAATTGCATATGAACTGTTGCATGCATTTTTATATGGATTTTACTTATTAAACAGGGGATGGTATAATTTGATTGATTCTATTTTTGATGGATAGCATGTTATTAAACCCCTGATATGTCAAGACATGAATGCAAAATGTAAAAGATACATTAACAACTTGCGCATTTACCTGCACCTATTTATGCCCATTGTGCATTCCGAAGATCTCGACAATTCCATCAGGAAAACGACGGAAGTCACGCATCAAGAACTGCTACTTAGTAGTTTCAAGAACACTCTTTTGATTTAAGACACTTCCATTGGTCACTTAAAATCTCAGGAACAATCCCAAAAGCTTTATGGCCGAGATAGCCTGGTTGGTAGAGTGTTGGATTCGCATCCGTTGGATTGTGAGTTCGAACCCCCCCCCCCTCCTGCCAAAAACTTTGCGAATGTTTCTGTGGTGGCTGGTTCTCGTATAAATATGTCGTGGCCGCAAAGTCTCCCAAGTAGAGACACTACCATAGGGGGTACTGGATCAGAGGGGAACGTTGTGCGATTCAGGTCTAAATTACGGTCTGAGGATGAGTCAATGAAATGTATTAATGAAGTAATCCCGTAAAAAGGGTTGCGACGCATGAGTAGCTAAGGAGTATTCTTGGCTCTGAATTGCACATCTGAAAAACAGGAGACGCTCTATTTTCTTAAAGTCGCTGGCTTCGTCAGCGGACTTGTCTATGTCAAATACCAACTACAACCTAAAATCCCAGGCATGAAGATCAGTGAACGTATCTTACAATACATTCATTTATCGCATGTTCATACTTTTATACAGCATTACCTTACAATGTGATGTTCAGAAGAGAGATCTACAATGCAGGCAGTCTGCAATATACCTTCAAACTTTAGTGAAGTTCATACTTTGTCTTTTTTTTAGGATTTATATGTACTCTTATAGGTTCTACATATTATGTACATGTAACATTGTTTTTGGTTCTTCAGTATATATATTGTGAATATAATATTCTCCAAAAATCTTATTGATTCATCTCATTCAGGCGTTTACAGTTTGGATGTAATTTGTAGAATTTTTTGATATATTAGGAGTTTATCAGCTTTCAGAGATATGCAGGCATGTAAATCCATGTTGTGGAAATTTATACATAGTAGAAAGTTTGATGATAGGAATCAACTGGCAAGATTTTATACTTTGTATTCTTTTGTTGGTATCTATTCATATATATAAGCCGATATTATAATATTTTGATGTCGTCCTACAGGTCATAAAAATTGTAAAAACAAATTTTAGACCTGAAAACTCGAAGTACCATTTTACCTTTTTAAATTTAATTATATTTTCATGGACAGTTGAATTCAATGCAAATACAGCTTGCATTTGCTTTTTCCGTTGAATATAAGTGCAATAAGACAAATTTTTCATTCCCAAATAATAATTTTTTACAAAAATTATATATTGGGTTGTTCGGAAAGTCATTTCGTATTTTTTTGTCAAAATGAAAAGAAATTTTCGTTTAATGAATAAATTATTTATTAAATTATAAAATTGCCATTCTGGTCTAATACCTTTTGCCATATTTTTGGTAGTAACATGATTACACGCTCATAAAAGTTTTGTTCTTTGCTGTAAAAAAAAAAACTGATCGAGGTGGTTTTTGGCCTCCTCATTTGAAGGAAAAATTTTGCAAATCAGTTCTGGTACTGATGTACTGTTAACACATCTTCTCCACACATATTGGCTAATTTATTTCTGGCTTGAACAGTATTTTTACCTTTTATAGCAAAAAAGAAAAAAATGTCGAAAATGCTGTTTATTGCTCTCCATATTTAAAAGGGCACCATCCAAAAACTACTACGAAGAATCAGCTGCACTTTTTCACACTCAAGCCTTGCTATATCAGCTCTTAAAACATAAAATGATTTTGCAGTTTAAGTATGAAATTGGGTGCGAAAAATGCAATTAAATCCTTTGTTAGAAAAAAACGAAATTACTTTCCGAACAACCTTAATATAGTTTACAAAACTTGTGAAGTGAAATGACAGTTTTAAAATTTCATTTATTGTTCTATAATGAAAAATTAAACAAAGAAGGGCCACGATAATAATTTTATTTTTTAGAATTATTTTTCCTTGTTATTAGAAATGGAGCTTAAATCACATTTTTTACTTAAATTGTTTTAGAATCTCGCTTTGACATAATAAAACTCATTACCAAAAGCTTAAATCTTTCTACATGCGAATTATTTTATATGGGATGCTATATAATCAAACATAAGAACAATAATAAAAGTCCTTGACACTCCTCGGTTTTCTGATACATCCTTTTCTTATGCTTCTTATTTCTTTACTGCAAGAAAAGATAATGGTAACTTTTTACAGATCTACTTCTTTTGAAACATGTTTTTTGATTCCAATACGAGTCCGAAACACATTAGAAAAAGCGAGATAAAAGGCATAATACAAAAAGGATGTTTGAAGAAAACTTCCATTCGAGGCGGGAGGAGGAATAACAATATATGGATAAAAAGAAATGCAAACATTAACGCAAAAAAAGAAAAGTGTGAATTAATGGATATTTCTGGTAGGTGCACTGTGGGAAATGCTCTTAGCTAAAATAAAATTCATATTAAAGAAAAATATAATACCAGCACCGTGGAATGCCATCCGTTTCTCTTACTCTGACTAAACATGCTAGATTAGGCTTATTAACTCTTTGACTATTTATCTTCATTTGACGAATCCTCTATATGTTGAGATTATTTATCACTCTTGGATTGATGTTTAAGTGTTGTTTCTTGAAATACTTTTATATCCTTCCTAATAATGATTGACTGTGTATAAATCTAAAGGAAATTACTATTGACTTCTTCCATGCGTTTAAAGATAATGAACATCGCTTCTACTATTTAGAAATTTTTCTTGAATGTGGATTATAAGCAAATTCATTTTATCCGAAAGGCTTATTTTATTTCATTTTGTTATAACTATATATTTTAAGAAAATATATACCATTTGAGAAAAGACTAAAAATATTTATGGAAATTTAATAAAGCCTTCCTGGATTTTTATCTGTTAGAATAACCTTCAAACACTGTGTAAGCATATCATATTTTTTAAATGATAATTTTAATTCTCAGCGTGAAGTTATTGATTAACTTTGTGCATTAGTGAGGATTCAATCACTCTATGCAGATACTTGCGATTAACCAATAATTGTATATCTTGCCATTATACAAATATATTCTATTATCTTGAATTTTAGGGATCTAGAAATATAAAAAAATACATAATTAGTACTTTCTTGTATTATTTGATTACATGCAAAATAAGTTTTTCTTAATGTGATTAAATCTTATGTTATCCTCCAAGAAATGAGATTTCGATGGCGATGTTTTAATAATTTAAAATCCATTTGATAATGCACACATCATAAGATCATAAAATTTTAAAAATCTTTTCATATTTCATATTTTTGGAAATGGTTATCAGGAAATATTATTAAGTACTGAAAATGCATCTGTGCCAACGTTCATGGTACTTTTTATGTATCCTTATTAAAAATATAGAAGTGATAAGTAAGTAATTGTTCTCTATGAGAAATGCAAGAAACAGTATTAACCTACTGAATGCTTAGCATTTTTTCATTTAAGAATTAAGAAGGTTGCACAATATTGTGCGATGTTATATTATTCTAAGTTTACGATGTTGTGAGTATTGATTTATATATTGGGCATTATATGTGTGCTGCTGAGATCATGAAATATATATTATCGTTAATTAAGCTGAGAGAATTTTGACCTGTATATTAATATGATTAAAAAGGTACAATGCTCAATTTCTCATTGTAATTAATTAATTTTTTACTGATAATTAATCGAATTCATTTATAATAATTTTTATTTTTTGAACAATTGTGCATAGTAAAAATCATTCATTGGACAAGAATTCAATTTCCAAATATTAATTTCTTATTTATAATTAATCCAGAACTACTTGTCAAGAGTTAAATCAATCAATAATATCTACAATTAACCTAGAATGCCTTTTAAAAACAAGGACAGAGTTATGCAAATAAGTGAATGTTCTGATTGCATGAATTGATTATTTTTTTTTTGTGACGATGATTATAATTATTTTTGTTGACTAAGTTTATAATTATTTTTGTTGACGAATAAATGCTGTTTATGGATGATTGAAGCAGTTGCAATTCTGTTACGTATTAGTTTCATATTCTTAAATGAATTAATTAAGGGAATTTCAAGGAGAGAATAATCAAATTTATTTCTTGTTCTGTTTATAAGGGTCTTTAATTGTATTTATAACAGAATTGCTTCTTATTAAGAAATATTCCATTTAAGAAGCGTGATAATTTTTTAAAATAAATCGCATTAAAAATTACAGATTCTTTTTATTTTCATAAAATTGTCTAAAAATGACATTGATTTTGAAAGGAGTACATTTTTCTTGAAAAAGAAATTTTCATTACAATCAAGAGCTTTTCTTCGCTTCATTTTTCTCCTTTACTAAAATCTTCATATACGTACGATAAATTTTGCATCAATAAATCAAAACTTATTGACCTTATCTAATGTTTATGGTGACATCAAGATAACTGAAACAAACAAACAGAAAAGCAGTTTTTAAGTTTTTATGATTTAAAATAGATTTCAACTTGGTTAAGAATAGCTTTTTAGAAGTTTTAAATTAAATGGTCAACAGGATTTTAGGAAAATTCCGAGATTTATTGCGGAAATTTCCATTGAAATCACGAGATATGAAATGAGTAATCTGAAGAAAAATATTATTAAATTTATAAGAAAAAAGCAGTTTTCTTTTTCAGAATTATTTTGGAAATAAAGTTACTGAAAATTAAATCATCTTATGTAAGAAAGTTTCATTAGCTTAAGAGCCCTTGAAAGCTCCCTAGTGTGTTAGAAAAATTAAACTGTAGGATTTGATATACGGCATTTCTTTTAAAATACGAGAATCATGCTTTTCATTATTTTCACATTTCATAAATTCGTATTCAAAATGCGGAACATACATTAGAGAAATTTAATTAATTTATTTACTGAATATTAAAACATCACATAACTTCATTTTTGCCATGCTTATTGTGACAATAATACATTTTAAACAAATAGCAATTAAAAATCTTTATAAACTTTCAATACAATTCTTATAGTTCTCAATTAGTTATAAAAGTAAGCACTTTTTTAATGAATGGACCAGAAAACACAAATAAAATTTTGTAGAAAACGAAATCAGAGTTGCTTTTGAAATCCATCCATCCCCAAAAAAGCTCATTTATTGTATATTAAAAGTTGTATTACATAAGGCATCTGAAAAAAATTAAAAATAATTTTAAATGTAACTAGAAAAACAACTTATATTTAAAATATGATTTAATTCTTTAATTTAAATTTCGTCTGCTATTGTTTATTAATTAATTAAAAAATGATAGATAATATTAATTCCTTGGATATATCTGATGGTTTAGACTCATTATAAACTTTTTGTTATGTTACATGTGAGCATCATCTCTACCATAACGATTAATCCATCTTTCAAACTTTGAAATTTGCTGCTTTTATATTCTGGCGAATGTATAATTTTTGTTTGCAGGTTCCCACAGCTAGAAGAATATAATAGCAAGGATTCTTAACGAATTTTAATAACAAAAAAAAAACTGAAACTGAAGTTTCTAGATAATTGGAAACAGCGATTGTGCCATCACTTACTTCATTACGAATTTAGGAAACTAATGTGCATGTCATAAGGTATTACAAGCCTTTGTTAAATCTTCTCTGCATTGATCATGTTTCCTTCCATTTTAGAATTTAATGATCTTGTAGGATGTCTTTTGAATTTTAAGGAATCAGCAGGTCCTATGTGTTGATGGATCAGAGAAAGTCAAGAATATGATTTCAAAATCCAGCATCGCAAATAAATTTCCCATCGAAAGACTTTCCATTTATTTTAATACACGCTTAATTACTTCTATGTCTTTTCTTGAAGACCAAACACTACTCGAATGTTCAGAACAAATCTGGAATGGAATCAGGTATGTCAGATTTGAAGAATCTTCGCATTAACTCCATTTATTTCCATTTAAAATATCCACAGCATTGATAATTAGTGGTATAAAGTAACTTTTCCTAATTTTAATTACGTTTAATGTTCTATAGTCAAAACATTTTATTTATTTTACTTTTATTCCTAACCAGCCCATACAGCGAAACACAAGATTCTGACAATTTTTCTGTTTTCCACTATTATCCAATTCCTTTGCCAGCATCTCTTCTTATTTTTTTCCCTTTCTCGAAGACCAAACTTTGAAAGCGGAAACAAATCTGGAATGAAGCAGCTGTATCAGATTTCCATTTACACCATTGGCTCCTGGTCAAATAATCTAGGGTGTTGTCTATTAGTAGAAAAGTTAATTAAGGTTATAGATTTCTCCCTTCTTAATTTCATTTAACTTTTGGTTATCACTTTATGATTGTATCATTCATCTTTTTCTTTCAGAATTATAATATTTATGATTCCAAGGGTTCTGGCAATTCCTGGTTTTTTTTCGTTCAACGCAGCTTTTACAGTACGCTGAGTATTTTATTTTGCTAGAAACAAACTTTTTAGAATTTATTTTTTAACGCAGTCCCTTTCCAAACATATACACCTCCTCCAGCGATGCGGCAATGCTTGAATCCACTACCTTTAAGATATTTCTTCCAAGACCTCAAACTAGACATTCGCGGGTTGAGATAACTTCAGAATTTCCTTCCAGGAAATAAAATTTTAAAGTAGTACTCTTAGGTTACCATATCAGCAAAATGGGGTGCATGAACAAGAATTTCAAATTTTAATTTATGAAGTTTTGCCATCACAATGACAGCCTTGTGGACAAGATCATTGTTCTGATTAAACACGACTTTCTACTTGGCCAAACCTGCTCTTTTTTCTTTGATTTTGGAATGCAATTTATCCAAAAGACTAGCACGGTGTTCACCATTTTTGGTCTTGTCATTTAAAAAAAAATCCAACTATGATATTCTTTTCTAGTTCCAAAAAACTGTTGCTACAGTCTTCCCAGCAGATGCCACAATGTTTGCTTTTTTAATGCTGATTTCTTCTGCGCTATCCTGTTTTTCATTTCGAATTGGTTTCTGGAGTATCATGACGGATCCATGTCTTATCCACAGTAGGGAAAAGCTTCAAAAAATCAGTTGGGTTTTAATTGTACAGCTTCAATATTGTCATCCACTGCAGTTTTTAATCCAATGTAAGCAAATGCGGTACAGTTTTTTCAAATTCTTGTGCCCAAAATATCGATTAAAATATATGTTCATTTTTTGGATATACCAAAAAACTCATCAACTTCTGTCCATTTAGACCAGTGATTCCCAAAGCGGTCTATATTGACCCCTAGGGGTCTACGTCAGCGAAAAAAAAATTTGGGGGTCCATGAAATGACTGGAGGAACTGACAGAACTAAGTACAAACGAAGAACTTAAGGTTCAGTTTAAAAACGGATATCAGCAATTCTGGCTTCTTTGCAACATACCCGTTACTTATCACGTATTATGGAATATAGCGAGGAAATTTTCAATCTCCTTTCCATCGTCATACCTAGTGGAAAAGGGGTTTAGCGCTGTTACTAATCTCTTAACGAATAATAGAAACAGACTGGACATCATTAGCCGAGGAGATTTAAGATTAACCCTTACAAAATTGACGCCAAATGTTGATAATTTATTGTTAAAGCATCAGGCTCATCCTTCTCATTAAAAATATTGACTTTTTGCTTATGTTAGTTTATTTTATGTTTATTTCATGTTGGTTCAAAAAAAAGTTTGGGAAACTCTGATTTAGACGATCATTCATTATATTTTTTTTTCAACAATTTCTTCTGCAGTGGCTGATTTTGGTCTTCCAGAACGCTCTAAATCCAGAGTGTTTGTTCGACCACGTTTAAAGTCCGCAACTCATGTTAGCAATTATAAATGGAGGAGCAGATTTATCCTGTATAGTATCCAACTAAGTTTTAATATCCGTTGGAAAAAATCATATATAAAAAGGTATTTTATCACAGCTCGCACTTAAGTTTTCTCCATACTCGATCAAAAACAAAAGATGAAAATTTAAAAACACTACAGTATAAAAACAACTAAACACAAATATTTTAAAATATGCAAGAAGCATTAACTTTGAAGTGCTTTAGTCAAAGTTATTCAGGGAGAGAGACCTCTAGGTGAGGCTGGAAAGTTTTCATTCCATCCTCGTAATTTTTGAATTGTGTCAATTTTTTCGTATGATTCGTCAAGATTCACGAAACTCATCTATAGTGTCTGTTTTTCCTAAAATTTGAACAATATGTGATGAAATTCTTTATTAATGGTGAGTTTGCTATAACAGTCCAAAAATCTTTGTATTACTTAAATTGAAAATTCCAATTGTCATAAGATACCTTTTCAAATTAAGCAATGTAGCCATTTAAAAGTGAGACCTTTTTCGAGTGTTTTAAATATAACCATTATTCTTTACAAGTATTAATTTGAAATTGCTAAGATATATAAGATAAGACTTATATGAAATCACTCAGATATATTGAAATTGCTAAGATATATAAGATAAGACTTATATGAAATCACTCAGATATATTGAAATTGCTAAGATATAAAAAACAAGACAGATTTGTAATGAAGACATTATGTCGAATGAAAGCGTTGTCTGGAGCTTATTAAATATATTTACATCCATCCAGCTATGAGATTGAAATCATGTAATCATCAAGAATTGACTATATATGCCATGAATTTAACTTCTATGATTTATCAAGTATAAGCAAGACGAAAATGATTGTTTTATGAATATAAAACATATCTTATTCTTCAAAGGCATGAACATTAATTTCCTTTCAAGTAATATCAAGCATAATCCGCATGCTCGATATTATTTGATATGTTATTATATTCTAATGATGCCTAATATCACATAGTAATAAAAATAGATGTATTTCTAAATGCATGAAATTAAATTGCGAGCATTAATATAAAATAATTTGCAAATATCGCATTTGACATCTTGAAGCAAGTCTAAGTCACAGATTTTTTTTACATTTTTTTTTCTTTTCTATAAGATTATCCCCTGGTGGAGGCACCTCGTAATGAGGATGAGAAAGTCTCTGTATAGTGGTTGATTCTCGCTACCCTTAAATACACACGAAAAGGGAAGCTCTGATTCCGTACTCTGATGGCGTGGCATATTTTCTTAGGAAAGGGTTGTAGTGCAGCCAGTGATGGTCCTTAAGACTCATTCACAGTTATCACCATTATTACTGTTGCGGTAATCTGGTCATTAAGTTTTAATATGTACAACCAGCCTTCGGGTGGGTTATAGAGTTAGTGAGTGATATATCTCTTTATTAAGTTCATAGCACGATGACCTAGAATTAAATTCTCATATATTTATATCAATATTTTCTTTCAATAAATAATAAGGTAAATATAAATTAACAAACAAAATTATCTTCTTCCGACGGAAAAAAAAGCACATCGATTTTTGCTGACTGTGATATTTTTTAATATTTTTCACTCAATTAATTATTTGTCACTTCATTAGAAGCCCATTTTATGGAATGTATTATGGAAAAAAATAATCAATCCAATTAAATAGATATTAAACTTCATAAATTATCAAAACTTGACCTTCTAAAAAAATTACATGAACAGAAAATAAAAACATCGGAATGATGTATATACATATCAATATAATAGGAACAGAGGATAAATAAAAAATAACAAATTTCTTTCGCTCTTAAACTTGAAATACATTTTGTTTTCCGAACAAAACATCATTTGTTCTCTTTTCTTGATCATGGAAGCAAATTTCCAGAATGCAAAAGAAATAAAAAATAATAAAAGATACACTTAAAAAATTACTTGGAAAACCAAACATTCAAAGACATATTTTATTTCCTTTTTTTATTTGGACACCATTTTCATTTTTGTCATTTCAGAATGAATAACAGAAAAAAAAGGAAAAAAAAGTCTTTCCGTAAATTAACAATAAAAGGAATTATTTTATGTCCTCGCAATTCGATTTTTCATTCTTTTTTTATGTATACATACTTGTATTTCATTTACATGGTGGCATAATGTTTTAGCTGCGTATTTTTTGTGTTATTGTTGTTCTAAATATAGTATCATTGACCTAGATATTTTTTTAAGTAGTTTGACTCTAGTTCTTCTTACGTTTTCTCTCTCTTTTTTATTAAACATTAACTTTTGCTTTGGCAATTGTTTTAAATCATTGTCATAATGATGTGAAGATTTATTTGGCTGAAGCATTTTGTAAATATCTTAGTAAACTTTTTTTTTTTAATTTTGATGTTTTGAAAAAGTAATACGTTTGAGAAGAAATTTGTCATTTTTTAAAAAATGATTTATTCTTCAAAAAATGACGTATTTCTTCAAGTTAGAAATGAAAAACCCTTTTATTTTAATTTTGATAAAAATCCATTGAAAAATTATAATAACACATAATTTTCATAGAGCCCTGCTACATATACAAGTCCATAGTTCTGGGGATACCTGAAAAGATCAGAATAGCCCTCTTATTTCCCTAAATATATCATATAATTGGGTTTCAATGAACTGAGATTTCAAGAAGCAAAACAAGAGCGGGCAGCTCGTAAAGCTGAAAATGTCTGTTGATGATCGATAAATGCCTATCAATATATCATGACATAATTTTTGATCAACCTCGTTTAAAAAGATCGATAATCTTTCTTGTTTACCCTAAATTTGAAAATAAACCAACCTAAAAAAGAATATTCTACATTTTTTTGCACAAATCTTTATAATAAATTGCTTATATTAGACATATACTACTTTCATTCATGAGTTTATGTCAGTCAAGGAAAGTTCATAATTTTATTCCTCAAAAATGTAATATCTTCCATTAAATCAAACATTGACAGAAAAACCTTGAATATAACAAAATATGGATACTAAGGAATACTCTATGCGCTGAAGGTAACTGAAGAATACACATTATACGGGTATGTATACCATTATTAAAAAAGAATAGTCCAAAATCTCCATGATATTGTTCGATTATTCCGAATGCTGTCTGATATTATTTAGCTCATAGAATATATAGCCATTTCACGATAAATGGGATTAATCAGCTACAGTTAATAGAAACCGATAATTATTAATAATAACTTGTACTTATTAATTCTGACATAACGTTTGAATAAAATACTATTTATAATGACGATGAATCTCATTTACGATAACATATAAATATTTTAATTACATGAAATAGTTCGCTTCGACCACGTTAAACTTCGTGTGTAATCACTCAATATGAGAATCGAAAACGTTATTGAATCTCCATCGGAACAGCTCTATACTCCACATGTTCCTGCTAGACATAATCTTTTGTACAAATACTCATACGTTTGATACTGTGGGTTATGATAATGTTGTCGCTACAAGTGCTACCCTACATGGCAATTTATTTCGCCCTTCCCAAATTAAATGACATTGCTACCATTCTGAAAAACCGTTCCCCACCTTTCATGAACAATATTCGTCTCTCGAATCAATTTAGTCTTTGATTTGCACAGAATTACCACCATGCTGTATTGAGAAAATTGATTCTCTGTGCTAGCATTACTTACTCTTGAAATTTATATACAGACTTATGAATAGTGTTTTCCTGATATACCCATTAATTTATGGCAAACAATAAGTATTGATGATATACACTGATGGAAAAAAAAATCCCAACACTAGGAAGGAGAAGTGCTAGATAAACGAAATTTGGTAGGCGTGTTTATACATCTGAAAGATGACGTCGATTCAAATTTCGAGCTACACGCGTAAGTGTGGCGCTAGTAGCGACACTATGAACATGCAAATGAGGTTTACTTTAAATAAGAGCTGTAAGGTTCGTGATCGTTATTTACAGTTGAGATTTGACGTAGTGGGTTAATGTTAGTCAAGGATGCCTCTGAGAAGACAAAGAAGCTATTATCAACATCTCAGTTTGAACGAGGTTGTGTTGTAGGGTTACGAGAAGGTAGGTTTTCTTTCCGTGATACTGCTGAAAGACTTGGCAGGAATGTATCCACTGTGCATGAGTATTGGCGGCAGTGGT
>JAPMOQ010005572.1:367528-398886 GCA_026543055.1 Argiope trifasciata | reverse complement strand
TGAATTAATTAAGATATTAAAATATATTTTGAGTCACACTGTTCTTGAAAAGTGCAGGATGAAAGGAAGCTCATTTTTTTTCTGTAACAAAACTGATAATTGAAAGAGCAACAACGTTCAAAGATCAGCGACGGGTAGATTTATCTAATTAAGTATGATCCAAAATTTATATATATATATATATATATATACACACATATACATATATAAAAGTAAAAGTATGAGTATGTTATTTGTTTTTATTCTTTTTACATGACTTTCTCATTTTTATATAACATTCACATAATATAAAATCTTATTCAAAATAATATTTATGTACTCAAATAATTTGTTTCATAATAAATACTAAAATGTTTTAAAAATTCCTCATTTAATTTATTAACATCATGAAGATCGTTGATTTTTTTTTGTTAAATATTGTTTTTTACTGAAAACATTTCGAAGACGTATATGAATATACGAATTATATGTGAATATTTTTCAATATTACTTAAATATGAACTGATCATTCAATAAAAAATATTCTATTATTTGTTTAACTTGATTCTTGAAAAATCTGCTATGTTTAGTATTTATTTTACCACTTATCCTTAATTGCTTATATTTTTTTCTTTATACTCAGCTTTATAATGGTGAAATTGAGTGAATTATTATTTCTGAGACACTCTTTTGCAGTATTAACTTTACCTTATACTTAATTTACACAAAGAAAGGGATTATTAATTTTATCTCATAAATGGTAAATACCACTTATCTTTCAATCTTTGTGGTATCTACAGTGTAATTTGTATTTCTGATTTAAATTTGCCTTGAGTAAGGAGAATTAATGAGAAAATGATTAATAATGAGAAAACTAATACACATTGTTGAACTTTTTAGATATATAGTAAACGGAAAGCACAAAAATATAAATTAGTTTCTGCAATTAAATTAATTCCACGCAAACTACAATAAAAATTGCTGTCGTTTATAATTTTGCTTGAAATCTGAGGGAAACTTAATCTAGCTGCTAGAGGTAATTTTTTTAAGTATTAGTGGTGATTAGATATAATAAAATGAAAAAGGTAGAAAATGATATCAAATGGAATGTTGAAATAACTATACAAGATAATAAATAACTTACACTAAAACAATTAAGGTTTGCTTAAAAAAGGAATCTCCCTTTCTGAGAATTCATAAGGTCTTACAGAACGAGAATAACTTGATTTTATATCTTTTCTGTAAACAATACAATTGTTGGATTAAATAAATATTACGGAACATTAATTTACAAAATAATCACTCTCTAGGGTCCAGGAAAGCTACTACAGAAGTGCTTCTGTATTGAAGAAACTCATGTAAGGAGTAAGCCACTCTTCTCTCTTAAAAGCCTCCTATTTCTGGAAACACTCTACAGCCAATTCCCTAGTTTCATACACATTCCATCTCTATTAAGTAGGAAATAGAAGTGTTCCAACAAATAATACTACGGCATCAATCCAGGAACGGTAAATAATCTCAACATATAGTGGATGTGGGGGAATGGAGAAAAATAGGGAAAAAGTTAACAAGCCTAATCCAGCACGTTCCAGCATGTCGACGGAAAGGAGGCGGAAGGGGGGTATCCCACGCTCCCCTGATTTGATTTCTCCTGAATGAGGATTCTTATTTTGACTAGACGCATGTCCCGACGGGCATTGGGCCGAAACGTCCATTAATAAACGCTTTTCCCTTCTCCCTTTTTGCTTATGTATATTTTTTTCTGTTTCTCCATAGGACGTTTTTAGTCCTTCTGGTTCCCAAAGACTTTATACCAAATAGCCTTTTTGGAGAGTGCTTTTATATTCCCTATCTTTCAGGAGTTTTGGACGCATATTAGGGGCTTGTAAGAGATTGGAAATGGGCTTTTGTGCTGCAAAATCAGTGGTGAAACTTTGGGGTTTTATCGTGTAAATGGAAAATGTTTAGAATGAAAAAAAAAAAAACGATAAGAATGCAAAAAAGTTTCAGAAATTTATTTTTAGTTACTTGATTTGGAACCACTAAATAGCAGAATCGAGTCGCTGAGTAATAAATAGTTTATTGATATTATCATTGGAAATTTCATAAAAATGTGCTAAAAAATAAGCAAAGTTAAATTTAAAAGAATTTCAAAGTCACATGGCCTTATAAAATTTTAAAATAATTAAAATTAAAAAACTGAATTAATTTTTGATATGCTTTGAAATACGGAAAATTATTGTTGTTTTTTTAAAATCAAGGACGACATTCTTCTCTATTAATAAAATAATAATAGATTCTATTAAGAATATTTTCTATTTTAATAATAATTTAATACTCTCTTCCTTAATAAATGGTACGTATGAATGATATTTAAAAGATTAAAAAATGAAGTAAGTTAAGCATTTTTACTTTTATCACACTCCTTAAAGAGTCGTTCTTTTAATAAATACCAACTTTATGTCTTATAAAAATGTTTCATTTAATGGAAAAATCTACTAAGTTTTAAGATTTTATACAATATTTCTACCAAGATGTTTAATATTTTGAATTATGAACAGTACAGCATTATCAGGATATCGTATCAATGTTGTTATGAGCTGTCGACAATGCAAGTTAGAAAATAATGACCTTATTTAAAATTATTTCTAATGTTTTGGAATGTCCAGTTAAGGCTGCGAAAAGATTCTTGAATTAAAAAAAAATAATACGCAATAGCATTAAATTCTACGCAAGGAAAAAATCATTTTATAAAATACAGAAAATATACGAAGTATATGATCCTGAAAAGAAAACAAGTAAATAATCCAAATTGCATAGCACTAAATTGTTTGCGATAAAATTTTATAAATAAAAATAAAGGCGTTTATTCATTCACAGTTTCTTAAAATTGGTAAGGTAATTATTGGTTTTGCCTTCTTTTTCACTACTAATATAAAATAATTATATAAATTCAATTACTTTTACCTTCCAATTAAATTTTAAATGCAACATTTTAGTTTTCGATAAATCAGTATAAAAATGCATCATCAGTTTGATAATTTTATGCCGAGGGTGTATTTTATAAAATTTATACCTTCTTCCTGAAAATCTTTTGCACTCGATGTTTCTCGAGTAGATTCAAATTCGTGTATATTAAAAGATCTTTGTCATGGATCCTAGCAGAAATGTTGATTATTGCAATTCTTGTTTTGAATCTTGTAAGGGGCTGAAAAAAAATTGCACTTGTACCTGGAACCACTTGTATTGAAACTTTTTTTGGAAATGCCAGTAAAAAATTTTGTAAAAACAAAAATTATCGATAGAAAATCTTCAAAGATGGAAACATAAATGCGCAAAAATAACATATACTGACGGAAGATCATTTGCAATAATTTTTTGAAAATCATGCAATAAATTTCTAAACGCAATATGGCTCTAGTGGTAAAAAGCACTGTTTTGTATTTCATAAAAAAATTATATTAATATTCATTGCAATTATCAAGATAGAGGTTGAAATAAATATAAAATAATATGTTAGCCTTTGTGCAATACACTTTATTGTATATTTAATTCATCATTGAGAGTGAATAACGTCATTTGAAAATCATTCTGGCTCCTGTGCCATAAAACTACGGATCAACCAACCATCAAATTAATACACTATTAGTAGTTTATTCATATAAATAAGACCCAATTACTTATTATTGTATTATAAAAAATGCCTGTAAACAAAACCCAGTTTTTATGAATTTTCTTTCAAAGAGTTTGCTGCTGTTATTAATTAATTGCTTTGATTTGCTAATTAATGAAAATACAAAATAGTATAGCTTGATAGAGAACTTTATGTAATTTTATTCAATCTTCGAAAAAAAAGAACAAGAAAAAGAAGTCAAGATAACAAATAGGCATCAAATAGAAGCTTTGACAGAGCCAGAAATTAGACTTAAGCTGCATACTCCACTTAAATCAACTGTGGTTTGCGCCTTTTCTCTGATTGCATGTCACGATCTATATAATTATAGCCCTTCTCTGCTTGAGTTAAGAGATTGTGAAGAATTATATTATCCAAATAACAATCTTTTTCTCTAGCAGTGGTCATGTTTATAGCCACCAAAAAGTAATTCATATGATCTGCATTTTGAAATCAGTGTTCATTTCTTCGAATATGATAATCCCAAAAATTGATTTTGTTGGATGTTATTTCAAAATATCAGATTTTAATAAAGATATTAGTTACATTTCTACAGAAATTCGATTTTAGTATTGTCTTAAAATTAAAAAGATAAACAATCTGTCAAAATGCTTTTTTTGTTGTTATTATAATGGAGTATAATCTCATTTACCAAATGTTCAATCCCGTAATTTTATCAATATTATAAATGAGTTAAGATAATAAAGGACACACATTAACACAAAGCAAATAAGGATTTTCATTTACACTTTCATTTTGCAGTATTTTTACTTTTTTTTATTCACACGTGCAATCATTTATAATAGAATTGATTCACTTAAATGCATGGTTTAAATTCTTACCAAAAAACAACTTGAATTAAATAAATATTCCATGTTAATAATTTAAAAGTTTAAATCAATAAGTTGGGTGGATAATCAGTTTGTGAATGTTTACTAACACGCTATATAATTTCTAGGATTGATGATATAAAGGATGGATCCTACGTATTAAACGGATGTGAAACAGGTTAAACAAACTCTTTCCTCGACAGTTCAAGCACATCTGTAGTTTTGAGGCATCTCTCTCAGGCGTCATTAGCTCATATTAAAATATCTCAGACACAATATACATTGGACTGTTTTATAGAGGAAAAACTCCAATATATGATAGATACATCTCGACTTTCAACGCAGGACCAACCACTCCATAAGCGAGACCACCTTTTCCTTTTACGTGTACATAATAAAACTACGAAAAATATCCATAGCTCCTCGTGTGCCTTTTTGTATGTAAGTAAAAGCGAAATATGTGCACTTTTAAGAATACTTTCATACTAATTCCATAAAAACATCAACATTAATTAATTATGACTCCAAAATTACGGAATAATTTCAGTGCAAGTATTTGAGATATATATGAAAAAAATTTGATTCCTCCTCTCGAGTCTGACCATATATAATTAGTTATGGCAGAAATATTAATTTTCTTGGTTCTTAGTAGAATTTTGGAAGAGTAACTTTTAACTTAAAAGATCAAAAATATCCAGATTAAACTACATAAAGAGATTATTTTTTATTGTATTGAATAGTATTTTTCGATTAAAAATATGCTTTAATGCCAAGAAATCAAGAATAATATAGGTGAAAACTCTTTCATGATTAAAGAAGAAAACTATTTTTTTCTGTTAGCAGAAAATTGTCAACGGATGATCATTTTGTGTGATTATGATTAAGTTTTTTCCATAAGTTGAATACTTCAAGCATATAAAAAATAATGGACCAAGATCTTCTCTTGGTTGGCAGTGTGACGATAAAGGTTGTCGTCTGGTAATAACGATCCCGATATTTTCACATTATTATTGCGAACTATTTTTTATTTTTAGGTCGTCGAATATGCGTTAAAATTTTAGAATTTTCTCATATAGTTTTTTACTTTCCTTTTGTGATTTGTGGATGTGCAAAAAGTTCAAGCATACAAACAAAGGATTTTCAGTTTTATGTGTATTGATAAAATTATATTAATTCAAAGATTTTTACTGGGGCTTTAAAAAAACATACATTTGTAATATTGACTTCTAAAACATGAAACATATATAATTCAAGTATAAAAATTTCGGCATTATCCTTTGGTATACTCCTGAAAAACAAACATTTCGATAGTCTGCTTTGGTCATCTGTCTTCCTTCAAACAGATGGCCAAGTCATTATCTCTTCTTCTCAGAGCTCGATTCCATTAGTTCCCAAATCCATACTCTTATTATTTTTTTTTATAAACATTCCTATTTCTCTCAAGAGTTTAAATTCTGAATGTAACATGACTAGCATTAATTAGATTAATATAAATCACTTGTTTTGTATTTGGTGTTTATTTCAACAAAACCTCGACTCTAAGTAAATATTCGATAAATTATTGCTCCTTGTATAGGGAGTAGACAAATGAAAATCGCTCCATTTTTCTTTATTTCTGTCAAAGTTATCAAAGATTATTCATAATCATTAGTGTTAGTCATGAATAATCACCGAGGATTATATATCGCTAAAAAAATCACAATTAATACATAACATGCGCATATAAGCGTGTATATATGTCTGGTATGTATTTAAAGCTTCTTGGAAGATTTTTTCTTTGTGTTTTTTTATCCCTGGACAAAGCTACTGTTGAATTTTATAATTTACAATTTCTAGCACTCTCAGTGCTTCTCTCACGTTTACCTATTGATTTTGATCATCCAGTTTCTTTTATTTTTAAATTCATTTCCACACAACAAGTAATTGCTTGTTTTATTTCATCAGACATTTTACTTTCAGAAAAATTTTACTCTCGAAAACTTATTCTTCAATTTTTATTCTTTTACTGCGATAATATATTTTAGATTGTTTCTGATACGGCATTTTAGTTTAGCTTGGTTTCGTCATATTAACGACCCGATGACAGCAACATTATGGCTGTCTTAGGAAGGGCCACATAATTTTCAATCGCTGCCTGATGTCGAGGGTGACATTAAGTCTGGCACCCTCTTTGGTATCTTCCATACCACACCCATAGGAAGCCGTTTTACCCTGAACTGGTTTAACACCTGACCCGTTTACATAAGGATTCTTTGGTAGAATCAAATTTCGAACTGGAAACTCTCGAGTTCCAAAGCCGAGATCTTACCACTACGCCACAGCGGTTCTTGATATGATATGACAGACCTTTAAAAACTTGCTTCGATACTAGATATATGAACAAAGACATCACTCAGAATCAAAATTTTGCTCTTCAGTCATCCATAGAAAAACATATTTTTTGCTTGCCCATTTATGCCATTTGGTTGAAACAAAAAATTGATAAGTTTTCATGAGTTAAATGAACAAAAATCATTTAAAAAAATTTCTTGAGGATAAATGGATTATTCAGAATCAGATGACATTTTCGGTAAGAAATGATGGGATAAACAGTAAGAAGGAGATAAATCAAATTACATGTATTTAGCTAAGGAAATAAAATTTAACATAAATGAAGAGACATGGGAAGATAAGAATTGACAAGTTTGAATATTTTAGATTACTTCTAAAAGGCATTTATTTGCAATCAATATTTAACAAAAGTTAACTAGGATTAAATATTTTCAGCATTCCTTTAATAATGAGCATTTTGGAAAATTGTTACAAAACCGTTACAATAATTATATTCTAAAGCGTTATGGTTTCATTTAATACATTCAATTTTAATAATATAGTTTATTTAAATAAGGTATTAAACATTCTGAAATGTGCGATATAAATTAATTGCTGTCATTTTTCTTAATTTTTCGACCGATTAATTTCCTCTTTAGAATATTAATTAATTCGGTAAAACTTATTAATTTGATATCTTCATTAGTGCTATTTTAATATTCCTGAGAATTATAACTATCTTGAAAAATTAAGTAAGAGCTGTAGTCTCCGATTAGAAAATAAGAGCATTTTTATAATTATAAATCATTAATGGTAATTGATTTGCATTCAATACGTTATTTCATTTATAAATACTCGAAGGTTATGACTTTTTTTAAAAGTTGAAACTCCTTACGACACTTTAATTAAACTTTTGCATTTAAATACAATTGCAAAAATAAGTCTGTGTTCACACAATTAGCGTAATTATTATTATTTTTTTTTTTAACAAACCAATGGTTGGAAAAATACTGATTATACCTTTCATTACGATGAGTGATATTTATTACAGACACATAAATTAACTAATTATAATTTTGCATGATCAAATGGAATCTTTAAATATTCAAATGGTCTTCATACTTCTATGTTTTTTCAAATGCATTGATGTATCAGTTATCAGTATACATATGATAATAGTCATAACTACATTATTTACACATCATTTTGGAATTAAATACAAATTGTAAGTTCTTTAAAATGTGTATTATTTTATTGAAATATCAGAAACAATTCATAATTTATCTTCGAATTTTTTAAATATATGCAGCATAAACATAAATGGTTATTAAATTCCCAGAATTTACACTAAAACTTAGAATTTCAAAAATGTTTCAGTTGATTATATTATTTACAAGATAGCATTTTCGGATGTATTCATGGGTGCTTAAATGTATCGTTTCTCATTCTGTTTGAATTCGCTCAATATTGAAATGATGCGAAAAAATATAAGTTATCATTTTATGTAATGGCAGAAAGCTTGACATCATTCATAATTTTATCAGTTTTGCAAGACAGCCTGCTGCACAATATTTTTCAATATTATTTGATTCAGCATTTAACAATATCATATGGTATTGCAAATATTTTTACAATATTGTACAATATATATGTGCTTTTAGGGAGAAATTTTTTTGTTTGGGTTGGATTTATTTAATTTTCCATTACCTGTTTCAGCTGTTGGAAGATACTGCAATCTTACCAGTCCCAAAACTGTGCGAAAAAGAAACATAAATGGTTACATCATATCCACACTGCCAAAAATTGTTAAAAAGATTAATTCAAGAGAATCCCCTTGAAAAAAATCTATTAAATGCGATACATCTTAACTAAATGAATAGGGTATAAGTAGACTTCGAACCTGTTCCATGTACACATAATGATCAAAGAGCATAAGACATAAAAATTCGATCAATTTTTCCAAATAATGTATCTTTTATCAAATTAGCATGTAAAATAACTTCCAGATATCTAATTCAAAATTAAAATTCAATAATCAAGGTATTATGATGTGTCTAATTGTAAAATGACACAAATATTCTTAGCCATATTATAAAAAGTGATTTAACTTTTGATTGACTTGAAGCTTTAGGATAGGAATTTCAATTTTTTTTTATATAATCAGGTAACTAAAATTATGCATTTTTAGTGAAATCAGATTAAAAAATAGTTTTCGTTCTGTTTTTACCGTAAATACAAATACTGATGGTGTTTGTTATTTCTTAACAAAAATAATTAAGTTAGTTAAATCGTAATTTCGAAATGGTATTTTTCTTTTATTTTTCTGTATATTGTTTTTCTGCTAATAATCAGAAAAAATTTAAAAGTTGACAAAAAAGAGGTACTTGATACCGCTGGATTTGAATGTATCGTTCATCAGATCAAGAATTTACAACCGATGATTTTTTCATTTTTTTTTGTTCTTTACACATAAAGTTTGCTTCCATAATTTCAATCATTGAAGGATAACATTATTCCTAAACTTATCTAAAATTTGAGATATTAACCCATCAATATTTCTGAAAGAGAATTTTGTTCCATTGATACATGCTTTACAAATTGTTAAAGCATTTCATGATTGAGTGTAGTCGTTAATATGTGCAAGTTAGTATAACAGCAAGTTGTTTCAAGCTATTATGAAAGGTTTTAATAATTCACCCTTCAAAGAAATTTATGACGTTGTCTTCCCAAAATCTGTTGCAACTACATATACTTAACAGAAAAGTCCCTTTTAATTATGACTCTTTAGTACTTGTAGTTGCATGTAAACTATAACTTATCAATATCAATTATCAAGCCATTATCAATTATAAATTAAGTATTTAAACTAAAACTAACATATTCCGAATCATTTCAAGAATTTCAATGATCATTATCAAAATTTCTTTTGCGAACTTCTTATCAATCTGTACAGCGTTTTAAAAGAAAAATTCGTATCAATTAACTTTTTTTAAATACATTCATTTGATTGGCATGATTTAATTTTTTGTGAGTTTTTTAATCATTTATTTTTTTCCTGTGTTATTCTTGTTTAATGAGTGCTTGGGGCCGTATGACCATATATAACCATTGTGCTATAAAAATATATGAAACAAGCGTGTTATATTTATTTCCTTTTCCTTTAAATATGCAAGTTCAAACAATACATTTATTCATAACAATGCATCAACACAAATAATACCCAGTTCCTATCTTGATTCCTTCCCCTTTTACGTAACAAAGATAATCACCATAGTGATGACTCCTTTCCTTAAGAAACCTAGTCTGATAACAAAATGCAAATGTTTAATAACAGAAGGAGAGGAATGAAGAGAAGTACAAATAGAGAACTTTTCAAATGTATTGGGCACAAGGTGGCCTCTTCTAAGACGAAGTTTATAAATGATGCAACGTTTTGCGAATGTAGCTGCTTCGATCCTATCTTTTTGTTTTCTTTCTGAAATAAGAGAAGTCTGAAACAGACGTTTTCTTCCTCGGTAAATAAAGAAAAAAGAGAAAAACAATCCCTCGTTATATCTGAAACTGCTTGTCTCAGAGCTGTTCTTTAAACGGAAAATAATCACGTGAAAGTAGAGCATGTTTTCGATTCAGGTTTGTAGACAAGTTTCTCTCAATAGAAAGACTGTAATCGATCAACTTTCGGAAATATTTGGTTCTTTCGGATGTTTCGTTTCAAAGATAATGTTCAATCAGTTTATACTGGGATACTTTTACGGATAAATCGTCAGTATCAAAAGAAGGATATTTATATATATTTTAAAATAGACTGTGTCCCTTCTAATCATGATATATCTGCAAATTTTTAAATGTTTATATAAGAAAAAATGCATTCATTGGATAAATTTTTTTAATGAAGTAACTATTTATATTTTTTTAGGAAACAACGTATTTCTAAAAACATATTCTAAAAACATACATTATATAAACATTTGTATATTAACATATACAAACATATAAAAACATATTAAACATATCTAAATCCATATTTTTTAAAATAATCTTTGGGCTACAATAGTCATATTTAATCGACTGCTTAATTATGGTAATTAGGGTGTACCAATAAGCTAAACAAAAGCGTAACCTTCTTTTGACATCAAACTTAACTTAGTGGTGAATCTATACATTTTAAGATTTTAGTATGGTATAAGAGATCAACTGCCCGATTAAATAGATTATTTCGAATTGACTTTTTTACTCTATGCAGAATCTCAATTGTTTTAAAATCATTTAAAACAACAATATTCAAAGCCTCAAGGATGGATGGATATATTATAAATAGTATTAAACTTAAAAATGAGAATGTGCCAAATTATTTTGTCAAACACAATTAATTTGAAAGAAGATTGTAGTTATTTATAGCTATCTATTTGCTAATATGATTAATCAAATTGTCACCTTTACCAGATAAACCTTGATTAGACCTTAACTAACTGATTAATCTCCTTAACCATACCATTTGTCTCAATGTAATAATTTGTTTTACCTTTACTTGTACTTACATTGAAGACATTTTGAGCTGAAGTCTAAGTCTGTTTATATCCATTGCTGATAATCCAGTTATTATCAGCGATCAGATATAAAAACTAATCATACTGATTCAAACTAACTCGACAGAATAAAGTACCGCTTTAGTATCAGCAATCTTTGTTTAGAGAAGACTTCTTTAATTCGTCATTTAAAAAAATATATTAAATTTGTTAAAATTTTGCTTTGTTTTCAAAACACAATAATGAGATAAATTTAAGTGAAAATCAAACAAATGTCTTTCAAATGGATCGTTGGATATTTTTGTCGGATATTAATATTCGTTATTTTACAACAAATAGCGCATATAATTGTGAGATTACTTGTATTAAATGGCATTATATGCTAGCACTTTACATCTCTAAATCAAAGTGCATATAAAGAAAGTACACTTGTATAAGTACCGTGAATTATATTTCTTAGGCACTAAAGGAAGAAAAGTGTTGGATCCCAAAATAAAAAAGAGATATGATCTTAAATATCCTTTGGTCAACTAACAGAAAATTCTATACTTAATTTAATTTTTATCCAGCAAGAGGGACTCCTAAGCAAGATTCATAAGGAATAAAATATTAACCTTCTCACCTCTTCCAATTGTTTTGTTTGTGTAAATTAATATAAAAGAAAACATTATAGTTAATTAAAATAAAGACATGATAAATTGTAATCATGTGTCATGTTTTTGTCGAGAGAAAAAATAATTAAAGAAAAAGATAAATTTCCGGAAAAGAAAATGAAATTAAAGAATATTTAATTGCAATCTCAAAATATTTGCATTCATTTCTTTTGAATTTAAAATTTATTGTATCTAAAAATGTCATATATTTATTATATTAATCTTAAAACTTAATATCTTTGTCTATTAATTTTTTTAGAAAAAAAAAATAGTCGTGATCAAGAATAATTTTTATTCTTTATTTTCAATCGATCTACTCTCCAAATTATCTTTTTAGGGGATATTCAGAAACAAAATGCGAGAAAAGAATATTAACTTGGTCCACATCTATATCCATTTGTTTTCTATCATTCGTATTTTCCTATTTACAAGACGAAATAAGTAAACTTTGCAGTGTCTTTGTAATAAGAGCATTCTATTTCCAATCCCTTTCATTTATCCAGTATGTGTTCGGTAATCATAAAATAAGGAAGGTAAGAGCACCATACAAAACGACTATGTGGAAAAAGTGTATCTCGAACAAGGAGGACTAATAACTTCCTGTATTGAAAAAGGAAGGACCAAATAAGGAAGAAAAGAAGAAAAAAGCATAAGAAAGTGTTTATTGAAGGAAGTTTTCGTGAAACGCCTACTCAAACATGTATCTAGTCTAAATGAGGTTACTCATTCAGATAAAATCAAATCAGAGAAGAGAAAGAACCAATATCTGCATTCCCTTCTTCTACATGCTGGAATGTATTGGATTGGGTTTGTTAATTTTTTGCTTTTCACCATTCTTTAATAGATAGAGGCTCTTTCCGCTGCATGTTGAGATTATTTGCATGTCCATTACTGATAAAATAATGCTATTTGTTGGAACTTTTTAAAATCTTATAAACTGTCTTATTCTTCCAATCCTTTGCTGGAACTTTCCCATCTAATACATCCGTCTGTTATTTGTTGGAACTGCCTTATAAATGGACGGAATATCTATGAAATTGGAAATGAATTGCGATGAGAAATGAGAAACAAGTTTTCATTGGCTGTGGAATGTGAATTTCAATCATATTTGCAACCCTCACAATTATTTATTGATTAGGTAGTTTATAAAAATATGCAATTAAGCTAGAAAAACGTTTGTTTGAGAAGAGAGGAAAAAAGTTGCTGATCATTCTGAAAGCTATCCGATTATGTTTATTCGATTATTTTAAGATAAAATTAGTTTCAATTTAATGATTTTGCCATAGCTGTGTCCCTTTTGAAGTCGTCACAGGGTTTCAAATTGTTCGTGGACTTTTGTACCAGCTAGTTAATGGATTTATTTATTTCTTATATAATACATGTCTGACAATTACATGTCACTGATTATAACCTAACGTAGCATAAGAGGTAAATAGTAGAAGACATTGGTAAAATATGCACCCATTTTTTGATCTAATAATAAAAAAATACAATAAATTATAAAAATAAATAAAATTTTTACCAAATTATTAATTTTCGACAATCAGGCAATCATATTAGTTTGTTGCAGCGGTGGATCAATATGAAAAATTCGGTCTTAAAAAGCACTAATGTATAGTATCATTTTTTGTTAGAATCATCGGCGTGCAAACAATTTCTTACACATCAACTTGCCTGCCTTAAATGCAAGAATTTGATCTCAATGCTTTAGAACTTTTACTGTAAATCTTGGATTTGGCACCCTTAACATTTCATCTATTTCTCTACAAGAAGAGATTCCTTAGCTGTCAGAAGTGTGACTGTTAAAATAACCTCACTCAGTTCTGCATCAAATATCAATTTCCAAGCTCTCTTCTCTCAAATTTAAACCTGAGTTTGGAAACTACAAGAAGTTTTTGCTACTAGAAAAAATATTCTTAAATTTGTGGAAATCACTCAAGGCTGTTTAAAAACTGAAACTGTACTAACGAATCATTCAGATTTTTTCATGCGGGATGGGGTAGGGTTTAATAATAAATTTTTAAGTTTGTACTGTTTTAAATATGTAGAAACTCTTCTGCTAACATTTTAGGCACACTATCTTTTAGAGTGAAGTAAAAAAAATTGAAATGGCATTTTTTATTTTCTGTTATTATGAATGGTAACAGAGCTCCTTTCTGTATCATTTAAAAGTGTCAGCAGCACTGCTTCATAATAGTATCAGTAAACAGGAAGATATTTTGAGACCTAAGTTTTAGCTCCATCTCTTAAGCCTTGTTTATCATTTGGATACTAAGAGAGAGGTGCAATCTCATTGACCGCGCTCAAAGAAATAAATAAACTGAAGCTCAGAAATCCGGAAGCCACAGGGTAAATCAATTCAATTCAGCTAAAAATAGGGATGACCGAAAGGGCATCGCTAGTGGTCTCACAGACCACATGTCCCCAGTTAAGTGTTAAATACAATCATCTACTCAATACCTTCAAGTTGTTCTTTCAGCAGTATTTTGGCAAAAGTCAAGTATAAACACGTGCTTATAACCGAACTATTCTTTTTAAAACTTTTTGCAGCTACATGTGGAGTCATTTTGGATTTTTAAAGCTTTTAATGAATGATACTTGATATTAATGCCGGATTTTCAAATATTAATTCATTAATTAAATTTAGTTAGTTCTAATACTTTAATTACAGTTTTAGCTGTGATGAAAATTGAAATCAACAGACAGTAGCTCAAACTGTAAAATGCAAGGATTTACTATTTTTTACATGAAGGTGAAAAATGCAAGCTCAATTCTGGCAAAAATCAATAATTTTTCGATAATTATTTAATAAAAAGTGTCTGAAATAAAAATTTTATTTGTTGATCTAATTATGAATTGAATTAATTTTTATATCATTTGTTGTTTGTTAAATTCTAACAATTATTAGCATTAGTGTAATTTTATTATATCTAAACGAAATAAATATACATAAAATATTGTTAAGATTTTATTGTTAAAATTTTCCAATATTTGATATTATAACATGTAACAAATTTAATATTTATATATTTTTGGAAAATATATAGTTTCCAAACTGTATTGTGATTACAAAATAAATTCTAATACTGTTTTCAAAGACAAAAAAATAATAGTCATTTACAGTCCATTCAACCAGGTACGGGTTGAGATAAAACATTCCATATTATTTATTTCACATGTTCAGCATAAATTAAATAGTCGTTTGCATCTTTAATGAATCCATTCATGTAAGTAAATGTACCCCTTTTATTTCATTTCCAGCTAATCTAAGTAAAATCTGTCCTAATAACGACCATATCGTAGGAAAAAAAAAACACCGAGCCCGATCTCAAACTACGAATGATTAATAATAGAAAAGGAAGAAATGGAGGGAAAGATGAGAGCACAAATACAGAAGCTTGCCAGGTGTACTAGACACCAGAGTAGCCTTTACTTAGGCGAGGTTTATAAATGATGCAACACTTTGCTGGAGCAGCTGCTTCGACCTCTCCCCTTTTTATTTTTCGCTCATGAAGAGAGAGAAGGTTGAGGCAGATGGTTTCTTCTTCGGGCAATAAGAAAAAGGAAGAACAAACTTTTCTTCGGAGAAAAGCGAAACTTCTTGTCTCCGAGTCGCTTTTTAAACGTAAAAAAGGGTGTTGTGGTATAATAGTAGGACATGTTTTCGATTAAGGGCAGTTGACAAGTTTCTTCTCCAGAACGAGTTCAGTGAATGAACTTTCAGACAGAGCTTATTTCTTTCATTCGATTTTTTTTCGAAGAAATGTTTAATCATATTATGTTAATGTATTTTTAGAGATAAAGTAAGAGGAATAAAAGATATAAAATGAAAATTTATTATAAACTACTTATTTTGAAATATTTGATTCTATTGTCTGACATTACAGAACTTTTTAAACATTTTTTAAAAGTGAAAACTTTTAATCATATATAGGATTCTTTTTCATTGTTGATGAATTTTACTTTACTTAATATTATGCAAAGTTAGAATCGTAAAAATGACGTTTGACTAACCAAATATAACCAATAAACAAAAAAACACTGTTTTTTCGACATTTTTATCTTTATGTTCATTTTACTATTATTTACCAAGAAAACTTTCTTGAATTAGAAAAAAAAACATTTCATGGGAACAGTATTATTTTCATGCGTAATATGTGCACATTACACATAAATACATGAATGAAAGAAAGATAAAATATACAGACATAAGAGAAAATTAATACACATAAAAAATAGTTACAAAATATTCATAGTATAACTGTTGGTAGAAATGATGGAAAAAATCTAATTTTTATTGAATCTTAGAAATTTTTATTGTCATGGAAAGTTTGTACTCCTTATTATATATTTATTATTTCTCTGTAATAATAAAGCTAAATAAATTTTTTGCTTTGTTAAAAATGAGTATCATGATGTTGAAATAATTATTCTAAATCCTGAAATCTGACAGTAATTCTTAACAACTAAAAAAATGAAATAAAATAAAATTAATTCTTTGAAGCATTTTTTCTTTTTCAAAACAATGTTTTGAAACCAAATCACAATATCACGTGTTTCGCATTATCACAATTACAAGTCACAATAAAATTTGCAATATCAAGTTTCACAGAAGTGACAATATCAAGTTTGTTTGACATCACAATATCATCCTATTCAATGAAAGGCTGAGCATCCATTGATCATTATCATTTTCGATTGCAGAGGGCTACGTTCATTGTAAGGCTCCCGTTCCTCGACTCTTAACAACGAAGGTTTCAAACCGGTCCGGACATAGGTCACAAGGGGCGACAAAGGGGGTGAAGACGCTACTAAGAGGGACCAGGAGATAACGACGAAGGAGAGATAAGTACTAGAGTACTAGAGACCATAGAGCAGCTCTATGCTAGAGACAGGCTGCAGGAAGGTCGGGCCGTTCGCCATGAACGGACTTAATATCGTCGAATGTTTTTTGATGTATATTTTTTAAATATAAAACTAATACAATAATCAAGAATATGATTTGTTCATGTACTTATTTCGATACAAAGTACAATATGGGAATAGACAATTAAGTAGATTGGAGGGGATTTAGAAATTGCCACAAGGTAATGAATTAAGCGCGGCAGCAGCCATCTTAAATCTAGAAAAGCTAAGAATACACGTGGAGTGTGAAAGGAAAAGAACTTTACTTTCATAAAGTGTTCATAATATAGCGGGTGATCCAAAAGTCAGGAAAAACTTTAAAAATGAGTAATTCGAAAAGGAATAAAGATAAAAAGATGCGGTGTTTGCACTAAACGGATGAAAAATAAAGCTGGTTTTTGTGTGGCAATGAAACAAAAATAGTTCTGTTGGCGACCAACAGATAACGCTATAGTTTATTTCACCAAAAGATGGTTTACAAATGAAAAAATGTTGATAACATTCAAGTTATCTTAATTGCAGTTAAGGTATCCGACTACGTTCACAGGAAAATTTTTGAAAAATTTGATTTAAAAAAAAACTATTTATGGTTTATAGATGTATTGTCAAAAATAAACAATAGAAATAGAAAAACAATTATTTGAAAATATAATATATTTCGAGAAATGGGAAAATTTGTAGTACATTTTAATGGTTTAACCAAAATGGTTTACACTCTACACAAAATTGTAAGACAGCAATCTTATTTTTCTTTGCACGCAAGTTATAAAATACAATAATGAATGAAATGAATCAAAATCTAAGAAAAAATTTGTGATGCAAATAAGTTATGAGTAAAAATATGAGCATATATGCATTTTATTCATAAATTTACAACTTATTTTTTTTTAAACACTCATAATTGAAAAAGTATTTCTTCTCTAATACAAATGTTGGCCCATTTCATATTATTTAATCTAAACTCTGAAATTTTTTATGCAAATACCTCTATTAGTTTTGGGGATATGTTCACGGTAGAGAATTTTTTTGAAAGTTAAAGTATTGAGAAAATTGAAACTAAAGACTTATTTTAGCTGAAAAATATGTGACCCTGGATGATGGATCAAGCCTTAATTTTTTTAGAAAAGATAAACTGTTTTGGGAAGAGAAAAGTATGAACTACAAGAAATAATAAGGATTTTTTTAAATTGCCAATATGGTCGATAACCAGTGTTTTTAACGAAGTCGGATACCTTAATTAGTTAAATGTTCAATATACTATCCATCATTTAGAAGTACAACTGTTACACGGGTCATCACATCGCTTACAGCATTTAGTAGCCTTTTTTGCGTTATGGCAGACACATTTTGGAGGATGGCATCTTTCACTGCTGCTAGTGATGCCATTTGGTTGCGATACCGTTTCGACTTCAAGAATCCCCACAACTTAAGTAACAGGGTGGGAGATTGGAAGATAGAGGCCATGCTTGATTAAAGTATAAACTGATAATGCGATCCTTCTCATATGTTGAGCGTAGCAGGTGTTGCACATGAAGAGACATATGAGGTGGTTATCTATCTTGCATAAAGGCGACTGCTCGGAGTGCCTGTCGCGCTTGCTGTTTCGTAATAATGTTGTTTCTGTAACAGTGCTTCATGTCTCTGATTAGTGACAGAAACTGTTTCAAAACCCGTCTCTGTGATTTCCTTAAAAAATGGACCATTATGAAACCAGCAGCAAAGACACACCGGGTTGTTGCAAGGGTTCCTAAATAAATGCATGAGAATATTCTGTGGTCCGCACTCAACAATTATGGGTGTTAACAGTGCCATAGAGGGTGAAATGAGCTTCATCTGTCCAAACACAGTGTAAAGGCAGTCGTTCTGCTCTTCCATCTTATCGAAAACCGAATTCTCAAAACGGCGAGAGTCGAAGTCAAGAGGTTTCAGTACTTGGTTATTTTGCAAATTTTAGGGATACCGTTTCAGAATTATTCGCAGTGCTCTACTCACCAGACCCTTCCTTACGACACTCCTGTCTGCCTCAAAATTTCTCGGGCACTGCACTCTTCATGTGCAGAAACTGCCTACCGTCTGTTTCACTGTCGTGACAACAGCAGAGGCTGCTGAGAAACGTCCACTTCTTGAACGTGACACCAAAGAATCTGTAACTTAAAACTTTTTCATAATTTTGTTCGATGCAAAAGACGTTATTGGTCCTTTGCTATCACGCATACTCTTCATGTAGCGATATGCACGGAATGCCGCTCAAGAACGTTCCGCGTTCTTAAAGAAATCAAACAGCGCCAAGAATGCAAAACTCGGCTTCTTTTCCATGCATTCAGTGCAAACCGCATATTTTTATCTTCATTCGTTTTCGAATTATTCATTTATAAAGTTCATCATGACTTTTGGATCACCCGGTAAATATTGCATGGTTGGAAAGAGAAAACTGTGAGTAGTATAATATGGTTGTCATTGTGAATTTTCTATCAATTTCAAAACATTTTTTAAATTCACACATTCGAACTTCATTAAATCTTCGCATTCGATCTTTACTGATTCCATCTAAGTACCTAAATATTTTTTATTATTATTATAAAAATTTACATTTTAAAATTTAGCAATTAGTTGTGCTATAAATTTTAGATCTAAAAAATATTTTGTAAAAATGAGATTATAGAAAGTAACATTCTAATGTGTATAGAAATCTAGTGCACAGAAATCATGATACATGTTATTTCTGATGATATTTTGATGCTTTGTGGTTATTTGTATGTAGTATTTGATAAAAATCGGGTTTAAAAACTATGAATGTTTCGATAATTCCATATAATTTTTCCCCCAAATATGTGAATACAAAACTATTTACTTATTACTATACGAAACTATTGTTACGCTTAATTTTGAGATAAAACTGATTTAGCAAATTGATATCGATTCAGAGAAATCCTAATGCTAGGTTTCTCTAAATGTACTCTTGTTGTATAAATAATCTGATTTTTTAAAATTTTGTATTTGATTGCGGTTAATTAATATTAAGTGCTTATTTTTGAATAAGCTTCTGGAGTTCATTTTATGGCAGATGATTCATCATATCAGTATTCTAATTATTATGATATTGTTACTTTCAAAAACACTCGAAGGAGCTTAATCAGCTACCCTGTTATATTTTTAATACAAAATACCATGTTTTATTTTAAGTTTGTCTGAATTATATAAAGTACTCCTGTATTTAAAAATAAAAAGAATTTTTCTTGAAAGTAACATCTGCATTAATTTATGATGTAATTTCATCTTTTTTTCAATGTATGTATAAATAATATGGAAAATAACAAATTTTATTGATTAATTTGAAACATTTTGGTTATTACAAATCTCAAAGGATAAGTTTCTGTAACTATGAAAAAAAAGGCTCATAACTATAACCAATGTCTGAGAAAAAAAATTGCTAATATTAAAAAAAACAACCGAAAGCTGAATTAAAAAAACTGCATGAATTAAACATTGAATAATCTAAATAAGAAAAATAGTATTCATACATTTCAACGTATATGTAAGCATTATTATTTATATATTATAATATGATTAAGATTATAAAATTTTGAAAAATTATTACTTATGAATTAATAATAATTCTTAGACAATTTTGATAATGTTTCAAAAATCCTTACTTCCTTCATTTTGTTTCTGTATTTTTACAGATTTTGAATTGTTAAGTTTCTAATAAAGATTTAAGATAGTAGCTGAGATTGTTTTAATAAATATACTTTTAAAATACAATTTTAAAAAATTTCTTTAAATTAAGGTCAAATGCAGGAATTTTATTACAAAAACTTTAGAAAAAATTTCAATAATGTTTTAGGAAATTATTATTTATTTCAGCTTATTGAAATACTTTATTTATAGATATGAAATTGATTTGAATATGTTTTGAATTATGATATTTTAATAAAGATTATTTATAAAACAATGATTGAGATTATCATAAAGACTGCACACATTTTTCTCATATAATTTTTTAAACATTTCTTTAAATTTCTGGTTAAATGCATACCTTTTACTGTTATATTATTTAAATGTGGAAAGCATTTGAAATTATATTATGTTGTATTAGTAATAACTTAAATAGTATTAATTCTACTATAGTAAGTTAGCCAAAAATGAGAAAGCAGACACTGGGCATATAAAAATGACAATTTTATTTTTTTCAATACAATTCCAGTGATGAAAACGTGAAAAAAGTGTTTAGATGACTATATAAGCTTACAACTTCTCTATTTCATAGTGATATGTATTTACTGTGATTTCTTTACAAATACAAATAGCAGTACATATTAAATTTCAAGCATAATTTTATGTACAAATTACATATCCTAACTGAAATTTCTAAAGAAATTTTATCAGTCCAATATTTTATAAATAAGATATTTTTCAAATTAGACAAAATAAATAAATAATTCATATATTGGAATTTTGGAACATGTAATTTCCCGAAATTTCAGATGAATTGAGTTCTGAAATTCATTTTATTATATACACATCAACATATAACTGGATAATTGTTCAAAACTTTATTCAGAATTTTATTTTAGACTACAAACAACAGATGACAAAAACTCGTATAAAACGAAATTTTAGAGACATAAAAAATAATTTTTTATCTCTCTAAAAATTTTCAGGTTTCTTAAGGTAATAAAAAAAGGATCAAAGGAGAAATAAAATTAAAATGATTTATAATGGAATTATACAAATTATAGTTAAATTCAGCGTTACATAGTATAATCTTTAGAAAAGATGACAAATTGATAATCTGACACAAAAAATATAAATAATTTATCTCTTTCTAAAATAGAAACAAATATGAATCACTAAAAGCAATGCATAATTTCAATCAAACTATACATTCACAATTATACTCATCATTACATTTATCAGATCTAGTATACCTTCGAATATTCAGAAGTTTGTGTTTTATTTGAACACTTTTATAAATCTTAAATAAAATATTATTTTAATTATAAATATATTTCTAGCAGATTGTGATTTAAAAATGTCCTTTTAAACATCTCCTGCAATTTATTTTCATTAAATCTCGAATTAGAAGCTGTTTGATTTCAAATAAAAAAAATCTCATAGGCAAGCCTGTTTTGAGAGAATGGATATTGCATCAAATTATTCGGCAACAATTATATTTTGCAATTTAAATGAAACTAAAGCCTGGCTTTTTACTTTAAATTGCTATAAAAATGAAAAAAGTTAAAAAATAATTAAAAATATTACTCTTTGCTATCAGTTAAGTAAATTATAACAAATTATTGAAGATAATATAAAGACTTCCATTTTTATGTTCATTTCAGTATTAGGGTTTTATATTTCATATAAATTGTTTATCCTAATTTTTGAAGAGTAAACATTTGTAGAGAAACCTTTTGATTTTTTTATATGCTTCAAATTTTTAACTGATATTCGTAACAAATAATTGACACATTTAAACAAAATAAAGTGAATCTTAAATAAATGCTCATTTTTAGAAAATTATATAAAATCGAAAACTTGTACATTCTGTCTTATAAAAGAAAAATTCTTTAATTTTTACAAAAGAAAGGTAAAAAGAAAATTTTCACGAACTAATGGAACTTGAATTTTTATTTATATTATATTTTTTATATAATTTCTATTATAATTTAGTCTAATTTAAATCCAAATTTGATTTATTTTTATATTTTATGTAGTTTTACATTGTCTGCAATTTCGAATAAATTTACCAAAAAATAAACTTTCATAGCATAAGGATTTAAACTTTAAATATAATGTACTTAAAATATTTGTATACTTATCAAATGAAACATTAATAATAAATTAAAGACTTACTGATGAGATCATGAGAATACACAAAACAAATGATTTCGATTGTTTGTAACTTACAATCCATTACTAGCCTATTTCGTCATCACATCTAATATGCCTAAATATAATAAACAAGTAAGCATCCACTGCTGAATTCTATAAATGTATATCGATTTATTTATGTACACAAACTGGCAGTGAAAATACCATCTTTTCGAAGCCACAAACTCGATAAAAAGCTATGACATTCTTTTCACATTTATCCACAGCGTTGCTTTCAACAATGCTTTATCTACATCGTTAGAATGGCAATCAATTTTACAGAGAAATACAACAATTGCTTTAAAAATTTGAATTTCTGAAATGTTTAAAAGGGAAAAACATTGTTTAGAATATATTTTAAATGATGTAATATAACAATTTTTACTTTGTTAATTTTTTCTTTTCATTGTCATCATACGTTGTTTTCAGTAAAAATACGTGAATAAAGAAAAATATTTCTCTTCCCATAATATTAAGTTTCTTTTTGTATTTATTTTTTTTCTTCTTACATCATAGCAGTCTCATTGAAAGTTAACAGTTATTATAAAAATCTATTAAATTAAATAATTTTATATTTCAAATTGGTTTTTGACATTGAATTACTCAATCAAATCTAAATACATTTTTTAATTGGAAAGTTTGCTCTGCAACCGAAATGGCATAAGGAATATTTCATTCATTTTTATTCATTATAAAAGTAAACAGCATTAACTTTTTAAAAATTGTTCAAGCCTTTCTCATGATTCATGTGAATATTTTGAAGTAAATCTCAAGCATTTGAGATTTGTAAGTATGTAAAAAGATAGTTTGACATTTATAACATGGTTTAAAATGTTACATTATCATTACAGTATAATGGTAACTCTCATAGAATATTTTGGCACTTAGAAGGCCTTATATTTTTTAGACTATTAATAAAGAAATAAGTTGATATTAATTAATAATTTTATCGATAAATTTCTGAATTTAATAGGACTATTTTTGGTACAAAAGTTATATAAAAATTAAAGTTGCTTCTGAAATAAAACACTAATAATACATTTTTACTGGAATTGAAAGGAAATATTAATTTAAAAATGTATATATATGGCAAAAAAATTAAAATTATTGTCTAAAAACTGCCGAATGAAAAGGGAAATAACACATTTGAAATATATCATATTTAATCGATATATCATTATTATTATATATATTCTTATAATATCATATATTTATAATATATCACATGTTGTACTTAATATATTAAAAACAGCAATCAGCATAATAGTATTATTCTTTTACAAAATTCCCTTTTGCATGAAATAAATTTATTTTTTCTTATAAACTTATATAGCAAAATTAAAACTAAGCTCTTAATGTTTTGCAAACCCATTAATACATATTATCTATTTAGATTTCAAATTATTGAAATTAGATACTAACTTATTATTCATTTATATTTAAAATAATATGTAATCGTTTCTAAACAATATTAATTTTTAATCTGTACAATACTCTTAACAAAATCAATTACATCATTTTTTAAATTATTAATCCAAGGCTTCTCAACCTCCTTTTACCTCAGTATCTTTCATATATAATGCAAAATAATGCTTTTATAAGAAATTTTCTTGCTAATAAAATTATTATCTAATTGAAATTTATTAAAGCCGTCTTTTTAACCAGAATTATATAAATAAATAAATAATAAACTCAACAGTTTATAAAAAATTACAGGGAATTAAACTTATATATACTTTATAAACATCTAATGAATATTCTACTGATTTTTTTAAATAAATTTATTCAAGTTAATGCTGAAAAATCAATCCTTCGTGACTAAAACTTCATTAAAAAGGTCTCATCTTAGTATTCTAGTTTAAGAAGTCCGGAATTAAACAACGCAAAATTCCTTCACATTTAGCAGTAGAGATACTTAGCCCGTTTTTCTCCTCAAAATTTAAATACATTCTGTATAAGACTCAATAATATCCATATCTTCAGACAGTGAGAGATTCTTTCATGCCAGATAAAGAACCCAGACTTTTCTTTGCAATTTCATCTGCTGTTATTCCTAAATCCTGAGCTGTTCATCAAAGGACAGTTACTTTCAACTCGTCCATAGATAGTTGTCTCTCGCCCAGTCTTGGATTGCTCATGTCGGACATCGCAGATTCTCGTCCAGAGTATGACATTTGACTTTCTTGACAGCGCAAAAGGCTACAAATGTAAACATAACATCATAAATGGCATTAAATTATAAATAATAATAATTATATTTATAATGAAAAGCGATATTGTCACATTATGATTTCAAAAGTTGATGAAAAAGAAAAAAAAAAAAAAGACATAAAAGCGATTGAGTGAAAGTAGATTCATTCATGATGATGACGTCGGGTCCGTGTTTCCACGGAAAGGGGGTGCAGTAGCTTCTGAGGGCAGATTCCTGGGCACCCAGAAGGCAAAAGTCCGACTTCTAGCTCATATGAAGATAACACACATTCGCTTCCACAACCCCTTATTACAGGGGGACACAGTTAAACTCCTCACAGAAGAACAGCCATTCCCGAACCGGAACTCAAACCTGGAGCGCCCAGATCACGCTTCCCCTATGCCGGGAAGCCGGCAGGAATTTCATTAATTTAAACTATGTATTAGAATTGAATCTATAACTATGAATAAAATGAGCAAATCATTGCATTTCATTCCAATTTGAAATAAAGATTAATAAGTTATTTTTAAGAGAATCACATAAAATAAATTTGTTAACATAATTTCAATTATTTTGTTTTTTAAGCAGGAAAAAGTGTAATCCTGAATCTTACAATTTTAATAAAATCATAAAAGGAAAATATATATACGGTTATTTCAATAATAAAATAATTTTAAAAAAATCAATTTTGTAATTTTTGAATACATAAAATATTTTTAGTAAGTAGTAATTTCTGTTTATTTAGGCTTTAATTCTTTTAAATTTATTGAGGGCAATCTAAAGTTATAAAATCTCTTTGTAATACATTCAGTATTGTTACTCATTCGGTAAAGTATATATCACTGTTTTAAGGTCATTCTGAGATTCAAAATTTTAAATTCTTCCTTCTTTATTAGATACTATCGGCCTTTCGCGATCAGCTGGTTGGCCATGAGTAATGCGTTCTAAAATTGTCAATTAAATACTTGTGTTCCTTGCTTTCTTTATAACTTATCAGCCAAATATATTTAAACTTAAAACTCCGATATTCAAGTAACTCATATTATTATAGAAGCCTTAACATTTTTTGTTCATTGTATTATATATATCTTTGATTTGCAATCAGCTGTTGCGGAGTTATGTGAAAAATATCCCATCTTATATTTATTCTATAACATTATGCTACCATTTCAATTTGCGCTGAACATTACACTTTCCTCGTTTTAATTTGCAAGAGGTGTTAATTTAATCATTACATCTGAGTTTTTGTTAGTGTCGGCAAAGCACTGGTACACTCTTAACGTGTTCTTGCAGGTTAAATTCTTCTTTCATTTTGTGAGAAATTATAATTGTTGAAAAACATAGTTACAATATTTTTTTTTAAATCATTCAAAATAGAAACTTAATTTATAGGTTAAAACATTGTTATGAATGAAAAAAAAGTCATTTTTAAGAGGATTTAAAAAACAGTTTTGTGCTATAATATTTTCGGAAATTATCGCAGAAAATTTCCAATTGTTAGCTTCATTTATAAATAATTAAAATTTCAGAAATTAACTCCGTCATGGTATACTTTTTCATCCGTCCAAGTTAATAAGTAAATACCAAGTACGTTAGCTCTAGATCATATGGTCTGTGTGTAGCATCCTAACGCACACACGCGCCTATTCATTCGTATAGGCAAAGACGTATTCATTTGATTATCAGGCTTGGAATAATTCTGGGCATTGATTGGCCTGAAATTGGTATCTTGTCTCAGTTGGTGGAAGGAAGGATCTAAAAGAACACATTTTCATTCAGTTATTAGTAGTTAAAGAGTCTGTAACTTTATTCGGAAAAAGTTTTTTGAGTTTAATGTTCTAATAATTTATCGGTTATACTTTTAAAATATTAAAAATGTTTGTTTTGGTGATGTTGCCAAAATATTAAATATGTTTTTTTAAAGAAAACGGAACAGGGAAAAAAGATTAAATAAATGATTTAGATGTTGCAAACTATTAAAGAAACCTTGGCTTTGCATTTATTTTTTTTAGAAACAATCACATTTTAAAGTGAAAAAAAGTTATTAAATTTATGATACAGATATTTCAAAAGATTATCGAAATATGCCATTAAGTTTGGATTTCAATGCATAACCTCTCTAAATTCAATCAGGTTTACCGTAAATAAAGAATATTTGTTGAATTAATTATTTAGATATTGCAAACGATTATAGAAACCTTTGCTTTGCATTTATTTTTTTTAAAAAAATATCACATTTTATCTCACTTTTATTTTATGCAATCACGTGTTAAAAGTTGTATTTCTTTAGATTTAATTTGCGATGACAGTTGTTTTTTTTATTTGAACTTCCGCCATTGTTTTCTTTTATTTAATCCAGTCACGTGCTAAAATATTTCTTGAAAAATTCGATAAAAATAGAAGCTTAAGATATATATTAAAACACTGATAAAATTAGAAAGCTAATTTTTTAATCTTTAAACTGCTGTAAAAATCATGTTTGTGCGATGATATTTTTGGAAGTTATAGCGGAAAAACGTCAAAATTTTGCTTAAATTTTAATTAATTCAAATTCTAATTAAAAACTCGAAAAAAGGGCACGGAGATGCACATTCCCAACCTCCAAAGTATACATGTACCAAATTTGGTAGCTGTAGGTCCAACGGTCTGGCCTGTACAGCGCCAACACACACACGTACACATTGATCTTTATTATAAGTATAGATATCAAATCTTATTTGTCATTATTATATACACAAAACTAAGCTAAAATATTTCACTTTATACTAAAATTTAAAAAAAAAATGAACGGTATCATAAGAAATATAATATTTTTAATCATTTTTTCTCTCCTTTTTATAAATGTAAAAAATATCCAGAAATAAAAAGTATTACATTTCAAAGGTGAATAATTATCATTCAAATTAATTAATATATATTTTTTATTTTTATGCAATTTTTAGATTTTTGTTGGCGGTTTTTTTTAAACAAAGTTCTAAACTAATATTTTTAGCACTTCATTATATACCATAAATGTATTTTTGCATTTGAAACATTTTTGACTGGAAGACTTTTGAATTTTGAAAGTCATTCTTACAAACATGATAGAAATGATTAATTGATTCTTGTGTAATATGCATATATTTAAAATAAATTTTTCATTCAGTAGATTTAGCTTAAACTAATAATCCGTATTTAAATTAATATCCATTCTAACACAAATAATTTCCCTGATTTCTAAGCAAAATTCTATAAGATAATCTATCGACTTTTATCTTTCGAACAATTTCCTCAATATATTATAAAATGACTTTGAAGCATAATTAATATTATATTTTCAAAGACGGAAGCATCCATAATTTTATTCGAGACCATCTGAAGAATGCTTTCCTTCCGAAATTGGAGCTGGTGGACATCTTGATGGATGGCTATTTTCTAAAGAGTTTCGACAGATTGGCTTGGTAAGACAAGGAAAGGATCCCTGCTCTAATGACTTATGATCGCAAGCATTCCTTTTATTAGCAGTGGTTAGGCGAAATTGATGATTATGACGGAGAATTTTCAATCAGAACTCTGTTTTTTCAAGATTAAAGAAATATTTCTCTAAGTGGGAAAATAAGTCTTTTTAAATACCAAGACACTGATAAATAAATTTTAGGTTTTTTTTATTTATTGGACCTTTATTTATGGATTGATGGTTAGAGTGGATTATTGCATATGATAATGCGTACCAAAATATTTAAAGTCTTTTCAATTTTGTTTAGGCGGTTTTAATGAGGATAAAACTCAGTATATTATATATAACTGATAATATGCGTATATATGTTTTTAATAAATAACTTATATACTCAGTATAGGTTATTTATTAAAAAATTACTGTATTACTCTAGAAGAACACAAGCTCTAAAACTACGATACTTTTAAATATAGCAGAGGTGTCCAAACTTTTTGCTGCACGGGCCGGATCGAAATTAGATCCATGTTATACGGGCCACATGTATATACAAATTGAAAAATATCATTATGAGTAAAGTAGCATTAAATACTATTAATTAATACTATTTTATTGTAACTTGAAAATACAAAATACTAAACAAACAAAGTATAATTATATAATTATTTTATATAAATTGAAATATTTTCATGCAACTTCTAATGCGAATGATGAAACTGGTTTTTTTTTTGTTGAAGAATGTCTTTATTGTTGGGATCAAAATTTGTTACACCAATCATAAGCAATGACTGCAAATGATCATCCGATAAATTTGCTCTATATTTTGATTTGAGATACTTCATTTGAGAAAAAGTTTCTGTACTTCTCGCGCTGCACCGACGGGCGACGAGCGCCTGGCTATACGCAGCAGCAACGGGACCGCCCCGGGCGGCAAAAGTTCTAGGTACGCTACTGTGCGCGTGCAATAATTCCATGAAAACGTTATCGAAATCAAAACGATATTTGTTTATTAATACTTAAGTGCTTCTTTAAGCGAACTACTCAAAATTGCTGATGCTTTATTTACAACAAAACAATAAGACTCTGCTTATCGTAAAAATTCACATGCGTATAAAATTTCTTTTATGTTTGAGTTACCGAAATATATTTTTTTATTTAGTCTTATAACTTAACAGCGCGATAGACATTTGTGTTTTGTAGAGTACAACAACTCCGTTTTGTTGGCAACGTAGTTTTTGGATATACCTTTATGAAAATAAAAAGGTTTGGGCGAAAACATCATTATGTTTGAAAACCCTCCGCGGGCCGGATAAAATCACTTGGCGGGCCAGGTTTGGCCCGCGGGCCGTAGTTTGGACACCTCTGAAGTATAGAATTGGAGTACTCTAAGTAGTGCTGTAATTTTCTTTTATTTTATAAATCATAAGACCTCTATTTCTTTAATATTAAAGAATTAGTGATGAAGATGACGAAATAAGACATTGGTGAGTAAATCTTAGCTCTTTTATTTATTAGATATTTGTTCATGGAATAACACTTGGAATGTCTTATAGCATTTGTAAGCATTTAACAAAATATTTAAAATATTTTCGATTTAATTTAGTAGTATTTATGACTCGATAAAATTCACCATTATAAAATAATTACATTATAAAAATAAGGATTTAAAAATTTCGATGTTTTTAAAAATATGAATGGAGTATTCTAAGTAATGTTATGTTTTTGTTTCATTTTTTTAATTTTCAGCCTTGAAATTGTTCATTTCGGTTTATTTAGTTATATTAACATTTCATTTTAAAGCAATACTAGGGATATTTTGAGATGGAGCTCGTAGTTTTGAACCGCAGTCAGATGACTAGGATGAACCCCCTATCTGAGATGTCACCTCCAATCCAAAATTCGCATCGCACCAGCATGAGAGCATTTGATTCCAACTGAATTAGGTTGCACCAGACATGATTACATGACGACTATGGAATCAGATATCAGGTCCCGAAAACAAGAGCTAATCACCAAGCCATTGCTCTATACCTTTTTGGGTACTACTTCAATAGAATTAAATAGCATAAATCTTTACTAATGAATTTCCTCTAATAATCCTATTGATGATAACTGATGTAAGCATTCTACTATAATATACGATGTAAACACTCTATGTATAAATTTGAAACATTGCAGTCACAATCATGAACATAATAAAAGAGTAAAAGTAAGATATCAGGAAAAAAACCCATGCTTTTACTCCTAAAATTGGAAAAAAAAATAATCCAAAAAAAAAAGTGTTACTCTTTTATGTGAATATAACTTAATTCTACTCTGATATTTTATGAAAAAATAAAAATATTTATTCGTAAGCATGACAACATTCTTCTAAATATTTTTATGATAATAAGAATATAATATATATTCTCTTTGCCAACTTCATTTTCAGACAGGTTTCTTATTTCTTCATAGTTTATACGTGAATTTTTTTGTAT
The DNA here is from genome assembly GCA_026543055.1 of Argiope trifasciata. Lineage (NCBI taxonomy): Eukaryota > Metazoa > Arthropoda > Arachnida > Araneae > Araneidae > Argiope > Argiope trifasciata. Next base: position 368,038 of record JAPMOQ010005572.1, on the reverse strand, counting down.
CTTATTGTTTTTGGGATGTTACTGCATCAGGTGATGAAGTAAAAAGGAAGATGTCAGATTATTCAGAATATGTTGTCTGAGTGGAAAGGAATGAATAATGTTCACAGAATTTGAATAATTTATCTGGCAAATGCGAGGGGATTAATTTTTCAATAACGAATTCTTCTTTTGCTTCATTAGTCTGGCATTCTAATTTAAGAATTAATATACTCGTAGCTAACTTCTCGTTGAATAAGATCAGATATATATAGATATTTTTACTTTTCAAAGATCCGAATAAATCGAAAAATGTAAAAATAAACGTGCAACTCATTTCAAACAAGAAATTTATAAAGAATATTTCATTCATTCACATCAAAATTCGCAAAATTCCTTTTATGAAATTATCGAATTAAGGAGACACAGTACGATCTTTTTTGTATTTTAAGTTTTTGAATTAATTATATTAGTATATAATTTTATTATCACACACACACACACACACACACACACACACACACACACACACAC
>JAPMOQ010005572.1:245393-367428 GCA_026543055.1 Argiope trifasciata | reverse complement strand
CACACACACACACACACACACACACACACACACACACAAACTTCCTTTAATATAAACTCTCTAAAAAACCTCTAACATAAACTTTCATTTTTATAATGAAAATCGTATGCAGACAAAGCTTTCATTTATTCCCTTTAAATTTATTTGTACATTTGCGAGTTGTAGAAAAATTGACATGGCAACATTGTTCACTTATATGAATTGTCTCAAAAATTCTCCAAAAACAATAACATTTTAGTGCCGCATTTAGAATGATCAATTATCATATAGACAATAAATTTTTTTGGATTTGTAGACTATTTTGGATATTGCCATGCCTTCAATTATAAAAATAAAATGAAATGAAAAATAATAAAAGAAATAATATAATAGAAATAATACAAGGCAAATAAAAAAAACAATGTTATATAGCATAAATAAAAAATGAATTAATGTAAAATTGAAAAAAATATAAATAAACTAAACAGAAGAACCATCTAGGTGCAAAGGAATATGAATCATTCTATGAAGATATGATAGATTATATCTTGTATTTTTATCTTTAAGTCATACACAATTAATTTAAAACATTCCAAATATCTTCAAAGGATTTAATACATATTATATTTACAGTATTTGAAAAAAATTTGACTTTAAATTACATTAAAAAAATTAATATATAATAAATATTTATGTTATTCATTCAATGCATAACATTTGAGATATAAATAAAGATTAATTTAATATAAACAGCGATTAGTTTTCAGCCAACTAATATGTTTCAGGAAGACTTATCTACGTATAATCTAATGTTTATACTTATCATCACATGAAATCTTTCACTGTATCGCTTTAAGATTCTTTGTTAAAATCATTCTTATGTCTGATATTCATTTTAAGCAGATAGGGATTTTAAATTTTTGATATATACTTTTAATATAATTTAGGTGAACAGACATCATTACCAAATGCTAACGTTTAAGGAAGTATTTTGAAGAAAATTGTTAAGAATTATTGTGATCATTAGTTCTTTAATTAAAAATTTGGTAAATTCAGCAAATTTATATTTTGCTTCTCAATATAAAAATAATTACACAATTTAAGAACCTCCTTTAATATTTCAAAATTGTCTTTATAACTCTATTTTATCATCTTAATCATCTATTTTTATCAACTCAAAAACAAGAATTTCAGGTAAAAGTTTATTCAGAGTAATTAGAAGACATTCAAAATAATATTATTAATGATTATTTAAAATGAATTCATGATAAATATGTGAAAAAGAAATGTGACTGTAGTATCAGTTTGAAAACTTTAATAAAACTTTGTTTTCTGTTTGCAATCAAGAGATGGCGCTCTCACATTTTACAAGATGCTGTATATTCGCCGCTCTTTCATGAATTGCTTTAAAAAAATAAGTACTGTACAATAATTTAATTTATAAAGACAAATAAATAACGAATAGATCAGCATCAGAAAATAAAAGTATTGACATTTTCGGAAAATTGTATCCATAATATTTTTTCAATTGAAATAACTGTCACATAGCATTGGAAAAGGATAGAAAAACGTTCCCAGAAGCTTGAAAAGTCAAATTTCCCAATATTAACAGACACTTCAGCCAATCACGGTTATTGAAATTTTATTTGGCGAAGAATTTAAAAATTAAGTGTAAATTTTCAAAATCTGAGTTTATTTTCAGTAATTATCAGGATAAAAAATTCAAAATTCAAATTAAATGAATTAAATTAACATTATTTAGATAACATTTCAAAAATAACTTAATAACATAAAAAACAACAAATTAAAACGTTTAATTGAATTGTATCTCAATTCAGTGATGAAATTTGACTGAATAATCTATTAATACCTGTGTGTTAAAATTCCATTTAATTTTTAATTTTTACTTGTAAGAAATTTTCGTTTGTGATCCATAAATTTTATAATCGTCAAAAAATTCGAATTCGTGATATTGACGAATTTTCGTGTTTCAAAAATCCACTTCCTGAAAAAATATATTGTATATCACAGCCTGGGAATCACGATAGTTAAAATTCTATGATATAGAACAGTGAAATTTAGCCGGTGATCTTTAGATATAATTGAGAAATTTCAATCAAATTTTGAACAAATCAAAAACGTAAAGTACTGAATAGCTTTGAAACAATTCTTGCCATCAAACCACTATATCCGCATAAAATTCTGAAAGACGAACTAGTTTGCTAATCTGTTGATCTGTACTTTGGCATGAATATAAAAGACAAAGCTCAAAAGACGTCTGGATTAGATGAATGAAATCTGATGTCTTTTCTTATAGTTACTGATGTGTTGCTAAGAGTAAAATTTTTCATTAGTTGACTAAAATTTTACATTATATGAAAACAGACGACACATATTCATTTTCGTTTTTTTAAAACTAGTTTATTAAGAATAAAATGCCCATGCCCAGAAGGATGAAAATGAAATTCTGAACACTCTTTGTGTCTAAATATTTCATAATATCCACTATTTTATAAGGGAGGAAAAGTAAATTGTAGAGAATGAAGAAAAGTTTTAAAAAAAGCTATTACCGTCGGTTGCAATATTTATTAAATTTTCCAGAATGGAAATCAGATATCTAGCTGCAATATGCGAATTCATTCATTTATAAATCATATCTTGAAGCTGCATTTGGAATGTAATATCAATAAAAGATCCATTTTGAATTCTATAAGTTCAATAGCATTTCAAATAATAATATAATAAAATAGAAGTAAGAAACGATTTTAGTTTCTTGAAAATTTTTGCAATTCATGTGAGCGTAATATAATCAACTGAATAACAGGAAATGTATATATTTAAAGAAATATAGCATTTTAATATTTTTACAGACTTAAAATATACCTATATAAATTAAAAGATCATCTATCACTCTTTACTTTCTTTTTTAAAAGATTAAAACTCTTTTCATGGCTGTATCTACTCGATTTTTATATGTTTTAAGGATTTTCTTTTATAATCGATGAAGAGTAACACTTCTGAACTTTCACAAATACTATAATTGTATTATTTTTCTTCTTTTTATCATAATACTATTTATATGCCGCATTTTAATAATGTGATGTGGCATATAACAAACAAATGCAGATATTATTTAAAACACTTGCATGATAGAATGTTGGACATAGAGATATCGGACATTGCTCTTAGCTACTTCATAGAGCTTGGGAATTCTATGCTAGCACATTATTCCCTACATTATTCAGGTTTCAACTACTTTTTGGGTGTAGGCACTTGTGGTTTATTTTCTAATGGCTTATTTTCTAAAATTTACTACATTTTTCTTTATCGATGTGTAAATGTTTTCCCTCTATATTCTCGTTTCATGTCATCGCACACAATCTTTTTTTTACTCCAGCTAAAATAGACAAGTAACAGAGAAAAAAATCTTAATTGCTTTTTATTGAATAATTATCCAAAAAATTATAAAATTTCAAACAGTTATTGCTTTCTCTCAGAATTAAATTTGCATTCTACACCTTCAATTGAAAAATACTGAAATCCTTGCATTGTACCTATTGAGTTATTGCTTGTTGATTTTAACTTTCATTACAAACTGCTAAAACTCTATTTAAAGTATTAAAATTTAATTAAATTTAATTAATGAATTAATATTAAAAACTTTATTAATAGCAAGTGTCATGCACTAAAAGTTTTCAAAAATATATTTGAACCAGAGTGGATGAGTAAAAAGTATTTTATTAACGATTGAAAATTTGAACAATGTATGTAAATAAATAAATATAAGGAGAGTGTCAATCAATAATTTGAAAAGAAAGACTTTTCATAGTTGCTTTTTCATATCTTTGTCTCGATTTTTTGCAATAGAATATTAAATAGAATTTAAAGAGAATAATAAATTTTTCAATAGAAATGTTTTTATCATATTTTTTATTATTTTTGTCACTATGTTTGTATATTCTTGTGTTAAAGCGATATTAAATAATATTGTTGAAGGCTAATAGACTTGAAGATGTTGATTTCCTAACATATATCTTTTCTGGTAATAGAAAATATCGATCCTCCTATAGATATAGTAATGATTGCTAAATGAATGTCAAGTGAATGACTTAAATATCTTAGCAACAATTATGACGACCATTTATACACTCTAGCATGAATTCTGCATATTAGGGTGAAGGCTAAGGAATTTAGAATCTTTGCAGGTGACTCAATTTCCCAAGTTTGTCCTAGAACATCTAATGCCTAGTTAAGGAAGCTATGAAATTTATAATGCGAATCAAAAGAGAATTGAGGTATTTTCAATTAAGAAGTTGAGCAGAACCACAATTATTGATCTCTCATGAATTCTCTGAACTCTTTTCTCTGTGTTGATGTTTCATAGCAATTTGCTGCTTTGTGCTACTATTTAGAGCAAGTGATGAAATTATGTGCATATCTTCTGTATTTTGTGCATCTGTGTTTTATGTAAAATAAAAAATCCATATTTTTTACAAAGCTGTTTGACTTTCACCAGACATAAATATTTTCAAAATTTTCAAGAGCCTGAGATTTAATTCTGTATTTTCAAAATTCATACTTATCTATATAAGATCTAACAGCTAAAGAAATAGCATTTTTGATATTTAAAGCATTGAAAAAATCTTATTTTAAATTGGAAGAAATAAATCATAATGAAAAGGTTTAATATGATGTAAGCGATTTTTACTGCTAAAAGCAAATGAAATCCAATGACTTAATATATGAATTTCGACATTAAGATTGTAACTAATTATTTAATTGGCATAGTTTAAATATTTAATATGGTAAGACATAAGTTTTACTTACCTAAATATTGGTGATTCTGGTAAAGGATTAGGATTTCTTATGCTATTTGTTGGGGTACAACTGAAATATAAAGAAACAATTATAAAACGGAAGAAGACCACAAAATAATTGAAATATCAACGAACTGAAAAGAAAAATATGGGAGGCTGAAGCTCTGTGGTTTCCATATTATTTTATCTAAAGACATCGTGAAATGCATTTATGAAGATTTTTTCAAAAAAAGAATTCCTATTAGAATTTTAATTAATAAATCATTTACTCGAGATATACCTTTTAAATATTATAACACATGAATGAATTCACATCATTTTAAAATTCACGGTAATATATTAGTAAAAATATTTATTACGTACTATTGTATATTTTTTCCTTCAGTTTTGCTAATGTTTAAAAACAAATAGGCTTTGCATACTTTTAAGTACTGCAATGTTTTTTTATCATGATGCATTCTAGGATTGAAATAAATTTTAAAAGTCTCATTGTATAATCCATGTAACTTATGGTGCACTTACACTTCACAATATGATAGTGATATTATAGCTACAAATATTCCATATGGTATTGTTTATTAATTTATAATATTTTCTTACATCACTGATTGCAATGTAAGAGAGTGTTATAGATTAATTCAATGTGATCATATCAGTGAAATACTAGTCATTGTTTATACAATATGAAATGCAGTCTGAAATTTTCAAGTAATCTACTCTCTATACCATCTACTTATCATTCCCAATTCTCTGTTATGAAGACATCATATTTCGTTGCAGAAGGCGCAAAGCCACGAAAAGTGAAGACATTTCTGTCAGAGAAGCTGCGAATGTTTGCAGAAGTTGGTTGGTTTCCAAAATCAGAAGTAGAAGTAAATATTGAATCTAGGTGACGTCGATGTGAGAAAAGGACGTGTTCCGAGTATCTAAAGAGCAATCCCCTGGTCTTATAATATTCATTTGCCGGATTTATTGGTCCAATAACCCGATCCTGTCACTGCTGAGTGGCGGCTGAGTGCAGTTTTCTTTTTGCGCCAACAGCGGTTCCCCGGGGGTACCAGCGTACTGAATAAAAAAAGGAAACAACGCCTTCGAATCTGAGACAAGTTTTCTTTGAACACAGATGCAGTGAAAAAGTATTTCCCCTTGCCTTCTTTCATTTCACCGCTCTCTAAAAACATTGCAGAAAGATTTGTGACAATTCCGTTTGGATTTAAGTGACTAATATACAATTCTCTGAATTTTGTTCGCTGTTTTAGGTAGACACAAACTTTTTTGAAGAAAAAAAATATGGTTTATAAAGTTCTGAAAGGAAGAAAAACGTTGGTGAGGAAAGTGGAAAAGGAGTCATTTTTCCTGCTGTAAAAAATCCAGTAGAAAATTCCTGCTATATATTAAATTAGATTCATTTATTGTTTTGAAATGAATACTGAAATAATTTGGAAATCAAGTTGTAACTTTAATTTGCGATATAGTGTGAAATATTGTAACCTTCTGCATTATTTTCGAATAAGCCTAAAAGTGAAAAACTGATGTCACAAAAACGATAAATGGTCAATTTGTTGCCTACGCATTTTCAGGTTTCATGTTCTCACATGATTATATATTTTTACGAAAACAGCAGACTCCATTGCAGTAATTAAACCTTTGTAATTAGAGCTTAAGGTGCAAATGTTTATCTTAACTTAACCCTTCAAATCTCTGTTATTTTAGAAATATGTGTAAGAATATTGAGTGACATGATTTGGTTTAATTAGGTTAATATCCAGCTTTAAAAATATACAAGTGGAATTTTGAAATTCGGTCAAGACCTGAGCTGCTACCCCCTACAACAGACAGATTTAAAGTGCACCAGAATGTCATGCACCACCTTATGTCATGATTCCAGATGGAATCGAGTCTTGAACCTGAAACTTCCCGGTTCTGTAGTTGAGCCCTTAGCACTAGACAACCCAGACTCCTTAGTTAGCATATAGGAAAAATAATTTTATATTAAAATGATTCAAAATTCTTAAACATATTTTAAAAATCTTTAAAATTAAAATATGGTAGCATACTAATTTATAAGATAGAAAATAAAATATAAGTCATATGTTTTGTTCTCTTAAGGAAATCTCTAAATAAATTGCTTATGGCAATCATACTGTTGAGTGATAACTATGTTACAATCCCAGTCCTGGTGTACTTGAAGCTGTGACGATTATTTTATCTGTAATATATTTTATAAAATGCTAAGTGATAGATCGGCCTTAATTAGGTGCAAAATTATTTTTTTAATGAATGAAAAAATATTTGATACTTAATCAAAATCTATTTTGAACTAATTTTTATACATTGATATTTGCTAGCAAAACATAAACAACTTACACCAAGTATTTATAAAAATGTTCAAGATTATCATGAACAATAATAGCTGTTGGAAATTTTTAGGTGCAAAAGTTGTAGGAGAGAAAATAAAAGTGTACTCAATATTATTACTCCATGGCATACCAAAATTTTATTATCAGGTGTAATTGTATTCATAATTGAAATTACAAAGTTTATTACACCATAATAAAAAATATATATTAAATATTAAACAAAATCTTCTTACTAGATGGAACTGTATTCTTAATGGAAATTAGAAACTTTATTACACCAGAATATTGAAATTTGGTTACTTCCGGAACACGGCTTTTGCAAAAACTTTTTAAATTAATTTCTTACGTAAACTTCATTTAATTTTCTTTTGTTATTAAACATTTTCATTTTTTCATCATTTCTTACATTTTTATTAATTTTAATAATACAAAAATTAATTAAATCTTCTTAAGAATGTTTCTTTTTTTTGGATAAATAAATTGGAAATGTTCTGCTTTTAACAGTGATTCCAAATCTCAGTTCATGCTTCTATGTAAATTTTTAATTTATTTTTTAGTTAGAAAAAAGTTTCAAAAAATAATAAAATATATTTCCATACATGTAAAATGAAAAAAAAAATAATATTTAAGTATTAATTTTGGCTCCATTTTGGCTGTTTTTTTATTCATTTTAATAAATGGATTTTCGAAGTCTCCATGCTTCTGTCCTGCATGGGTACTTTTTTTACATAGTATTTAAATAAACAATTAATTATTGAATTAACTGTCAAAATACTTTTGTAAAATTCTACCTAATAATTTAAAACATTTATTAGCAATTTTCGAAAAGATTCCATTTGGTAATTAGAATTCTATAAAATAAAACAATTTAGTGTTCGAATTTTTTTATATCTATATTTTCTCTTAAATATATCCCTTTCAAGATTACGCCTATTCTCTAATTTCTTAACATTTTATTTTCTATCGTATAATTTATCTGTTTCAAAGCAACTTTCAATTAAATTTTGCTTAATTGTCTACGTTTATATAATTATAGATTGAATAGCAAGTGATTTCCTTTTAATTGTTTCAAAGAAACAAAGTACTTTTTTACAATAGAAAAATTTATCTAGCTAAATACATTTTTAACGATTTGTTATTTATTTAACAATACATTTGAAATATTTAAATATTTCATTTTGAAGATCTATAAAAATAGATGTGAGTTTACTATGTTAAGAATATTTCATTAGATAAGGATTTTAGATTTATATTTTGAATTATTTTTAAATTAGGGGTTTCCAAAAAAATGTATAAGATAAACTTAATGAAAGTGAATGCATAGAAAACATGTATGCAGAGTTGTTATTACATTAAAGGGACTTTTTTCCTTTTGACTATTTTTTGAATGCATATAAAATTTGATGACTGTGTATCACAAACTGATTACTCCGACCAGCCGGGAAGGGCACGAAAATACGTGAATTATCGGACCCCCTAGACAACAATACTATCAAGAACTATGATTGAGCCTTAAGGGCTATCACTGACCATTGCACAACTCTTCTGAAAGGAAGAACATCCCACCACCGATGGGAGAAGTCAGGCCCAACCTTTTTGTGTGCCTACAAGTGTGACGATAACTAATCACCATACCGGAAGCTTCTCGTTCTCACTTGTCCCTCCATGACTGTATGTATATATAAGACAATACACAAATTTAGCTGTTGTAGTAGTTTTCATTTTAAATGGATAACAAAATATTCAAATATTAATTTGGTGGAACTTAAGTAAAAAGTCTTCTTAAGGGAATATTTTTTGAAAAAATATCGGAACAATAATCAGTTTATTTGAAAAAACTCATTTCTAATAACAGTAATTCGATTATAAAATAAAAAAAAATCAAATTTTATAAAAGTTGATTATATTATTTGGCTTAACTGCAGGATTATGATAAATTCCAAGATAGTCATTTAATGCAAAACATTTTATTAAATAAATTGCTATTAAAATTAGCATTTTTCAATTCCAACTATTAGAACGCACTCTCCCTATATATATTTAAATATCTCGTTCAAATTTTCAATCGATATTTAAATAATTTTTATTCCTTCTCTCAAGTTCTAATACAATTTTTAAATTTATAGTGAAAGACACTTGATTTTAATAAAGTTTTTTCAAATATTAATTCATTAATTAAATTTTATAAATTTTTAATAATTTAAGTAAGGTTTTACAGCTTGGGAATGCAAATCGTAATCAATAAGCAGTGGCTCAATTGGTAAAGTACAAGGATTTCAGCATTTCTCCCTTGAAAGTAAAGAATGCCTGCGTGATTCCTGCGAAAATCAATAACTTTTTGATAAATTAATTTATTATGGTTTTATATGGAAGAAAAAAATCTCTTACATAAGATATTTAGCAAAATATAAATATAGGAATAAATGCCACTGGAAAAAAATTCTTTTGTCACTTAATGTTGTGATTCTGTCATATATACATTAATTGTAATTATTTAATAAAAGGGAATTAAAATGAAAAAATTATGAATACCTAAGTAGAAATTGACTCAATTTTTGTATATAGATTATTTTTTTTTTGTAACTTAACATTTTCTAGGTAAACATCTTAGCATTTCAGGTACTAGCCATTTTTCTTTTCCATATAAAAAAATATTCACACATAATATAAAAGTAATCTACGTGATGAGAATTTCTAAATCTTTGTTTTGATTTACGTCAAAATGAAATATATGAATTATGTTTACTCAATAAAAATAATTTCTGAAAAGCTATGCCATCGTTTCCATGGAAATAAATTATGTTGCACTTCATTACAGACTGATGTGAGAAATGTCGAATAAGTCCAATCGACCGTCGAAACAATTTATATTTGGTTTCCGAAAGCTTTTTGAAACAACTCCTATTCCAATTGCAGAGTTTTCTCTCACCAAAGTCATTTTGTGATGAGTGTGTAATTTGTCAGTGAAAAGGTGGGATGTGCTTGGCCTATATATACTTTCAATACAGACGGTTGACAAATGTTTATCGAATACTTGGAGAACCTTCCAGCTGTTCACTTGGCCAGATCCCTTTTATCGTTTGCGTCAACAACGAAATATTGCAGCTGCTAGGACAGAAACTGGTCATTGCTTCGCATTATTTTTCCCCTTTCATTCTGCTTCCGGTTTTTAGATTGACAGATTCTGATGTTTTCTATATGACACAGCCCTCTTGTTTCCTCTTTCTTTTTTACCCGCGGGATTTCTAAAGTTGTTCCAAGGATGGCGGCAGAAGCTGTCATCAGTGCCAGGGTATTGGGAAATGTATGTTTCTTTGAATAGAATTTTCTGAGTATTTTTCTATGCCAGAAAATAGAGAGGAACTAGACCCAAAGAGGGAAAAGAGGAAATTGAACGACACTGGAGTCTCAAGGGATAAGGAATTCCGCTTTCAGGTCTTCTCGTAAGGGTTATAAATTTCTGAAGGTGAAATTGTTTTGTGTTTCTTCACATTCGTGGAAATAACAGACCAGGTCAAACACTACGGTATTTTAACCTTAATCCAATTTTTTTCTGGTAGAATGCAAAAAATAAATAAATAAATAAATAAAAAAGCTACTTCAAGCAAAAATTTTAAATAAAAAATTATATTGAATCATAACATGGAAATCTTTATTCATACTTTGTGTGGTGTTTGAAAATATTTTATGGGATATCTAAAAATATTTTAGGAAAAATTAACTTTTGAAGAATGAGAGAAAGTGAAATCCTTATCCGATGTATTTTTAAATTTAAAGAAAAAAAATTAAATGAAACTAAAAATGTATTTAATTTTTTGAAATCTGGGAAAAATAATGACAATTTTATAGGGTTGGTGAATGTATAAGCTAGCCTTCATTTTTGAGAAAGTATGATAATTTTGAATTAAATATTTTAAATGTTTGAATAGTTCTTTTTATAAAACTAGTTGGAAATTATTTTTAAGCCCTTTAAGAAGTTATGCTGAATTTTTTAAAAAAAATATTTGCACTTATATCCTTTTTCATACTTTGTAAGTGCAATTTAATTAACTTCATTAAATAAGTTATTTAATTAATTTATTAAGTTATTAAATATAAGTTATAAAAATGAAATTAATTTATTGATTAAATAAGTGCCTGGCATTTATTTTTAAGCCTTTTTTTCCAGAAGCTATACTGATTTATATTTACACTTATATACCTTTTAATGCTATTTAAATGCCATTTTCACATTTTCTTGGAATTTATTTTTAAGCCCTTTTTCCCGGAAGTGTTACGGATTTTTTATATATATATTTGCACTTAAATACGTTTTAATGTTATGTAAGAGCCATTTTCAAAAGTACCCATCTTTGGAAGAATTTCTCTTAAATTAAACCCTGTTGGAAAAAACCTCTTTAATTAAAACCTGTTGCCTTATTTTTTTTCTCATATTTAGTAAAATAGCTTCTCAATATACTCTGCATTTCATGAACTAGAAAATAAGTTATCTAATCATTTAAAAAATTCTGTAGCTGTTTTAATGTTTCACATTACCAAAAATATGAAACTTTCATGCTATTTACCGGTTATTTCCCAGTATTTAAAGAATGAATAAAAATGCAGCTTAAATTTAATTAAAAATCTTGGCAATATATTTCTTAAGATATCGGTACAGTTTTAAGCAAATCATTTGACAAACTACTGATAAAACGACTTTGAATGAAGAAATGGAACTCTTTAGTATTACTTGACTATTGTAGAAACCTCCAACAAGAAACCTTGTAACTTAGAAACATTTCATGCAATTAAAAACCAAATTAAAACGGGCAAATTTTTTAAGTCTCATTTGGTTTCTCATCGAAAATACTTTGATAATTCCTGAATGACTTTATTTCGTATGTATTCCTTTTAAAGGAAAAATGCTATATTCATTTTATATGGTATGCATGTTTGCATTATTATTTTCATAATAATTAATATATCAAGCAAAAAACTTGAATAAATCTAAACTATCTTTGGGATGTCTGTGTCAAAGAAATGGTATTTTTTACTTTTCAAAGAATGTCATAGTTACTTTATAGTATACAGAACTTAAGTTTGCGTAAACAGCGTTTACTTGCAGAGGTAATCCATTAATACTGTTATAATAGAAGTTTATTTCTTCAGAACAGAAATGCTAATCATACGGTACTCCCTTTAACAGCCAGACATTCTCATCTTGCATCTGTAAGGCAAGCTAGACCCTTTCATGCCAGGGGTCAGTTAGTTCCTCGAAGTTCAATATAAATAGGTCTTCGCTCTACTTTGAGCAAGCAACTTGAAAATTTTCAACAAATAACATGCTTTTCCTTTGAAATTAAGAGTTATAATTTAGTATTTATGTATTTTAGATTGAGAGAGATTTTTTAAAACTTTAATTCATTTTATAAGAAAGTTTTCATATTAGGTTTTAAAAAAATCTACGTTATCTTCTTTTGTACTAATTCACCGAAAAAGGATTTATGACAAATGGACATTCCAAAAGTATTCTTACCTTACTGCTTAATCAGAGTTTGTAAATATAAAAGTTTTAAAAATTTTGTCAAATCAAGTTATTTTATTTTCAAAATTTTATTTCTGTCAAAGCAATTTAATGAAATTTCTAATTTTAAAAGGTTTCACAGCTATTAGGCTAAAAGGCTATTATAAAGATACGATATACTTTTGAGCGACAACTTAATATTATATTTCCAAAACTTAAAGCATTGAAACTTTGAGTGAAGCTTTCACAGATTTTGGTCAACAGGTTAACAAGTTTTGGATCATTGAAATAAAAATTGGGAAAATATCGTCATCAAAAATAGCGTATCATCGTATTTTTCATTTTATTTTCATTTAGCTTTGTTACTGTTGTTTCTAATGGCACTTGCTATAGACAATCTCGCAGTTTGAAGTCAGCAATTTTAAGCCGACCTGAGAGCGCCTGTTGTTGAGCCAAATAAAGCCAAGAGTACAATTTAGCTACACATGGATCACATTATTTTGTTTGCACAACCCTTCTTACAAAGTGGGGGAGGGGGTACAATCACACTGATAGAACAGATGATGAACAACTATACTCGAACCTGGAAGCCGACATCACGAGGAGATTATTTTACCCTACCCCTATTCCAGGACGTGGATTCGTTAAGATTTTCAAAGATTACTAAAAACACTTTTATGAATCGTGGATAATACGTCACATACTTCCATTGGCATATTTATACCATTTTGTTTATTTTTATTAAATTCTGGTGATATTTTACAAATTCCGGCTTATATTTTTTTTCTCACATATTTGTTAAAAGTCATCGAAAATATTCTCTTACTAAAAGTTATGTTTAGGGTCACACGCATTTTTTTTGTTGTTTCATAATATTGATCAAACCATTCTAAGTTCCTTCTATCCATGAAGAACTATGAAAAAAAATTTCTCTTCTGTTTATTGGAATTATAGGAATTTTAAAAATCCAGACAATCTATTTCAATAAATTCAATGAATTTTTGAAATATCCTATTTAAAAAAGAGAAAATAATAAAAAGTGAAGTATGTTTCTAATATCTTAGTTTGGAATCAGACCTTAGTATTGATCTTGCTTTTAGATATACATTTCTAAATGTAAAATACTTGAAAGGTTTTAAATTTAGAAAGGTAGAATTTTTAAAAATAAATTTAAAAAGAAATTTTAGATGAAATTTTTATTTTTCCAAGGAATATTTAAGTGTGACTGTAAGTTTGAGAATAATTTTGAATCATACGTAGTATACTTTTTATTAAAAAATATTTCAATTGTATTTTTCTCACTATTACATTTTTTGAATCTAGAATTTGCATTGAAAGTGCTATTTTTTATCTGGAATAAATTTACAGTTTTCAATAACTCATTATACGAATTGATAAAATATATATTTAAATCTGTAGTGGAATGTATTAATATTTCTCAGGACTGAATTCATTCATGTAAAAAAAGTTTCATTAATAACTTTTACATTTCCAGTTTAATTCATCTAGAAATGTATTTCTATATTTATATTTCGATAAGTAGTTTATTATACATTTTTTCAAAGAAAGCTTCTCATTTACTTGATTAAATTTTCAATTCACAGAAATTTTGGCCTTTCTTGAGGGATGAATTTCTGTAAACTGATTCCAGAGATTTAGAAATTTGATAAAATAAATTCGATAAGTATAAAAGAAAAAGAAAAATAAGCTTTCATAAATCTGAAAAATCAGTTAAAACTTTTTACTAATTTGATATTCATGAAGAAAATTCTTAAACACCATTTTCTTCGCTTCAATATTTCAAGTTTTTATAATCTGAACGAGAAATATCGCTTTTTACTTCTTATGAATTTCATGAATTTTAAAAATTTATTAAAAAATCCCCCCTATTGATCACATTTTTTCTTATTTTGTTACATTATAAAAAATTTCAGAATATTTTAAATACAGAAATACCTGCTTATCGCAACATAGTATGAAGCAAAACGTGATTCAAATTTTCGTATGGATATAATAAAAATGTATATCGTAAGGAAGAAAAAAATATTTTTTAAAAATATTTTCGCATCTTTCGGTTAGTTTGCTTTTAATAATCTACATATATCTTTGATTACAATTGCATTAACCTTAGTTACAGAATGATCTGGACAAGAATTAATATGTAAATTTAATTTAATTCATCTGGATAAAAAGAATATTTAAAAAAACTTTAATATTTTATACTATATTTATCATTAGTTTTTTTACGAAGAAATAATACTTCTGGCTTTAGATTACTGCAGTTGGTAAATGCATTAAGAAATTGTAAAAAAAAAATGAAACAAAAAAAATTCGTATTATTTTTTTAATAATGAATGAATTATTTCCAGACTTAATTTTTGTTTGCCTTTTTTCACTTTTCTAGATATATTTTTCCTTATTAAATACACAAGGGATTTGTAAATATACTAAACAACTTAAAGAGAGTTTTTCATCCAAAAAAAATATCATCAATCATATGTTCGTTACCAGCAGTTACAAATGCAAAATTATTATCATTAATTTTTTTACTCACAAATAAATCTTTGGACTGTTAATTATAGCAGTTCGTAACTAAACAGCAATTACAACAAATAATAAATTTCCTCACATTATTTTTAAATGCAGGAATTATTCCTTGATGGAATTAAAATATTCATATTTTCTTCTATTTCAATTATTTTTTCTTATATAATACTTGAGTGATTTATAAATAAACTTACAGCTTAAAGGCGATTTTTTATTCAAGAATACATGATCAATCATATACTAGTGATCAGAATTTACAAATATAAAACATGCGATATTTCTAATAATTATTGTAATAAAATCCTGTACACAGGTTGTCAAGATTATGAGACAGATGAATGTAATATATTTGATTTACTTCTTTGGCCCTTTTAAGAGCAACTTACTTTTTCAGATCAAAAAAATGTATATTATGTTGTTAATGGCTTGTTTTCTTGAATTGTTGGCATATATTCACCCTGGATCAGAATATATAGTAAATGTAGAATATTATAATATCTGAATCCTAATTTTAAAGTGCTGTAAAACAAATCTAAATTTTTTAAATGAAACAAATAATTTCGTAATTTCTTAATTTTATTGCAGTTGGTAGTTGCAGAAGAAGTTCTTGATTTTTACGTTTATTCTCAATTTTGATTCATTCGAAAGGAGATAAAATTTTAATCATGTAGTGATAATTGTCAAACAGAAAAAAACCTATTTTAATGTATTTATATTTTTCTTCACGCGTATTTTAATTTAATATTTTTTCGCTTTATTTCCTTCATGAGATGTTTCATTTTATGTTATTTTGTGTTGAAGACGTATTTTTGATTATCTCCTAATTTTTATGTTTTCACATCAAATCAAATTAACTATCGCTAAGATGTTACTAATTTCTTGCCATCTCTTTCTGCACTTCATCTTATATATATATATTATATATATATATATTAATATAATTATAAATCATATTTGCAAAAACATACTTGATATTCAGACATTAAACTAAGGAAACATTCAAACCAAAACATGTGAAACGTACAAAACTGGAAGAATCAAACATATATTGAAAAGGATGCAGAGCAAAGATAGAGAGTAGTTGTCCGGGAGGACAAAGACAGGATAAAAGAAACAGCTCTTGTCAAAGTAGAAAAAAATGCAGAAGTGATTGTAGTAGTGTATTAGATTGTATATTAGAATTTAAATAGAATACTAAAATTAGAGTTGAAAAGCAGTTTAATATTCTAATCCAGACTCAAAGCAAGGCCAGATTGAGACAGAAACTTTGTACTTGGAATATGTGCTGATAACTCTAATTTCAATTCAGCGCATGGAACTGAAAGAATTATAAATATGTAAATCAAATGTATATGCTGAATTTGCAATACGGGAACATAAATTAGAGTATTACATAGCATCTATTGAAAATATTTCGATTTCTAGAATCATTTGAACTTTTCAAACGTATATAAAGAAGCTAGTTTTTGAAAGCTTTAATTTACCATCAAGTGTCTCAAATGAAATAAATATTGAATGCGAAAACTTAAAATTGAGAACATTGTTGGAAAGGAACCAGAGAAATGTATAAATTACTTGCGAAAGTGAGCAGTTCAAGTCATCATGTAGTTAGAAATGTAAAATGAAATGCTGTTAAAAATGTAAAATGAAAGGAAACACTCTATCATTCTTTATTAATTTTACAGTCCTACAACCTGGTAATTCAGTAACTATAACTTTTAACAACAATCTTCAACTACATTTTTAACAGCATTTTCAACTATACTTTTAACAACATTAACTATATTTTTAACAACATTTTCAACATAATAATTTTAGCTTTAAATTTGTAGAGTCTTATAATTTTAAAAGCCTTACATTCTTCAGTTCATCGTAATATGTAACTATATTTTTGCCTTCAGCACCCATAAAATACGAGCTTTCATTAAGTGAAAGAGTTCAATTAAAACAAAAATGCCAAATACATGTTTTTTAAAAACGACATGTTTTACGAAAAAACATTCATGTTTTTTCGTAATTAAGAGTAAATGAAACAGAAGTGTTCAGCTTGGTTGTGCCTTGCTGTTGTTACTTACGGCACTTTACAAATTAGCTGGAGAACTGACAGAGATTTAAGCCAATTTGGCAGTAACTTCTGAGTTTCTGAGTCAAACTTCTACCCTGAGCACCCTAAGGTAGAAGTCTGACTTTTAGCTTATATGTGGACGGCATACACATTTGTTTTCTCTTTTTACAAGGATGCTCTTTCATACACCTCTTGGACAGAAAAACCATACACAAACCAGGACTTCTGGAAACCCAGATAAAGAGGAAGACATGCTATCCCTACGTCAAGTGTCCTACTCTTTGGTGTCTTGCGTGCGCTGCAATATATTTCTTTATAATTTATTCAATATCTCAAAAAATTATACATCTTATTCTTCGATTAATCATATAATTCAGTTTTAATTTGGATTTGAAAATGATTCAAATAAAAAACAATTATATTTTATTTTGCTTCAGTCAATAAATGCATTTCTGAAAAAAAATGGAGCAAAAATTTTTACTGTTCTTTGGTGATAAGAAATTGTAATTCAGTGAATTATTTTGGATTGAACAACTTTTATGTTAAACAGTCTATTTTCTATGACCAAATATAATCGAGTTATGGAGTTTTCAATATCATTATATTAGGGTAATGATTAATTTCACAATTTTAGACCAATCTGTCTTGGGAAGAAATTTGGGAGCTGATTGCGCATCTTCTTTTAGAGGGTCAATGGAGTTATAATTCATCCATTTATGTAAACAGTTTTTATAAGCTATCAAATTTTTATCACTCACTAATTTAAAGTTGAAATAAAGTGGGTTTATATTTTATTTAAAATATTAGTGTTACAAGATTATTTCATTAAATATGACTCATAGGATTAATGGTACGTGTAAAAATACAAAATACATCCTTTATCAAAACTTTTACTAGCTGAAATTACATAAAATATAGTTATTTATTTTATATAGACCATTTTTCTCATTAAATGCGTATGCATATTACTCATGGTTCAGAAATTAACTATTGAACACCAAATGACGCTGTATAATGCTCATATTACATCTTGTGCACGTTAAATATCATATAATTAATGCATGCATTTTAAATTTCTTCGTCGCCTTTATTTTTCTATCAAATATTATTATTCTAATTTTTTAATAATATTACAGTTAATATTCTTATTTTTTCATTTTTTAAAATAATTATAATTCTTACGTTTACAGAAAGAATTAACTTAAACATTTATTTTGACTGTCGCATATTAATGGAAGCTAACTTATTTCTTGAAAGTATAGATTGCTCATGCAGGTTAGATTTTATTTTTATATTTTTGCTAAATATATTGCTGGAAAATATGATTAAGAATCGGAAATTAACTTATATATAATCAAAGTTTATAATTATATATATTTTTTCAATTTAGGAAATATAAAATTATTTTTGTATTATATTTTGTATTACAATAGCTTTGTTGACCGGGTTTTTGGTGCCTTTTAAAAATTGATAGAATTAAATATCGTTTGACATTATCAACTTTTAGTCCTTACTGAGCATTTGATTCTGAAAATGCGATTAAATAAAAACATATTTTTTAAAATTCAGTATAATATTTATTTCTAATTTGCATCCAGCTATCAGTAATATCATAATCTATCCTAAAACTCTAAAATTTAAAAAAGTTTTGACATAATTAGTTGAATAGGAAAATTCTAGTTACTAAAATTACATAATTTCAATCATTAAAAGTATTTTGATACTCATATATTTGAAGAAATGTCACAACCAATAAACAAATTTGAATACTTTTCATTAGTACAGTGATTTGATACTATTATACAGACGGAAGAAAAAAGCTAACACAAATTTGGAAATGCAAACACTTTCTTGTCATCAAATTGAAATCCAATAAATTGGCGTAATGATCTAACTTTTTTTTTTATCGTATATTATTCAAAATATTTACAGACATACTCGTCTTCACTTTTGAATTATTTAGTTTATTATTATATTTCTGTTATTCAGTACTTTTCCTAAATATATCAAATCTATAAAAATGTTCCCTTTTAAAATAACACTTCGAAGTTTTTTAAAGAGCCATTCAATTCAGTTGCGAAAAATGCTTGCGGTTTTGAAATGCCATTTCTTTTGTTGCAGAATGGAAAAGAATTTCTTTGGGAATTGTTATTTCGAAGGAATATTAGAAGCAGAGATCTCCATATTAATTTATTTTATACTTCAAAACAAATTTTGAATTCATATCATTCTTGGAAGATAAATATTGTTACAGAAATTTTCAATTATCTGCATTTCAAATCGAGGATCAGTAAAAATACATAAGTAAAATATTATGGTTGTAATATTTATTTCAAAATATTATCTTTATGAATCATCAGTTGGATCTCATTAATCAAGGAAATAGAAAGATTCTTTATGATGAAAATTTTTTTAGAAATATTTCATATTTATTCATTTTTAAAATTTTATAAGTATTCTAAATAATGCGATTTAAATATAGTTTATATTGTTCGTCGTTTGTAAGAATAAATATTGATAGATAAATATGTGTATTGTAGACAATAGAAGAAAAAATGTAAATATTGTACAGCTCTAATAAATGCTGCTGTTATTCAGTTCTAGAGGGAAACAAATAATACTGAAAAAAATTTAAGACAAAAAAATAATAATAACAAACATTGAATTATTTGTTTTCAGTCATTGAAATGTATACTTTATTTTTGCGTATAAAATTTCATGTGGTTTTTAGATTATGTTCAGCAAATCAAGCCAACAGATTGCCTTTGCATGGTAATTGAATTATTTCCTGAATATTGGGCCAGTTTAGACGTTTTTGTAAAAACGAATCGTATATTTTAAATAAAGGCTAAAGAACTTTCTTTTACTATCTACTCAATGTTTATTGCAATGTTAGAAATTGTAATTCTTTATTTCAATGTTAGAAATTGCAATGACTATTTACTTCAATAGATGATATATTTACTATTCATTGCAATGTCAGAAATTATGACAATTATTTATTGTAATGTTAGAAATTGAAATGACCATTTATTTTAATGATAGGAAATGTAATGACTATTTATTGCAATGTTAGAAACTGTAATTATTATTTTTTTGAAATGTCATCAGAATGTTGATGTTAGAACAATTTGCAGTGTTTAATGACAGCTTATTAGAATGTTAGGCTATTGCAACACTTTTTATATTTATTTGCAATGTCAGGAAAGATTTTAAGCTAAATTGCCTGGGTAATTTAAAACTATTCTTAATGCATTGCATAAAATAAGAGGCTGGAACTGAAATTCAAAGAATAAATAATTCCTTTCTTTTGATTTCAAAATTCATTGATTCTCTAAGGGTTTCAAGAAAAAAAAATCAATTTTCTTTTATGGATATTTTGAAATAGGAATTTTTTTCTTCATATTCGTTTAACTGTTGAATCAAAAAATGTTGTTTGGTTTTACCATATTCTTGATACACGTGCATATATGATTTCAAAAAAGTTAAATAGACCATATGGTCTCTAAATTTAAAGAATAAAATTCTGCTTGTTAATATATTAAAAATTACGTTTTTGATTGAAAAGAACTTATGACTAAATTTGAAACCTTCTCTTATATAAAATCGAAATGTTAGGTCTTTAGCTGTATATTTCCCTCCGATCCTTTCTGTACTTGGATAAATATGGTTCACTATACGTTGGTTTCTAACCCTGATAAAATTTTAAAATGTAATGTTCATTTAGGATGAAACGGAAGAAATCATTTCTGTATTTTTGACAGCTTTCTAAATTAAAAAAAAATGTAAAATTTGCTAAAATTTTATTAAATTAATTAAAATTCGACAAATTTTAAAATCACCATTGATAATCAAATACCCGTATACTTTATTATTAAATGTAATTTTGTCACGGAAACCAGTTATGATGATCACCTTCTTATCACTATCAGCAGAAGGTAATTTTTTAATTCTGCTTGTACAAAAAAAACAAACATTCTGATTGGTTAATCATACTCGTAAGATTGCAAAATAGGTCCGATTGTTGAAGCAGAAGATTTTCTTCAAAATTTATATTACGACAGCTGTTGAAAATGGAGAGTGATGGCAATAGGAAAGTAACAACTGATTACATATTCAGCCTAGTCTAATCTTGTATATAAAATAAAAATTGGGAATTTTCGATGGTTGTTATTAGAGTTCTGTGTACGTGGTTTCTTTTCTTTTTGAGTTCGTATAGTAATTTTTAAGGTTTTTCTTAGAAATGAAGGGCGATGAGTAGCAGACGCTATTAGTTTTAAATTTAACAAAAAATTTTAAAAATTGAAAATTTTGGGTTTTTTTTCAATTATTCTGTATACATTAATGATATTTGAGTAATAGGTGACATTAAAGTCAATACTACATGGAGCGTTGATGATAACAATATTTTATAATATGTTAGAAACTTTTAAAAATAAATATCATTGCATTTTATAATGAAGCATTTCAATGCTCGTAAACATTCTGCAAATGAATTAGAAATCAGTAAAATTTGTAAAGCAATTATCAGTATTAATATACTATTGGGATCGGAAAGAATTTTTAAGCTAAACTGGGGGAAATAAACTATTGGGACCGGAAAGAATTTTTAAGCTAAACTTAATCCTCTAGTAGTATGATCCTCATTACAGACGATAAATAAAAGACATGCATTTTTTTCCATCTTTGTTTAGTTTCGAATGATTATTATAGGTTAAATAAAAGCAAAGATTAAGCAAAAATGGATTATTTCCTTTTCAGATTATTTGTAAATTAAAATGAAAATTGCATTAAAAAGTTTAAAAGTTTTTTTTTTTTTTTTGGCTTGGAACTGTTGAATTATTAATTCTACGTTTTCATTAATTGCATTTGCATGTTCTTTAACATGACACTAATTTGCTAAGACTCTGATCGGAAAGGTTTTTCTTCAGTTATTTGTTACTGCTTTTTAATACCATCGAAGAATATCTTTTTTGTCATAAAAAGCTTCAATAATTAAAAATTTGTTCATAATCATTTATTTCTAAAATGTTTTGTTTTAAATAATTGAGCATGTACATTCATAAACGTAAAATATCTCTGGTAATTTAATAACATATTTTTTAAAGGAAATTATGCAGTTAAGATAATTTAAATGATCTTTTATATGGAAATTTATTTAGCAAAATCGATAGATTCAGCTTGATTTTTTTTCTCATTTGCTTATATATTTCATTTTAAAGGCTATTCTCATAGTTTTGAAAGATACAGATTTACTTTATCAGCATCTACATTTTTCAATATCTGTTGCTCCTTTTCAGAATGGTGGATACTTTAAAATACTCTTAAGAATTCTCGAAGCGCTATAAGTGCAAAATTTTAGCTTTAGTTATTTAATATGAAAATATTAAGTCAATCGTATAAACTTTAAATAACTGCACTATATTTTAGATAATTATTTGAGAGTCCTTTTATAATTTTCAAATTTCATTGGCAAAATATATGCACCTGAGATACTAAGAATATTCACTTATAAAGAGTGCGTCACGTAATAATTTATGAGATTAAATTGAAGTATATTGTAATCAACCTTTTAGAGAAACATATGAATGCGTCACTTCTCTAAATCCCTGCTGCTTTAAGGCATGCTGAGTAATTTGAAATATCAGTTGTCCTTTGATCTATTAGTGTCGCTCTCGCCAAGTCTGAATCTTGAATCTGAAATTGCCACTCCAAATTCCAGACTTTGCACAATTTCCTGTCCGCTTTGTTCTATGACACACACTTCAGACGCAATCTTAGATATTGTGGTCGACTATTATAACGAGACTAGTAAAATAGATTGTCGAAATGCTTTAGCACCTAAAAAGCAGCAATCATTATTTCTTATTATATAATTGACGTATAATTAGTATGTAAAATTGGAAATAATTCCTATTAGTGTTTGTATAAAAGAATTTTTTGATTAAATATATCTCAAAATAACTATTTCATTACTACTAAATTTTTGGTTATTAGATTTTGAGCTTCGGTGCCATTTGTGTCCAAAGTGTTCTTCAGAGAAACTTGAGGAAAAAATCATATAAAATTATTTTACTTTTAAAATATATTAACATTCCTAGGCAGAAAGTCATCAGAAAGTAGAATTTGGATTAAAAACATGTATACAAGTGGCACCATTGATCTTATAGAAAGTAATACAAATTATATTTATTATATAAATTTCAGTTATTTATTGCACTTTTGTAGAATTTAGTATCCAATCGATTTTCTATTAATGAACAAGATGCCCATTTTTAAAACTATAAAAACCCAATTAACTTTTTAAAAAATTCGATGTTCCATGCGATTATTTCATATGTTCTAATATTCTATGTATTTCTCTACCAATACAGTATAGTAAATAATAATTATTTCAGTTTTTAGGAATTCTCATAAAAACATCGAACTATGAACTAAATATGAACTCTTTAGTATGTTCTATGTGTATTTGTTCGTTAACGTTTTCTTAAACATAATGAATCTATTATTTAAAAATTAAATTACCATATATTTTTTAAAATGTCTAAAAGGCAATATTATAAAATATTCCTGATTATTTTTAATTTTATAAAATGAGAAGTTTTAAATATTATTCAACATTATGGTTCAGTTTACTTCAAACTGAGTTCCACACAGAGCCGGTCTTCACTATGAAGGGGCCTGGTTGCAAATTGCCATTTGGGGCCCTAAAGTTTTAGCAAAGTGAAAAAACAACAACTAACATTTGCAAAATTATTGTATAATGATTTTGTTTTTGCATTTAGTTACTCCAGGAAAATTACAATTTTCCAGATTTCTTTTTCGATACACAGTACAGCAAGAGCGTTTAAGCATTACTCCCTTATGCTTAACAGAAGATAATCCTTTATAAAAGTTAATAAAGGAATATCTTCTATCAAGCACTTTAACCCTTTCAGGGGCACTATGCCAAAAATGATTTTTTTTCGAAACAATTATTTAAATCTGATTATATCCTATTACTGACATGTAATTTATAGTTAAAAAAAATTAAGGTCCTTAGGGGGCTGGGGGGTAGGTGACATACTGGGTATGTCACCGCGCATCTAGAACATGTTTTGGAGCGAATTCACAAATATGCAACTCCTAATTAGAAGGTATTTTTATGAAATGAAAGCAGTTTTAGGGATTCATGACGCTTTTTAACATGAATGACGCAAAAAAATGAGCTTTTTGAATTCGAAAATAAAGTTTATCGGAATAAAATGAAGACAAATTACATCATATGAAAACATGCTTCCATCTTGAATTTTTTGTGTGGAAACAGAATACTTTCTAAGACTCGTGCTGCCGTCTATTGGCAAGATAAAGACTTAAAAAACGTTAGGAAATTTTATGTAGTTATTTCAACGCGATTTTCTAGTTTTAAAAAAATTGTAAAAAGGTGACATATGGAGTATGTCACCGCCCCTGAAAGGGTTAATTTGCTGGAACAGAGCTCAGCATTTATTATAGAAACTGGCATTATAAAGAAAATTTTAACTCAGCTAATACATTTAGAAACAAATCATTATAATTATTAATTAGTACTATATATTGCAATATGTCTTGAGCGTTATTTACATTCCTCTCATTCAAAATAAAATCCAGTTGTAAAGTGATTATTTGAATTAGATTTTCTTTTACACCGTTATTATAAAAAGGTGCAAAGTTTTGAGATGAATTTTCTAATTAATTTTTTCTAAAGTTTTTATGTCAATAACTAATTTGAAATAATTTAAACTTTGTCTTCTTTTATATTTACCATATCAGTACACGTAACAAAATTAAAAAATAACATATAAATTCCTGAGCCACATTTCCTCCAATTTCATTCTCTGCTGTTTCGAAATACAATTTTTCCTTTTTCAAATTCGTTTTTCCAGAAAATGTTTGGAAAGATTCATATCACGTCTTATCACTTTTACATAGTCTACACACGAGTTAAATTTTGTTCTTAAATTTTGGATTTCAGTTTTAATTTTATTGACTAAATTAAAAGCCCAGTTGAAAACAATTATTTTTATTTGAAATAAGTAATGATAAGTTTAATAATAATAATAAGTTTATTATTAACTAATTTTGGGCAGTATTGTTAATCATTCTATCAAACATTAAAAAATGTCATATCTTTATTTATCTCAATAGAGTTTTAGCTTCGGAACCGCTGTAATATTATTATTTACGTCAATTAATTCTTCTAGGTCATTGCACGTTTACTCAAACTGTATATACACTGCTTCAACCGGATCTATTTTGGCTTCCCAAAGAATGCTGCATACTGGTTTGAGAGTAATGTGTAAATGCCTTTGTAGATATTCCCATCTTTTTGTAGATGCAGAAAATAAGCAATACAATCATTGCAGTAAAAAAATAATATATATTGATGGAAGTGACATCACAAACCAATAAATAAAAAGATTATCATAAGCCAGACACAAACATAGATTACATGAGAGCAACATAATTTTTTTTCTACAATTTAATCTTTTATATTTCCCTTGCGTGTTTCTGCCTTTGTTGTATGCCTCTTCATTACAATCTATAATGTATAAATAAAGCTCACTTAATATTTCCGAATAGATCTTTTGCTAGTCTTTCTCCAGTCACACCAATTACTTCAATAAACCCTACAAATTGCTCATATATACTTAATATTTTCTCTTCCAAATTTATATACTTAATAAAGATTGAAGTTGGGTTTTTTATGGAAATATCGGAAATAGAATGCATTTAGATATCGTAATACGTTGCTTCATTTACAATATCTCTAATTTTGTTAAGAACTTTCCTAAGGAAGGAATAATTTGATCTTGTAATGTATGAAATAAATCATTGACAATTTAGTATGTGGAATATTTCAATGTGTTTGTATGATCCGTAAATGTAGAGTCTTGTTTACTTAGTAATTCGATTACATTTAAAGTATGTCCATTATTTGGTGTCCCTATAATTTCGTTTATTCCTAAAAGTGGAAGAGTATTACATACTAAAATTAGAATCACATTTACAATTCACTGAAATAGTAATTTCAGTCATGCCATTTCCTTGCTTATATTAATTTCAATTTGTTTTATCAACAGTTGAACATAATTTTAATCGTTATAGTAATTCCTTCCAAAATGTACTTTGCTGGGAGTTGATTGCTTAATTTATCGTCATTTAACTTTTTGCTTGAATAGCTTAATATAAACAAACGTACATAGATGCACACGTGAAAAATATTACATCATATATAGACAAAGTAGATAACTGTTGATTTACAAATCCAATTGAACCTAGCCTCAGCCTCAACTTCTAGGCCTCGAACGAACCGCAGTGTTGTAACATGTCTGAAGCGGAATTCCTTATTCATAAATAAAATCTTCCCGTCTTTTTATAGATATCACTACGATCTTAACCTAATGAAGGCAAAAGTCGATGCTTAGCCAGCCACATCGAAACAAGCTTGTAGACTTCTAGTATGCGAGACATTGTTATTGTTCAGAACACTATTTTAATTCTTAACCACGGTAGGGGCCGTTTTCTGTCTCAAGGCTCTGGTCATAGAACGCCCACCGCACCTCCCAGATGACTATCCTTGGTTCCATGGTATAAAGGGAATGAAAGGAGAAAAACCCAAATCTATTGAATGCCTTAAACTCTATTTCGGAGAAAACGGTAAATCGCCCTATGAACACAGGAAATACAATATTGAAGAAGAATTTACCAATATACCTATTCCTATTTTTGTGTTATTTAGAACAACATATTTATTTGAAGATTATTTTTTCAGAGAAAAAAAATGATCAAATTTTCTTTTGCAGAAAAAATTAAGTATAGAACCAAATGAAATGACCTTATAGATAATATCTGGAGAGATAGATTTTAATTGTTTGAATGAAAATCAGCTGTACCCATTTTATTTATATAAATTATTACCTGCTCAGAAAGATCATAAATATAAATGAGTAATTTCCATATAACTTTTAATAGTGTTAAGTTTAAAGGTCAAATATATTTAAGGGCAACTTGAATCTAAGATGTCTGAATGACTTAATGGATGAAATTTACTAATATTTCACAAGTAAACGGGTCATGTTTGATATAATTGTGACATATTATAGAGGAAATCTTGGCTAAAAATTGCATATATCGTTTATTTCATCTTATCAGTGGCATTTTAAAAATAGGCCTTTACATTTTTTTTCGGATCACTTACTTGGGTGAGTTGTGGCAGTGAGCACAGTTGTGAGCAGTCCAGTGACCGTCGCACTGGGCAACTGGCACAACTGCCGGTGTGTTGAGGAAGCTGATAAGGCGTGTCTCTGGTAGGCACAAGGACATCAGTCCTCCGGCCACGTGGAGAAGCCCTAGAAGTGTCATTGGCAACAGGTGTTGTGTGCGTCCCTGCAACGGAATAAAGATTTATTTGACTGAATTTTGATGGAATATTTTGAACATCTTTAAATTGTTAGGGATTTGCGATGTAAATGTTTTCATAATTATTCTTTTCCTTCTTTATAAAATTTTATAATTCGCCATTTGAATTTTTAATTCTTTGTATGGTATTTTACATAAGCTTGTATTTTAATTCATGTTTATTTGGTTTTATTGCTTGAGTTCTTAATTGTTAATTTTATATAATATTTGCATTTATAAAATGCCAATTTTCGCAATTCTGAAAATTTATCTGTAGAAGGATTTCTTAATCACCAGAGGTAAATATTTAAGGTATCGGGCATCCCACATTAAAAAACAATCTGGTGTCCATGATTTAAGAGATTGATAATTTGCTGGCAGGTTTCATTTTTACTATCAATTTTCGATGCACAGTAGTTCCCAAGTCTTACACATTTAATGTTTTTTTAAATACTTAATTTGTGTATAATTGTAGCAGCAATTTGCATGTTTAAATGCAATATTTTACTAATATGTTTCTTTCACAGCTTCTAAAACATTTGTTTCATAGATTTTATCATTAGCTTATTTTAATATTTTTAATACTATTCTCATATTTATTAAGGATATTCTGATTTTGCTTCGATAAAAAATAATTAACCACCTTATCTTCATATTTACTTTTTGATTTTCTAACTTTGTAATGAACGAAACAGCTATATTCAAAGTTTTTAACCAAAACAATTTTGTTAACATCTTGCGCTTGTATAAAAATGTCCTGTTTACCCTTTATAAATGTAAACGCTTTTATTTACTTTAATGCATGTGTTTAATTACGATGAAAATTAAAACATATAAACTGAGATTTTGATTAGAAAGTGGATAGAGTCGCTTCGGTGTATTAATGTAAAATTTCAAATAGCACTTGTCTTATTTGTCTTAGCTAATAAATATTGATTACTGTAATAGAACATGTTGGGGAAATGTTAATGATTTCTTAAATATGTCACTAAATTTCATTAATTTTCCTAACAACACATAAAAAATCTTTCATTCTAAAAACAGGAATAATTCATTTTTATAAATAGTAACTTCAAGAAAATTTCATGGATTACCTGATAGATGAGCAGCGGTAGGAAGACGGGGCAAGCGAGGTTGAGTATCTCCGCGAGAACTAGCGCTGTCTCTCTGGGGCCTGGCGGCAGGATTTCCGCTGTCCAGAGTGGGAATACGAAGTATGAGATGGACACGGTCAACTTTGTCGACACGTAGAGCGTAAGGGAGGCTGACGACGATTTACCTACACATAGGAAAAAAGATAAAAGACAAAATATTAATTGTTTCTGATCAGATATTTGGAAAACAGACGTGATTGGGTTATTTTAAGATATCAAATTTTTTGATAACAAATTTGATAATATTGACTTTTTCTTAATCAATGCATCTATTGAAAAATGTAGAAACAGGTAATGAATTAGATAATTGTAACAACTGAATATTTCATCTGTTGAAATAGTAATAAAATTAAAAGAAGGAAATAATTTTTTGTCTATAAATTTTAAATCTATACTTAAAGCTCAATGTGTGTGTGTGTGTTGGCGCTCTACAGGCCAGACTATTGGACCTACATCTACCAAATTTGGTACATGTATATCTTGGAGGTCGAGAATGAGCAATTCCAAGTTCTTTTTTAGAATTTAAATTAGAATTTAACTTAAATTAAATTAATTTTTAGAATTTTTAGAATTTAATTTAAATTAAATTAATTCAAATTAGAATTTGAATTAATTAAAAATTAAGGAAAATTTTGAAGTTTTTCTGCTATAACTTCCGAAAATATTATTGCACAAAGCTGATTTTTACATCAAATTAAAGATTAAAAAAATAGCTTTCTAATGGTACTGGTATTTGAACATTTAACTTAAATTTCTATTTTTAATGAATTTTTTAAAATAAATTTTTAAAAATATTTTTAAACAATAATATTTTTAAAGAAATTTTTAAATATAAACAAGGCACATCATTCCAATCGTATCGATCAGCCATTTGCTGTTTTTAAATAACAGAGTTAACAGTGAAATTTAATGAGAAAAATGTTTGATACATTCTTCATCTCTATTTTGTTTTTATTTGAAATATAAATGATTCTTTACCTCTTCTTCCGATGGCTAGGCTGATGCAAAGCACTCCTCCCACAGCGCAGATGACACAATTGGAACAACGCCGTGGTGCCGTGCATTTGAGCAGGATTGCTGCAACCATCCATCCTAATACCTCAGCAACCGCTGACCACAGCACATTGTAATGCACATCTCCTTCTAACTCGATGCACAAGTAATTAAGGCCCAGGAAAGAAGCCGTGCTCGTAAACCTGATGATGATATTCACATATCAGGACTATTATCAATAAAATTTACTCAATAAAACAGACGATATGTGATCTGCATATTTAGTTTATTTGCAGGGCCAGTGGCATTCTTTAAAAAGGTTATGTTATAAAGACAGATATTTCACAATTTTATAATTATTTTATTTCAGACAAAATATTTTAATACAAAAAAATTCTAATTTTCTTATCATATATGTATTGAAGTACATAACATTCTTTGTTATGTTACAACGATTAAAAAATTTTAAAATATAAATGTGTTAGAAACTACAATAAAATCTGCAAAATTTAAACTAAATATGCCTTTCCCCCCATCAAAAAAGTACTTTGCAAATCATGAGTAAAGAAAAACCAAGAAAGGAAAGTTTCTATATAATTTGAAATTAAATAATTTGAGCAATTTTTTTCCAATTGAACTTTTTAAAAAATTTGTTTCCCTTTAATCATATATTATATTGAATAAATATGCACATTGAGTTAGCGAATGGGGTTTAGAGAAAATAAACAATTCGGCAACATGAATATTAAAATGACTTTTGAAATTTTAATCTCTATTTTTGGTACGATACATTTTTTGGTGATATTACTGTTCTAAGAGCTGGTTGTTGATTAGCGGCTACTCCGACCCTCACAATATTCGGATATCAATAAATATTCGGAATACGTTGAGAGCATAGGATAGTGGCAGTTCTTCTTGTGGTGCCGCACCAATGTGGAGATTGAATTCCGGAAAGGATCAAACTCGTGACCTTATGATTTGCAGCCGCGTAACATATCCGTTAGACAAAATTGATCACCATTGTCTATTGGCTATTACTGGCTTATTAAGATATTATCACAAGAATCCCCCAACTGTGAGCCTACGGGGAATTGAGCAATTTTAAGCTCCAAGCGTTATGGCCAGTGAGAAACGTGTTTCGATAGCGCCAAACATTGTGGCGAGCGAAGAGCGTGTTCATTGTTCGAAGTCCGTGGTGTCGCGCCAATATGGAGATTGAATTCCGTCATAGATCTTACGATTTGCAGCCGCGTATCATATTCGCTAGACAAAAGTAATCACCAGTGTCTAGTGATAATTACTTGCTTATTAAGATACTACCACTGGCTAGAACTAAGGCTGAGTCCTAAGCGGCAAAATTGGTACCATCACTGTACAACGCCTTCCGTCCCATCAACAGGATGGGCTAAATTTTTTGTAACCGCCATGGTGGATAAAACTACAGTCATAGGGAAGCCTGTCATCCCCATATTTGATGTAACCCCCTGGGGATATAAGCATTAGTTAAAAGAATCTAAATCTATTATTTTTTTTTAGTTTTACATATAAGCAATTAATACTACTTTACTATAAAAAGCAATTGCATGTTTGTGTACAATCATCCAATAACGTACTTTTTAATTATTATAAGACTGAGAAGAGATTAATTAACTTCTTTTAACAACAATTCATTTTTAATTCCTAATACCAAGAGTTAATGTCTTAATAATTTCTAATGAATGCAAAATGTTTCCAACTTCTGAGCAATTAATAATGAAAAGTGCGGGGATAAATATTAAAACCACTTTCATGAAGAATGAATTGCATTAATTATTTATCCTTTCCCTTACTTCCTCCCACTCTGGCCAAAGCTCTTAAAAGCTCTTTAAGAATTCCATCCGATTAATCGGATTAACTAATCCATTAAAGTGGAAAACTTAGAGAGGAGAATAATAATAGTAACATCAAGCTTATTAAATACTTCAAAGGTGATTAAGTAGCTTTATGTGTCGCAGTAGAATGCATTTGTTAACATGAAAGAGTGAAGGAGATTACTGTACTCTCTCCACTCCTGGAGACTCTTTTAGACCTTGTTTTTTTTACAATATAATGCACTTGCTAAAATTAAAATTTGTAAGTGGTAATTTATTAATTTATTTTTTTAACATTTTAATACTTATAAACTTGATTCTAACTGTAAATAATGCAACTGGAAGTATATATTATAAAAATTATTCAGAGCATCCTACAAAGAGGACTGATGGACCTACATCTAAATGCTTACGGTTTTGCTTTTTAAGGCGATGAAATACTTCAAAAAAAATTTCTTGCATTTTTAATGTTTAAAACTAGATTTTACTTTTATTTTATGTAAAATGGTACTCTATAATTCTTCCTTAAAAACGTTTTTAAATAATTTCATAGATTTTTTTACAAATTTTGAGCTTTTTTTTAAACAATAAGACTTTTTTAAATATGAAATTTTTTCTTCAAATTGTTAAGGCTAATACCAGCTACTAATATACCACATAAAACTTAACATGAATTTTTTTCCAGCGAACAGTATTTAATTTTTTAATGTAAAAAAATACAAAAAAATCTGAAAATGCAGGAATTTGGACTTTGGATATATTAAAAAAAATACTACTCACTTTAAAACTAATTCCATGCTAAGTTTCTGAAAATATATTTCTAAGCATTCATAAAAAATTTCCCACATCTACCTCCATTTTTAAGAAAGCCTTAGGCTCTTGAAATGCAGTATAAACACAAAAAAACCGAACATGGAGAAAAATGCATTTGAAGTTTTTATTCTTCTAAATCATAATATAAAATCTATCCAATTTGCCTGTAACTCTTACAAAATGTGATTCAATTATTCTCAATGGTTTAAAGATAAAAAATAAGAAAATTTATGGAAAAAAAATATTATATTTATATATTGAAGATATATAAAAAAAAACCCAACGCAAAACCAGAATTTCATAAATCTCTGCATAATACTTTTAAACAAATTAATATGCATATCAAAATTGATTAAATATATATATCTACTGTTTTGATTTCTATTTATATTATTCTGTTTGCTATTTCTGTTATTCTCCTTGTTATTTCTGCTATTCTGTTTGATAGATGCAGTTCTAACTCGTGAGTATTTGCTCCAACCGACGCTATGGAGAGTCTCATTGAAGTTTTTTAACATGCACCAAATACATCCTTCTAATACCTCATTTTATGAAAGCCTTTGGGAAATTGGCAATGCTTTTGCCTAAAGAGCTTCTAATATAGGTGTTCGAATCATTCGAAAAATTGGTGTGGCAACATTGTTTACTCCCATATCATGGACCAACAATTCTTCAATAATTTAAGAAAAAATAAATCTAAGGCTCTAAAATTTTGCAGGCACATTTAGAATGACTCAATTTATCATATGAGTCAATAAAAAAATTCATTGTTTTGATGATTTTTCGAGTACTGTGTCGCCTTAAGAAGTAAGTGCTCTTTAACAGAATTTTGATTGGATTTATAATTAAAATTTTATTGAACTATTGTTTTTCATTGCATTTTTTGAAATATCGCATTTATTACTATCAATAATTCGTTTTAAAATCATTTTAAGTAATTAATGGTCCCAATAGCCAGTTCAACAAAACTTTGGTAGACGCCTGATGTCCTTTACTATAACTGTGAATTTCCTGCGCCCTTTGTTAAGCGTGATTCCATTGAACATCCGAGGCAAGTGATCTGTTATTTCCAGACACTCTCCCAGATGAGTTTGAGTTACAAAGAGAGGCTCTCTCCGAACAGCCAGTTGGTGTATAACCCTAAGCTATGCACAGTATTATTTTAAGTATGAAATCTTTAAGAACAATTTTGTTTGCATTTGCTATTTTTTGAGGAGAAAGGGATAGATAGGTAGTTTTTCTTAACTTTGAAAAAGAAAATCGCACGCATTTCACAATTTAGAATTTAATGAGCTTAACCGATCTTAGAAATGAAGGAGCTAAAGGACGAAAAGAAAGGTTTTCAGAAGTGCTGATTTTTGATCAAATGAAAATATTTTTACGTTTTACTAAACCAGAAAAAATTTAATTTCCCACAAATGTCTGCGAGAAATCAAATAAGCATCAAATATGATATTTTCAATACAGGGAAAATTTTACTTTATTATGAGCAGTGATTTTTAGATTGCTGTGAACTTTTAAAATGTCTATATTATTAATTAAATAATTTTGTTATATTTAAGGCTAATGTTTTGATGAATAATAGATTTTATACTCTTAATAATGTTACTGATTTAATTCTTTACCTAAAAAGGTTATATTTTTTTTCATACAGATTATGATGAATCGAAATTTCTGAAGGAAAGTCTAGCTTTCATAAAATAAGATGATTTGAATTCATAAATGTTGAAATGACTTTTATGTCTCTCAATACCTCGATGTCTCTGGTTTTTTTTCAGTAAATTGCAACTCTAAAACTAAGAGATGATTGTTGGAAGAGATTTCCTTATTTTGAACTGTTATTAAAGGAAGGAGATGATATCACACAATTCTCATAAAACATTGTGGATCAACAAATAAACCTAATAAATTTAAAATGCATCAGATGCATTTGGTAAATCCTTGGTAGTGTCTTGGCTTTTATATACCCATGTACGAGAGCCAAAACTTTTTTATGGTTTAAAGAGAAATAAATGCCATTTAGACATTTGAAAATGTTAAGCAATGTTATATTTAATACTAATTATAATCGTTTATATAATTAATTGGTTGAAATAATTATAATCCCCTCAGTTTAATTAATTTTCAGATGATCGATTTTTGCTTTTTTGCATACCTTGGCTATAGTTTTCGTCCTTATTTATTCTTTTTCCTAAGCAACATTAAAACTTTAATTTCGAATTGGAACGGCAACAGTATTTAAAGACAAATTTATCAAATGTATTTCCTTCAAACAGCGAGAAAAATCTTTCTTTTTTTTAATGCTTTTTAACGAGCTAGGATAAATATCTAATTAGA
Organism: Argiope trifasciata; assembly: GCA_026543055.1. Taxonomy (NCBI): domain Eukaryota; kingdom Metazoa; phylum Arthropoda; class Arachnida; order Araneae; family Araneidae; genus Argiope; species Argiope trifasciata. The sequence goes on along the minus strand of JAPMOQ010005572.1, from coordinate 332,591 downwards.
CTGCATTGCACAATAAAGCTTTTTCCTTTTCATTTATGATCACTGCAGAAGTTACATTTTTGATTCACGTAAACTTATGCAGTAATCGGAGATGATCCCCACTAGTATTATGAATTTATTTCTCGAAGAGAACACGCAGCATTTGAAAAGTTTTTAAAAGCTATGTTGAAACAGCGTATGTAAACAATCTTTCAGCTACTTATGTATTCATTTTATTTCGTTAAAAATACAATATAAGCTAGTAAGTGTTTGGGGAATTTAATTTTTAAAAATGTAATAAAGTAATGCGACAATTTAGAGACAAAACGGTCACAGATGCTATTAAATTAATAAGCTCTGACATTCATATTATAGTAGCCTCAATATCATACACTTATATCATTCTTATGACAACGAATTTTACATTAATTTTCACAAGAAGATTGCTCATGTTCTGGTTATTAAAATTATAATTATAAATCTAGAACGTCACATTACTTTAAGTTTAGAAAATAGGTTAATTTAAAAATTTCAATAATTTGTTGCAACACATTAAATGGTGAATTTTCTAAAATAAGAACATTTATTTTTATTTTGTAATGAATTAGTTAAGCATATTTTAATGAATAGAGCCGTATTGTTTACCAAATTTAGATTGCATTTTAAAGTGTGAAGGGTAACTTAATTTATTTTAAAAGAATGAAGGGAAATAATTTTAATTAACATTCAAATATGAGTGTTTCAGGGATTTCACTTCTTTATTTTTAAAATAATGGCATTCTTAAAAGCTAGGGAGTGTAAATTGAACAATCGACAGGTTTATTCTGAAAATCGTGAGAGTTTTCATTAGAGTAAAGTCAAAATTTATTTATTGGATTCCAAACGAATGCTTCATATTAGGTAATTTTGCCGCTTGAGACATGAGTTTCTACTTTGAACAACCCTATGTAGGAAAATTCATTAGAAATTTCAAAACACTTTTATTTAAGTCAATGATAAAGATAGGAGGTCCCATAATTAAAATGGGACTTTCTGAATTAAAATAATTGAATCAGTTTAATGTAAATAATTGAATTTAATAATCGCATTGCATATATAATAAGAGGTATCAAGCTAATTATGTCTGATATTTAAGGAAATATTCGTGAATGATAAAATTTTGCTATAAATTTTCTATAATGTTTCAGAAAATATTACCTGCTTAATGCACAGAAAGTAGGATTACTTTCATGTTCACTTAAAATATATTATAATATCTTGACTCACAAAGTGAGAGATTGAAATGCATATATTACAAAGAATAAAGAAAATGCGAAGATTGACAATCACATTGCTTATTTTAATTCTTGTTGAATTATAGAGGACATTTTCCTAACAAAGTACTTATGAAGCGATCATAAGCAAAAACCCTGTTCACCTGTTTGCTAATAATGGAAAATACTAAGCAAGAAAAATCAGTAAATAATTTTCTTGATTTGCCAACCACTTATTCACATCGAAACACTCTTTTTTATACAAAACTTCCGATAATCAATTCCATATACCCGTTTGGAATATTTTTGTTAAGTAAATAAAAATTCTCTTCTTAGTGAGGTATTAATCTACCACACTCCACGTGATCGTCTGCTTTTCTTGATTGTGAAGCAAACCGGAAATATTTTCTGCTTATCTTTCAAAACATCTGGAATGTGCTGCCATCTGAGGTTAGGAATTGGAACTAATCACGATTCTTAGATATGCTAATGTTACTCATAACCTACATTTTTAATTTGATAAATTATTAAATACTATTCTGAATAAATATTAAATTTTTATGCTATGGATGAGGTTTCAATTAAATAATGGCACTGGTGAAAGAATTAAAAAAAATCAAGCATTAGTAAATTTCAAGCATAGTTTCTTCAAAAAATGTCGAGTCTTTTCCTTTAAGCAAGAAAATAATTAAAGAGCATACATTTGGTTAAGATCATAAAATGTATCCATAAAAATGGAAGAAAAATATAATGCATATATTTCTCTTATTTTACAGCATTTTCCTTCATTTCATAAATAACTATTACTTATTATTAATTGTTTTTAATCTCAAATTATTAAATGACAACCGTTAAGTGAATGTAATTTATAAGAGCATCATTTGTAATACTAAATTTATAAATATTTGTGATATTAATTCTATTTTGCTAACTATTTCAACTGTTATTTATTTTCTCTATACAGGACTTGTTTATTTCTAGAATTTTTTCTACAGATATGCAGAATCAACAGAATCATATATCATTATGTAGCGTTACATTTTAAAAATGACAGGAATACTCTAAACTAGCGCTCCAAAATTTTGCAAGGAAGTGTATAACGTAGTGCATTGGAGTTCTTTCTACTTTTAAAAAAGTGTAAGCTGAAACATCTTCCCTCATAAAAGTTACATCGTAGGCTCTTTCAGAAGACCATTTTCCGCCACATCCTCCAATAAAAAAACAGATATATATATATAAAAAAGGGTTTTAGGAAAATATCTATAACTAAGACCATGGCGAGAATGGTTGGTTGAGAATGTTCAACAATTTTTCATCCACCTACTCCAGTCAAAAAGCACAATAAAGACCTATAACCGAGCACACTATTGCAAGCGTTGGAAAAAAAGAGAGAGAGAGTCTGATATTCTACAAAAAATTCGGTAATAACTGGCTAAAGATATACAATAGTCCAAGGAAATGAGATTTATGAGAAATTTCCTCTAAAATGGTTCAACTACTTACAGAATTGATTTATTAAAGAAGTTAAAAGGCCTTACCTTATACATTAAATGTCCAATAGACTCCAATAATTTAATAATTTTTAACATCAGGCTTTCTAATTATCAGAGTCCATGTGCTTGTATTAAAGTCTATCTAATATAATGTTTAATAGAATATTATTAGTTACTTGATAAAATAATTAATAATTTAGATATTCATAAAATATGACTTGTCATTTCATGAAGTAGCTCAAAAATCTATCTCATATCTTACTTTTACATTTTTTTGGTAACACATGTACGCAACACATTATTATCGTAAGGAATAAAACTAATAAAATGAAAAAAAAAAATCGTTTTTTTAGAAATAAAATTAATACGCGCTACATTTTTTTTATATTTTAGACATTTAAATAATATTTATTTGTTTCAAACAATAAAAATATTGAAAAAGTAGTACGCACTTTTTAATTTTAATCTTTGGAAAAAAAAAGACATTTTAAATTTACTATTTCAACTTCTTAGAAAATCAAGAGTATTTAATCGTAAATTTAAAAAAATCGATAAAAATATCGATTATTAATATTGAAACAAATAAAACTTTAAGCATACCTAGCTTTAGCATAAAACATCAAACTACAAATAGAATATAAAAAAATAAGAAACGAATGAAATAAATCGTTATATAGACATGAGTTTTCAATTCCTTGCAGGAATTGTGAATTTTAATTCGTAAACAAATAATAAAAATTCTTATAAATATTTTTATTTGATTTTGTGTTTGAAAATAGTATAAGGCTGCTTTGAAGCTATTGAAATAGAATTCCCAATTTTAAAGTCTCCACAAACCATGAAAACTTGACTAATTAAAGGATGGTAATTATTTGTTCTAGGAGACAGTTTCTCTGAATTTTTCTTTAGGAAGCAATTATTCATTAGTCCTTCATAAAGTTGTTGAAACTTTGGCAAATGAAAAAAAAAAAAAAACCCAAGCGACATAAACAAATACTGAGAGACATTGAAAAATTTACAAAATCATCATTTAAATAAGCTTAAGTTTTTAAACTGCAAAAAAAGAGAAATAAAATTTAACTGAACATGTTCAGGCATGATAAAGAGCTGAAACAGATCAAGCAAAAGAATTATATTAGTAGTTGAATTTTCGATCTGTGGAGATATTAACTATTGGTTAGATATTTCATGGTTATTTATTACGTTTATTTATGAATTGATTATTTGGTTGATTTCAGTTAAAATCTGCTTCTGCTAAAAAGGAGTTTTTAACAAGAATATTAATAATAAGCAAGTTACATAATCAGATTAATAGCTCAAGAGATGGAATTAATCTGTCACAGAACTTATCATTCGTGGGGAATAATTTAATATTCTTCTTAATTTCGAGATGTAAAAATTAAATCGAATCATACTTATAAGATATGAATAGAATTGGTAATTGCACATCATGTTTGAGATTTTATTGAATAAGACTGAAACTGTTATTGAAAGGAAATAAGATGTGATTGAACATTATTTATCATAATTTGATTTTTAGTCATTAACATTTAGTCAAACATTATGCCAGATTATCAAATTAAACAAGCTGTCCATAAATTTTTAAATTAATTGATAATATATTCTGATATGTAGATAAATAACGATTTTTCCTTGTTAAAATAATAATATATAACAAGATTGGATAATTTTGAGGTGAAGAGATATTTTATCTAGGATTCACTACATTAATATTTTATTTATCATTCCAAATTTAATAAAAGTATTTATAAGTAAATTTGAAATTAAATATATTTTAATATAGATTTACTAATGTATAATTGCGATAATTTTTGTGCAGTTGTCTCTATCATTTCCTTTTCTTTCTTGGCAGTAATTTCTAAACATGATAAATTTTAATTCTTTTCATTTTTTAATGATTTTATATAGAATTTAATGAGTTACAATATAATTTAAGATTCGGTTTTCGGAAAGGGAATTTAAAGATTTATTGAATTTATTAATTAATTTTAATGAATGAAATATTGAGATTTATTCAATTTATTAATTAATTTAAGAAATTATTTTTACAATAAAAAATAAGAACCTGCATAAATATTAATATTAATGGCGATAATTTTTGTATATTGATGCCATAATTCATGATGTCTAATTTATTTTCTTTGCTTCAGCTTCTAGACGTATGTATTAGTCGAAATCGAAATTAAAACTAAATTCGGAATTAAACGCTAAAAGTTTACAAAATGAAAGGTAAAGGAAATAGAACCACTTAATGAAACAAATCGAAATAATTAGTAAAATTATGTAAACAAAGCAAACACGGCACTAACCACGGAAACGAAACCAAAACCGGAATCGAAACTCAAAATCATTACGGATTTTAAAAAGTTTAAAAATTAAAAAAAGTTTTTAGTTTTAATTCAATTATTGTATTTGGTGAGCGCAAATACAGCTACAACTAAAATACAAATGAATATAAATTAATTAACAAAATAAGCCAAGCAAAAAGGAACACAACCGAATCAAAACTATAACCAATAGAAAAAGAATCCAGCCTGAAAACTTCATCTAGGGTCACTTTCTAGCAAGGATTCAAAATAAGTGATTTTTTTGGCATCGGTGGACAATGGTCAAAAGTATTGACACCTCGTGACCGAAAATTACGGCAAAAGAGACATATCAATTTTATAGCAAAAGACAAAAAAAGCAAAACATTAAAAAACATCACCAAATGAAACAAATATATGTATAAAAAGTAAAAATTTTAAGAATATTCAACCAAAATTAAAACGAACTCAATTAAATCAATTAAAGTAATTAAACAAAAAGAAAAAGACCTTACCCGCCACAGAAAAAAACTACCAAACTCGCTTTCTAATTATAATACAGTGTAAATAAAGATCAATGTAGTTTATGAGTATCATCTATTTTACTAATATTTCATCATTTCTTTTTTCATTAAAATATTGATATTGCAGTAGTTTTTGGGAAAATCATTATTGTTTAAATTTTTAATAATAATTTTTAATAATAATTTGTTGCTTTTGTAAATAAAATTGTGTTATTACAAATTGTTTTAATTTTATTAAATTGTGAGAAAATTAAATTTTTGAAAATTTTAGTCTTAAGATTAAAGTGATAATTACAGAGTTTAATTATATTAAATTTGAATTTGTCTCTTTTATCATAAATACTGATTATTGTTTTATCATTAGCAATTTCGATCCTCAAATCCAGATAAGTAACTTCAAGATGATTTTTATTTGTTTCTATTAAAATTAATTCTTTAGGATAGCAGTTAGTAACAATATTGGTATTATCGAAGTTAATCAAAGTTAAATCATCAATATATATATATACATATATATATAAAATTCTAGTACACAGAAAAATATTTTTTTCCTTATGAAAATAATTATTTACAACAAGACAGGAAATTTTAAAGATGAAAAATCAATTTATCGATGCATTAATATTATATTTATCATACTAAATATAACGTATGGGTTTATAAGTAAATTAAAAAATACATTTTATTTTAATGTTGCTTTACTAATGAATAAATGGGATAATTTTTGTATCATTATCCCAATTGTCCCTGATGGATAATTTTTTTTTATTTAGCTGCAATTGCTAATCATTAAAAATTGTAATTCTTTTCACTTATTTAATGATTATGAATAGAAATTAGGAATTAAGGCATGAATTAGGATTCAGTTTTCGGAAATGAAATGTTGAGACTTAACCGGCAGCCTGGTATGGGGATAGAGCATTTTCCCAGTGACCTGCGCGTGCCGGATTCGAATCCCAGATCGGACATAACTGTTTTTCTTTTGTTAATGTGTTTTTCCTTAGTATAAAGTGGTTGTGCAAGCGAATGTGACTCATGAAATATCTAAATCATACTCTTGGCCCTAGCTGGAGCTACTAAAAAAACAAGAGAGGCACACTCAGGTTAAATAGCTGATAAAGAACTGTCAGCGGGCTTGAGAAGTTCCGTATGTCACTGTAACACGGAGACTTAAAATCATATTTTATAGTAAAAAAAATAAGTATCTGCAAAAACAAGTATGAATTTTGTAGAGATATAATATATATTTTTTTCATATTGTGATGGTTTCTTTTACATTGATAAATGTAAATGCTATCTCGGTTTTGTTTTTGTATTAAAATCAATGTGACTAACAAAAGAAGAAATTTTCTACTAGTTTTAAACTTTTTTTTGAAAGTTGAAATGTTTTTAAAGACCACCACAACCAGATTAGTTGATAGTAATTGATTGTCCCGGCTGTTGATTTCTCTTAGTTTTTAATTTGGAAGTGATTAGTCACTCGTCCTTTAAAGCATCGATGAAAGCTCAGCGAGTGAAAAGATCGAGAAGCGACATCAATAAATAGATTCGTTGACATTGAAAAACCTACAAACCCAGCCATTTAATTAAGCCGAAGAGTTACGCAAAGAAAGAACTCCCTTGACAGTAGAAACGAGGTAAAAATAAAGTGCATGTTTTCTCTTGATTAATTACCGAAGCAAATAAAACAAAGAGTATTCTAACGTTATTTTAGATGTGTTGTTAATAAACTGTTAGACAAGCTAAGATAATTTCTGTTTTACATTTTTCTAAGAAGTAGTTCAGTAGAGTTATGCTAAAATCGTTTGATATCAAATATTGTCATTCGAATTGACAGGATGACAAATAAATGATATTCCATACGAAAATCAAAATCTTAAATGAAGACACAGAAATACTCTTTCAGAGACTTTTAGTATAATCTAAATAATCCGTTATTTATTTAATATATTTCCGAAGGAAACTGAAAGATAAGAAAAACGTATTATTAGCATAGCTAATTACACTTTAGATTTCAAACTTGACTGATTTGAGAAGGATAATTATGTTACTAGAATGTTCAGTAAAGTGTGGGATAATAAAACAAAAATTTAATGATTAATTAACATTTAATTAAAAAATGATTAATTGGTATATAATAAAATAACATTGCAACGGTTAATTAAATTAAATTAAATTAACTTTTAAATGATTAATTAGCATAAAAACATTTATTGAGATTTAAGGATCGTATATGAAGAAGAGCAATAATATTATTTCAAAAACAATTGAGTTGTCTGAACAGGATGTTCGGCTGTATACAAGAAAAAGAAGTTGTCTGAACAATATATTTTTCATAAAGATTCAGTCAAATTTTGTATCATTTTGTTTCCTATAGTAAAACAATACTGATAACTGATCGAGAATTTATATTTCTAGAGTGTCCCATATCTCTTTATTCCTTTAATTCAAGAGTTCCAATGTGTCTTTCTTCCATTGGGAACAAACATTTTCTTTGGGCTAGGAATGATTAATACTCTGCTTTTATAGATTACCATCAGTAAAAAAATCAAAACAAAAGTGATAAACATCAGAGGGATCCTAAATATTGAAATAATTTAAATCCGGGTTGAAGAGACAATGTTCTACAACGAAATCAACATGGCTGAAATCTCCAAGGAGCAAATGAATGATAGTTATTTGCTTGTTATTTATGCGTCTTGCAAGAGAGATGAAAATATTTACTCTTAAACCGAACGAAATGATATAAAATATTACTAACATGAATTAATTTCGATAACAATTTAATACAAAGAATTTCAGAAATGGGATAATCTTGCTTAAATCATTTTTTCGGATTAAAGAGAAAGTATTTTTTAATTGTCTAAGAATTCTTATGTTAGAAATAAGAATGATTCTTCAACATTAAATTTTATAAAAAATAATTTCAAATAAATTAATATGTAACTGCATATTTCATACAGCATTTTTTAATTTTTTAGTATTTATATGTGGTATGCAATCAATCACAGAATACACAAAGCTTATATATTCGTTTAACTTCTTATATATTTTTTAAATACTCACTTATAAATAATATTTATAAAATGCTCACTTTTTTATTTTATAAATATATATTTGTGTTTAGAATTCTAAAAATTATAGAAGAAGGAAAATAGAGTAACTTTTGATACTTTTAATTTAACCCAGGAAGACGAATTCGGAGGTTTCAAACCCCAAACATCAACAAATTATATGAAAAAGGAATTGCCCTTAATCTGAAGTAGTTAGGTCCATTAATATATGCCTTAAGGGTCCTATTCCAAACATATCGTTAGTAAATGGGGAATTCCGAGCATTCTTGAGGTTTGCAAAATAGTTCCGGATGTGAAAAAAAGTTGTGTGTGATATGAACTGCTGCGTTTTCAAGTCTGGTCAAGTTTTTGCTTGTCTTATACTACTTTGACATATAATCAAGGAATGATTAGACCTTAACAATTTTTTGTTAAAGAAGCCTTCATCAGATGAAAATCTATTAAAGAAGAATGAGTGAAAATGGATTATAAAGATTTATTTAATGATCATTATCTGATCAAGGAAATAAAAATGTATTCTGTGATCACGCTGTTAAGTGTTTTCAAAAAACTTTCACTTTTTATAATGGAGTATACAATGCGTAGCAGTTTACTATTTCCCTTTTAATTTTTAAAAATAAATTTACAAAATAATACAATCGAAAATAATTATAAATTAACGATACTTTAATAATATCTAGATTGGGTATGTAAAATTTTATATAACAAAAGTTTTAAATAGGACGCTAGTAGTTGCGTGTATTATCTATGCGTGTTACTTCTGTGATTGCTTAAATAGCGCTTTTCCTTTAAAACCTAATAATTATAAAATTATATAAGCATAAGCATATTAATTATACTATCCCTATATTAATATGTTATAGATAATAAATTGTATAGTAAAAAAATTAGATATTCAAAAAAATTAATTTTCATAAAACAAATTTTATAAAACATAAATTTTTACCAGCTAAATATGAGCACAATTGTTCTTTTCCGAAGTCCTTGAGCTCTGAAAAGTTCTTTTGTTGCTTCCTTCTGTGTTTTGGGTTCATTTTTGTGTTCTCGTAAACTTCTCTCCAAAACAAATTTCCTCTGCAAAAAAGGTAATATATATATATTGTTTTGTTTTATGGAAAAAAAGAAAACAAAATTAATGGATATAGTAAACAAAATTTTTCTATGCTCATTAAACTATATTAATTTTAAGTTAAACATGGTAATGTAAAACAAATATTCTAAAAAGTTTTTTTAACTTAAACCTATGGAATATTCTGTTTGAGGAAATTAATTAAATAACTAGACGAATTAAATTCCAGGAATAATTTTAAATATTAGAGTTTGATAGTCAGCAAAATTTTTACTTAGCAATTTCAACTGATTTCTACTGGTTTTCTTAAATAGATTTTAATGACGTACTTCAGCTAAAACCAGGTATTTTAAATGGATCAAATGGCATTCGAATTTGACGCTCAGATAAAAAGATTATAACTAATATTTTTAATTATCAGAAATATATTAGTAAAACTGCTTGATATTTTTTTTTTAATTTACTGAGTCTCAAAACATATTACGAAAGAAAAAATTGTCTTAGTTAAGAATTTAGTCATTTGAGCATAATTAATTTGAATCAAATGGCTTCGAATTTAAATCGAAATCTTCTCTTATTAGAAATAAAAAAAAAATTTCGATTGCTGAAAAGATTATCATCATTTTGTAAGCATGATATTTTAAACTATTATAATTATTCAGATATTTTATTTTCTGATTATATTGCATATATATCTGACTTTATACATCACTTTTAGATAATGTGTTTAATATTTGCATACATACTATTCAGATCTGCCATCCTTTTCTTAGAAACAGAAAAAATCTAAATAATGACTATTAACCAGAAAATTAAAGAATAAGTTAAAAACGTAAATTCTGTCTTAGAATTACGTATAAAAAAGAGTTAGTTAATTTATTTTCTTAGTTCTTTTTGCATTAGGTTTTTTTTATTATATCATTTGATGCAAAGTAAAATTAAATGTTTATTAATCGTTTGACACTAGCAATTCCATTTGTTTAAATTTTTTAACTGATTGTCATATAAATGTAACATTATATTTCTTTTTACTCTTTAAATAAGGAAATAGTGATAAGTATTCCAAAAAACGAGGTGATTTTGATAAAAACAATGCTTTCACACAATGTTAAAAATATTTTTAAAAAACATTGCCAAAAAAATTTAATATTGATGTCATAAAATAAAGAATTATGGAAAAATAATAATAGAAAATTTTATTTCAAAAATTAAGTGCTGGAAAATTGAGCGACCTAATGAAAAAAAAAAACCCTCAATTTTTGTCATATGATAGTTTAATCATAAACTATGACAGATAATAATTACTATTTGATAAAACTATTACATACAAATATTCTTGTCGTAGTCACGAATTTGATATATTTAAGTCTTTGCTTTTTAAAATTTTTGCACTTACAAATTTCTGAATGTACAGACAATATATGATCGATCCAATGTTGTATATTTCTAAAAGTTTGGCTGTATACATTGTAGATATTAAATCTGTATAAGAATACCGATGTTCAATCTTTATTATAATTTGTAACCACATATATTCACTTTGTAGTATTTTGTTAACTTAAATTTAAACAGTCTGAAGGACAGACTTTCCCTCAACATATCTTACTCGAAAGTTTACAGAAATCGGCAAATTTGGTGTAAAAACAGAATATCACAATTCATCTGTCTAGCTCAAAATATTTTTGAGCTATCTTTGTCAGAGACAAATGGACGGGAAAAAATATATTTTTCAAAAAATATAATTTAAAATTCAGGGAAGTCTAAAACGTGGAGATTCATCAAAATCTTAAGTTCAGAGTTTTAGACAATAACGATACTTTCACTAAGTATACGAGAAAGTAACAAGAATCAAATACTAGAATGTTATACAAGAGTTTTTTTCCCTTAAAGGGTAAATTAAATTATTCCAAAAACTTTGCCTTAAGGCGCATAACTGCATTTCCTTCAAACCATAAAATTAGTAAGATAACCCTAAATTCCTCTTTCAAATCCAAAACATCTGGTAAGGGTCGAAATTCAAATTCCGACGCTTTTAAAAAACATATATATAAAACTTCCAAATCCATGTTATTCCTCAGATCATTCAACCACAAAAACATCTCCTCCTTAATTGCCCATCTCTTTGCCAATAGTCCCGCTCTTCTATTATGCAGCAAATACGTCAAGACGAATCTTCAGCGGCTGGCAAGCAGTGCTGTGGACTTCATTATTCTGACATGACGTCAAACCAGCAGAAAAGCTTCTTGACGTGTTGGAGTGGCATATTTTATGCATTGAAGATGACTCGTCGCAGCCACTGTCTTATTTTCCTTTCCTTTTATGAAGATAATGTACTTATTTGTCGATGGCTCCACGCGGCGGGAGCTCTTTTTCTTGAAAATGAGTTCATGATTGAAGAGCACTATACGATGTGAGAAGACGGGTTTTATTAGGTTCAGCTCGGAGCTTATAATAGCCACGAGTATATTTATGGACATAAGCGATCCTGAAAGGTTGGTGAGGGGGGGATGGTGAAGTAGATGATAGAAAACATTTTGAATTCTTGGTATGCCAGACTATTTATGGAAGCGGATAGATCATATTTATCAAATCTGTGGATGATTTCCTTTGACTTTGGAGGCTTTTGATTTATGTATGCATGGGATACGTTTATTTCATAAAATCTTTGAAATAATATCTCGGAAAATGTTTGCATATTTGAAATTAGAAACATTTTTATATTATGTGGAACTCTTTTGATATTCTTAATTTATAATATTGTGTAATATTTTTAATAATTGTGTTTTGAATTTATAATATGAAATTGATGTGGAAATAATGAAATATTAATTTCTGAAGACATTTACTATTTAGTATAGATGTGCTGAAATGTTTCTTGATAAGCAATACATATATATATTATTTTATAAAAATAAGTTTGGCAAGATGGAATTTCTGAGAAAAATTCCTGTGGAGTGAATATTAATTATCCCATTAAAGAATAGTGTGTTTGTAGTAATACATAAATTAGGAAACTAGCAGAAAACATTTTTTAATTCATTGATTCTTTTTACTTTAATAAAATAGGGTCTTTAGCATTAAAATATTTATAAAGTGATATAAATCATATTTAGTATCATGAGAATATTTACAAAATTTTATAATTTTTTATAAACTATATAGGATAATTTTTAAATGTGTCTGAAATATAATTGTGATTATTAATTACGATATAATAATCAGTAAAAGCTTCCAAAAATTTATATTTTTCGCAAAAAAAAAGAAATAAAGAAATGTTATTTTGAAAATATCATTTTAATGTCATTTAAAAAAATGTCATTTTAAACTAATATACCCTATTTTTAAATTGTGTGGACTTACATGTTTACAAAAAATAGATCATCACCTTTAGTAGAAGACCTAAAGCAACAAATTCTGGCATGTTGCTATTATTTGAGGTATAAGTATTCATTTTTGAAAGTTAACTTGAATTTAAATCAAGAGATATCACTGGTTTAACGTTTACTCAATAGATTTGGAGAATATAAACACACATAAAGTGATTGTACATGTATTTATATTCAAAAAAGTAAAAAAGAACGCTTCATTGCTTCAGATTATTTTCTCCACAATCGTATCTTTTTCGAATTTCAACGATTTTTAATAAATTATGTTTAAATATATTTTATAAAATTTGTCATTGCTTTTGTTGATGCATTCATTCTAAGGTGTGATTCACTATAACTAAATTCTTTTTTGTAGGCGATTATTTTATTAATGGCACAGTAATTCATGTATTAAATATTCATCAATGAATTAATTGACGAAAAAATATTTTTTTAATTATTTTCATAGATTTAGGCTGCCCAGAATCGTATTTTTCGTTTAGTTGATTTATATTTTAAACGCTATATGTAAATTTTGTCATCTAAATAGAAATCTGAATGTTAATTTTAAGAAATATTAATATCTTAGGGTATTGCAGTTACTTTCTTACAAAAAAAAAACAAAAAAAAAACCACGAAACTATTTCATTATAAATGGCCTGTTTTGAATATTTTTATAATTTTGTAATTGTAATTTTCAATTTTCATCTTTACGTCTGTATTTATTTTCTTTCAATTTCATACCACCATTTCATGCATATATTCGTAACAGTGTATATAGTGTAACAAAAGAAGAATATTTTTCTATAAATTAGTTTGTATTTAAATCTAATTTATTATTTTTGATACCTTTTACTATCAAAGTTTATCCATTACGAATTTCCAAAAAGAAATCAGCAAGCATACATTGAAGAAAGATAAACTCAAATCGTAATTTTCATAACTGATAAAATAAAAATTAATCTTTAATTAAACTTTAGATAATTACTTTTCGCCCAGCAAATGCGTTTGAAAAGTTATTCTGCGAATTGAAACGGAGTAATTAGCAGTTTAATGGGTCATTAAGTTCTTAAAAATTATTATAATTAACATTTATATTTTGCAGAATTTTTATTTTAAGTCTTCCTGATACCTTTATAAAGATAAAGTCTATTCTTTTAGAAAAAGAAACCAAAATAATATATTAATATATTTGATAAATTTTATCAAAATTCGAAATTTTGTAAGGAATTATTAACAAAATTTTTGAATGAAGGATGTTATTTTTTCATTAATAATGAACGAAACTATTTAAAACCATTCATGAAACACATCTGCAATCTTGTATCTTTTTAATTTATTTGTTATTTTATATCTTTGAGGTTAAGTTACACTTCATAAACATTTGAGAACTCTTCGGTCTAGTTAATTACGAAAAGCAATTCTAATGGATTTCTTAATTCTGAAATATTATATGTCTATCCAGTATTCTTTTAAAATTATCCTTAATATGTTACAGAAATAATTTTTTAAGTCATATATGTGTAACTTCTGAATTGAAAGTATTCACGGCAACATAAACTTAATTGTTAAATTATTTTGAAATCAAAATATATATATATATATATATATATATAATATATATAAATATATATATATATATATATATTTATATTTTATATATATATATAAATATAATATTAAAAAATTAAAATTCAATTCCTACTTATGTGAGCAAAGAAAATTTTTATTTTAGTTAATTTTTATTAAATAATTATTTAAAAAATGTTAAGTATCAAAAAATTATTTATTTCCGCAAGAATTGAATTAGTATTCCTTTTCGTCAGGTGAAAGATACTGAAATCCTTGCTTTTTACCGATTGAACTACTGTCTGTTAATTCTGTTGATTTCAACTTTTATTACAAACTGGTAAAATTCTATTTGTGTTTATATATATATATATATATATATATCAAGGATAGACGAAAAAAATAGTGCCTAAAGTTTCTTTAGCTATTTTTTAAAGACATTTTTGAATGGATGTTAAAGAGATTAAAACTAAGATTAGACTTTCAGAACTTGTTTGCTTTCCCACGAATTTTCATGTTATGTTGAAAAAGAACGATAAAAAAAGGAATCCGTTATCATCAAAGAGTTCAGAAATAAAAGAAAAAATTAGCATAGATAATTTTCTTTCTACCTAAGTTTTGGAATATTTTATCTAACGGATCTCCTTTAAAAATATCGGAAAACGAGTTTTTTTCGCAATAAGGGCTACATTGGTGGAAATTAGAAATCAGAACATGAAGGAAATCTCTAATTTCAGCAGGATATATTTAGGTTTGATGGAGTTTTTTCTATGACGAAATAGTAGAACTAGGCAAAATTTAGGCATTTAAGTAAGTAAACCGGAATTTTATGCAGATTACTTGCAGGAACTTCATTTTTTTCGTAGAGCAGTTTAGTACGCAATATTACATGGCATATAAAATTTTAAGATCGTTTATGAAACATTGTTTTTTTTTCACAGAAAAAAAATAAAGCAACATTTTATAACGTTTCTACTTTTGGTTAAAATTAAACTGACGGCTTCTTATTATAGGCTTAGCGCACTTCCCTCTTCATCTTCTACCCGGTTTCAAGTCCTAGTTAGGGCATCACTGTTTTTTAACTCTGTGTTTTATCTGTGAGGCATGTAAAAGGTTTCCCAAGCAAAAAGTGTGTGCATGAGTGCAAATGAGCGTGGGAGTGTCATCTTCATATGAGATAAAATCAGACATTTGCCCTTGGGTGCTTAAGGGTCCTTACTCTCAGAAGCTACCTCACCCCTATTTCCCCTACCTCTTGGGCTTGATTTGAATTGGTGTTCAATCCAAGGAGGATGAGACACAGCAACGAAACAACAAGACACAACGAACAGCAACGGAATTAAAATCGTTTCAGAAAAGTAACTTTTTATTTGTTAAATTATTAAAAGAATGTCAGATATGCAATAAAATTATCAGAAATTGTATTAAAATACATTTTTATAATAAATCTTGCATATATTATTTAATTAAAAAAAAATGGTAAAAGGAATATAGTGTGGATCAAAATAAAATCGCTGCCACAATCAAGTCACGAATCATGTTCTTTAATAATTACTATACTTCTTTAATTTATTATTGCATATATATCTAATTAATATTTCACTGAAACTTTTGAGACTGTTGGAATATTTTGCAATTTAAAATCCATTTGGAACTCTAATTAGATTAACTATATAGTATTAAAAATCCATATTTTGTATATTACTTATCTATATTAATCAATTTAATTTACTATATTAATTATTATTTATCATATATAATTAATATCTATATTCAAATATTGACTCTCTGAATTGTTAAATTATTTGGAAGAAAGTTACAATTGCGCTGATTTAAATTGTGTAGTCATTTTTTATTCATCCCATTTATCTGTATCAGCGAGGCTTCTTAGTTTTATTCTTAGATCATCTGTACGCAAATTGGATACAATGTCGAGTCTGAGAATTGAGAATAACAATTTATTCACTTAAAGCTTATCCATATCTTGTAAATACAATTTTCCCAAAGAAAATAATAAGCAACCCTTATATGCATTCAATTTTCTCAAATAAAAAAAAAATTAAATATTTTCTTTCACTTTTCTATTGATGAAAAATAAACTACAAAAATATTCTTTTGGACATCTTTTTTTAAATTCTCGCATTCATTTCTTTTTTAATTGTATCGGTTACTTGTTATTTTCTGTTAATCGGATAATTCCACTGTCCTGCAAATTCTTATGAATTATTTTCTTGAGAACCTATGTTAATCATTGTTCTATGGAGTCCATAAAATCCAACAGTGTATGCAGGTTTAATATCACCCTTTGAAATTACATAAATGCTAGAAATTCCGCTCGTTAAATTTCAATCCATGGTCAAATGCCAAGATATTTAAACATGCGTTATATTATTTACGCTAGCAAGCAGTTCCATAACTGAAAGAGAGGCACAACCCTATTAGCAAAAACTGATGCAAAAAAAATGAGATTATGTTTTCATGATATTATGTAAAATTCAAAATAACAAATAACTTCGTTTAGATAATGCACAATATCTACTGCTAACAAGGAAAGCTTCAAATTTTCTGTGTATTGAGCACATAACATTATGATGATCCATAAGTTCAGTTTGCAAAGCACAATAACACGTGAATTTCGAAATCGAAATTGTACCAGCCCATACTGGCACAAATTTAAAAGGAACATATTTATGCATTTTCAAAGTGGAGATGTATAAATAGATTTTGAGCTATAAACATCTCATCTCAATTTAGAGATTTTCTTTGAATTTTACTTATAAATACTATGAAGCATAAGGAAAAATATAGAAAAGAGATAAAGTATTAAAAGCACTTATATTTTTATTAATTAGATTTATAATAAAGAAAATTCAATTCAGTATCACAAAACACTACTTCATATCCACTCTAAAGAAGAAAAAAATAGTAGTGTAGTCGATTGAAGAACTTCCTTATCTCATTAAACTATTTTGTTTCGAGGCTTGCGTAGACGAGTTGGTGACTCATTGGACTCGCATCTCTTAGGTTGTTAGTTCACACCCCATCTCCTGAAAACTCTCCGTGTATGTGATGACTGGTGGAAGCATATATCTGTATAAATCAATCATGATCTCAAAATCCTCAATGTCGGGAGTAATACCATGGTGATACTAGCTCAGATGTGATCATTCTCTGAATCAGGTCTAAATTACGATCTATGAATGAAGTCCACCCATAAAAATGGTTGTGACACATGAAATAGCGTACTCTATGCTGTAACTGGCGCTACTAATGTAATAAATGACACTCACTCGGTTTAAATCGCTGTCAGACTACTTGATAAGGCTTATAAAATGCTGTAAGTCACCAGAAAAAACATATTTTGTTTCATATAAACACTTCAAATGACGTAAAGAATTATGCACTTTTTTCTCTTATTAGATAAAATCACTTTTGGAAAATTCATAGCACCTATTTTTTTAAACATATACAGCAAATTGTTCTTGAAATATCATCATTTTAAACAAAGAAAACTGTGCTCTTTTGAATAAAAACTAACTGAGTAATGAAGGTTTGCATATCAACAGTTTTAAATATAATTTTAAATTCACTTAATGAACGTTTTTAACAAGAATCGTTAATAAGTGGACACTTCTATTGGTGGCAGCTATTTGCTGAAAATAATGAAAACCAATGTTTTTTATATTATTAAGTTTTAGAGAGAGAATAATGGGTTCGAATCGAATGTACTTTTATTTTATTAAATAAAAACGGGAATTCTGTTGAAATTAGAAATCTAGTATTTTTCAACATTGTATAGATATTCTCTGACATAATTTAAAATATAATTTATTATTTCATCAAAATGTATGTATATGCCTATCTCTAGAAATATTAATGAATATGCTATGGATTACAATAAGATTTATAGTAAACATCATACATTGATTGTAATAAATGTGTCATATTATTTCCCTGTATATTTAGTAACATAGTAAAGTAAATATATTTATAGACAACACATTATTCAATAGATGTTGAATTACTGACCCATACAGGGACGTTCATTTAAAGGTAAATTATATCAGCAAATTAAGCAAAAATATTTAAGCTGAAATAATAATTATGGCGATTTCTCTCTTAGAACACAAAAAACCTAGCAGGTTTTTCTAAAAATAAAATATATTCTGTGATGGAAACTATAAATGCGGAGACGAGCAGACGAGTCTTGATTTGTATCCTCTTACTAGTTAAATTATAAACGTTTAATGCATTTTCTCCGTCAGAACTAGAAGTATCTTTAATTCATAGCGGATTATAAGTTATCAGTTTATAAGACTATTCTTTGTTTCCTATTTGATCACAGAACAAATATTCTTCCTGTAGTTGTTGCTATTACTCATGAAAAAATGTCATTTTTTTCATCCATATATGCTGCTGATTTCAGCAAAAGCTGCTTTTGCTTACGCTGCGTCTGTGTTTTGCTGCTAGTCGTATTTCTACTTGCCCTATTTAATAAAGCGTTAGTTTTCATTAACTGACATACTTTATTATTTTAAGATATATCTTCTATATGATTTTAGTAAAATTATACATGTTATGTTATAAGCAAATCAAAATTGTCTTCAAAATTCTTAGCAGAAGGTAATATTTATCCGATTAAAAAAATAAATTAAATAACTACTGTTTATGATAAAAAAAAACTTGTACTTACCTTTGTGGCAACTATGAAGTCCGGTGTGAGATCTCTGTTGTTGTTGGAAGCTATGGTGCGGACCAGTCGTATCGTCTCTTCGAATCTCCCTCGTGCCAGCAGCCACTGCGGAGACTCTGGAAGCACCCTGACCAACTGTTGAATTATTGCGCTACACTCCACCACATTACATGCATACATTCACTGATCACCATTCAAAACAACATCATATTTAAACTCATGCAAGGACATAAACTAAGCGCAGAATGAAAACTATTAATTAAAAGGGTGGGGACCATCCTAAATAAAGATACTTTCTAACATTAGAAACTGCTTCTAAATGCTATTTACTATTAACTAATAGTAAACAAAAATGAAAAGGAATAATATTACTCTGTGTTTTATGTGATAATCTACACGTTCGGTATTTTTTAATCAGAAAATTAATATCTAGAACAGAAACATTATAATAATACAAGAACATATGGGCGCATTTAAATAAAATACTGGGTGATTATAGGAAAAGTTACCCTTTGAAATGGTCATAAATAAACTACTGGACCAAATGTTATCGAATTTTAATTCAACAATAATTAATAATTATTGTACAAATTAAATAATAATTTAAAGGAATGATAATTAATAAATTGTGATAATTTAAAGAAACTGTAATATTTTAAAGGAACTCATGGGAATTTCTTTTCCTTCTTTTTTTTTGTGAATGCTTTTGAGCTGAAAAAGTTTTCCCGTGATGTTTTTAAGCTATCACCAAGTTTGATAATATTTGGCTCAGTAGTTTTCCTTTCATGCCAGTTTCAAATTAGAACGTTAAATATAACCATTATGTATATTCTAATTATTGAAAAATATACGTATTTTTATATTATTAAAATAATTGACTAAAGTAAGATTTACAGAAGTTAATTCTACTTTTCGTTTTTTTCTTTTTACACTACTTAAAAATTACATTTAGAATTAACAATAGTAATAATAATTTTAATAGTAAATTTTTAAAAATTAAGAATCCATTTATGTATATATATTATTTCTAAAGAAGTGTACTTTTAGCATGACAAAGGTATGGCTTGATTATGAATAGATTTGAGCTATTAATGAAAATACATTTATAATGTCATATACATTTTGTTCTGGATAAGACATATGGGCGTTTTATACAACTAAGAAATATTTGAAGATAAAACTTTTGCTTGCAGTGAATTTTTTTTATGGCAAGAAATTTTATATTTAAGAAATAACTTATTAAGAATAATATAGAATAAGTAAATTTATCTTTTGTAAGCATAACATACCCAAATTCCAATATGCATCCAAACATTATTATGTAATCTTTTATATATTCCAAATCCATCATGCATCTAAATAGTATTATTTAATTCAATATGCATCCAAATATAATTATTTATTCCAGTATGTATCCAAATAGTATTATTTAAACCATTATGTATTGGAAATCCATTACATATCCATAATGTAATATGTATATGTAAATTTGTTTTGATAATTGATTGAAAAATTGAATAACTTTTTCATTGCTAAAACTTTATTACTTTTTAATATACTGATATATATTAATCTGGGTTTAACATCTTTTACATAAATATCAGCATTGTCAAAAATTGTTCTGGTTTTGATGACACGACTTAACCGGAAAAAACTTTAGGTCTAAATCGAGATCATATTTCAAAAAAAAAAATCTTTTCCTTTCTTGTTGTTAATTAATCCTTTATCTATACGAATTTTTCAAGACTAGTCAAAAAATCTTACAAATATAATAAATTGCTTTTTCTATTTAATTAAATGTTTGATGCTTTTTTATGAATAGGAAGCGAAGAAGCTTTTAAAAAAACTTTAAAAGTTCATTTGTTTTTGAACAAAAGAAAATCTTTTTTTACAAAATTACTTATGCCAAATTAATTAAGATCACAATCCAATAACTAAACCAAATGAACAAGAAATCCCCAGGGTTTTGAAAGAAATGGAATTATTCTGAAGTAAAAAAAGCTTGTATTAATTTATTTTAAAGCATTTTTTTCTTTTTAGATTATTCAATGCATTCAGGAAATTAAAACAAAACTTCATTGAGTTTACTGGTTAAAATATTATCCATTTATCAATCTGGAAACTTAGTTTGTGTTTTTTCTCTTGTTTTTTTGGCTTCGAGCATATAAAATATATCGCATGTAGAAAAAATTTATAAATAATATGTTTGAAATAAATAATGATAATTTTTTCCTTCACCAAGGATACATTTATTTTCATTTTTTCCTTAAAAAAAGAATATTTTTGTTGAAAAAACTGACCTTAGCACATTATAAAAAGACAGTGGAGCCTTTCAATATACAGGATGGTTATAATTCGTATATTTTGGAACTTTTTTTTAAAACCCATTTATGCCTACTGCACCATTTCTGGAAAAACCCTCACATAATTTTTTATTATATTTTTTTACCTGACAATTGAAATTTGAAGCAAAAATTCCATTTTTTTTTACCTTAGGCATGAATGGTTTAAAATTCAGTGAATTCATCTTATGAATAGTCTGTACCCTAAATTTCGTCACAATCAATTTATTTGTTTGTATCGTAAGATGCTGTTTATAGATGAAGTTTAATTATAACCACCCTGTACTTCCAATTTCAATGCATATTAAAATATGTTTTTTTATCATTGATAAACGTAGTTATAATGATGTTTATGCAGATAATTTTTATTGGAATGCTAGTAGAAACGCTGATTATATTGACATTTAATCTAGTATTTAATTTTTTTTAGATTTGTAATACTTACAAACAATATTATTTGGACTAATGATTGTCTACTTGAAGAGAAATATTTTAATAAAATACCACTTATTTTTTGAGGGGGGAGAGGGAACAAAAGTGAGCAAAAAAATCTGCATTTTGGTGTTTCCATATATTTCTATTTGTATAGAATTTAATTTTTATTAATAGCATCACTAGATTTTAATATTTAATAATATAGTATCATTTATTGGCTCTCAATAAGATAATTATTCTTTTATCATAGTACTGAAATACTTTTTTAAGATGTCTGCAATAACATGATACTGACCAGCACAATAATTTCTAAAGTTGTTATGTCGCTATTTACAGTCGGTGTGATTACAGCAAGAAAATGCAACCCAAGAAGTTGCATACGCGAATAATTCCTCTATTAAGTCCATAAAATTAGTTTAATCATATATTTTACGAATTGTATCAATTATTAATAAGGAAAATTCTGCGAGTGCAATATATTTAGATTTTTTTATTTATTTATTTTTTACTTTGGTCATGAGTTTTAGATCGAACTAGTACTATGAGATACAAACAATCAAATTTCTAAATGCCTTGGCTTTTGTTGAACAGTGTATATAAGGATCGTCTTTGAATTGACTCTATATTAGTTAATGATGATGTCTGAGGTCTTCTGAGAATATCATGATTTATGTTTTCCTGCCATATTATCAATTCTGATTACGTATCACAGAAAAAAGAAACTTACAGAAATTATTCACGAATAATAAAAAGATGAATGCCAAGCCTTGCTAATAAACTTGGAGATTGTTTGACTACTTTAGGCTCAGCGCTCGGGACTAAAGAAAATATAAGAATTATGACATTATTTATTAGAGAAAATTCAAGAGAATCCTGTGAAAGATCAGGAAGCGTAAACATACCATTAATCGCATTGCAAGCTGGTAGAACTAACTGATGATAAAATTTTTTTGATACTTAAGTAAGAATTTGTTATTTCCTCGAATCTTGTATTTTCTGCAAACATTGCATTGTGTGCAGCACTTGACTGTAATTTTGCTACTGTTCCTTTGCGTTTTTTTTTTAAAATTCAAGATGAATTGTTATTTTTCTTCATTCAAAGTCTCTGTTATTGTTTATCTCTCACCTATTGTATCATTGGTGTAAATATGTGATTCAAAACCTTATCAAGATTTGTTTATCAGTGTAGTTTAAAAAAGGTTTCGATTATCATATTAGAAATCGGTATCAGGTGTTCACAAATTTTGGTATCAATAATTTGCCTCTAAGAATCTAAAATAACAATATCATATATTATCAGCTAGTAATGTTCAAATTTGTAATATTTTCTGAATATTATATATTTCGAAGTTTTTTTCATACATTTTAATTTGAGAGCTATGATACTGAACTGAATAGAAAATAGATATAATATGATGAGAATACATCCTTAAAATCCGGAGATGAATGATAGTCTAAAATGAGATAAATGATTCCTAGTATTTTTTCTAATATCACAACTATGTCTACAATGCACAACCTTTAGAATGCAAACGGTATAAGTCAAATCCTGTACTTTCATTATCTACATAATAAAATTTAGATATTATTAAAAATTAAAAAGTTTTTTTAATACTTAATAAAAAAATTGAAGTTGAAAACACTGAAGGAAAAAAATGCATGCAATTTGATTTATCTTTAATAAAAATTCATTTCATTAATACGAGAAATATATTATTTGTGCACTTAAAATGTTAGCAACTAATAAAGAACTAAAATTAGTTATCTTTGTAAATAAATAAAATTGTGGAATATTTATACATGCTTTATATGATAGATCAACGTTTGATTTTTCTTCATGATAGTTAAAACGTTAGTTTAGACCTTTATTTTTAACGCCAAAATTTGTCATATTTGCATATTTCATATTAATTTTTACAATATGTGTAAATTTTAATATGTTATTTCTCATAGTTAGAAGAAAATATCTTTGTTGGTTAGAGAGAAAAGGAAAAAAAAAAGCGCCATAATGAAAATTTATTCAAAGATTTTGTATAATTAGTGAATGTTTCATGTTAAACACATTTAAAACTATACAGAAATGCCATTACTTCTATGACCTAGCATAAAAAAATTTCAGACTAATTATTTAAAATATAGAATTGAATATTATCTAATTAGATTTAGAGAAATAATGTTTAAACTATTTGTTCTTATTAATAAGGATTATTTTCAATTTTCAATTCTGTCTTCAAAGAAATTTTCACTTTTAAGCAAAGCATAGCAATAACTATAAAATTATTTAGACTTTTACATAATATTTTAGTTTTGTATAATTAATGTTTTGCAATATGAATGTAACTATCTTAAATTATTTTGTGATTATTTATAAATAATACAGATAAAATTACTAAATCTTCGTAAAATATAAAATATTTGATTAAAGTATTAATTAAAAAGTCTTTGTATTTATTAAGAAATTTGTGAATTTATTTCAACAAGTTAATCTAAAAAGAATATTCATAAAAAAAAATTCGCTATTGTATGTTATTTAACAACATAACAAAAATGAAAAGTATGGCAAGATAATCCTCATAAGATTATGTAAAATGATTCTCTAATTTAAATAATTTAGATACTACTTTAATATATTTATATAGCAAATATTATAATGGCAATTACAATTTTAAAATTCTTCTCAATATTTGAATTTCATGCATTCAGCATGTAAGAAAACGTGTAAAAATTTAGTATGTGTTATTCTCATATATTTTTTAATATAACTGAAGTTGCAATACATTAATTACTTAACATCTCCATTTAAATGAATTTTATTTACATATTTTATACAATGCAAAAATTGCAACAAGTTTAAAACTTCCATTTTATTTTGGAATGGAATTAGCTTTTAGTTTTGATATATTCAATATGTCTCCAACTAACAACGTAAATAGCAATAGTTAATTCATTATCACTTATAAAGACAGATATTTTTATCATGATTTTGAATATCTTTCTTTACATTGGGAACAATATAAAATTGACTTACGTAAAGACATGAAAACATTATTTTTTTATAATTTTGCATGAAATTATAAGCAAATTCATCGAAATGAATTAGTCTATATTTCTCATTTTCAAAAACATTCTTAGTAACCAGGAATATTAGATGTGTTAAATTTCCAAGAAATTGCTTGTACGTAAGTTCATAATTAGTCAAACAAATTATTTTGAAGTTTTAAATTGAAAATTTAAGATAAGTGACTACATTTGAAATTCATTTTTATCCAGCATCTGAAT
The DNA here is from genome assembly GCA_026543055.1 of Argiope trifasciata. Classification (NCBI taxonomy): domain Eukaryota; kingdom Metazoa; phylum Arthropoda; class Arachnida; order Araneae; family Araneidae; genus Argiope; species Argiope trifasciata. The sequence continues at coordinate 307,189 of JAPMOQ010005572.1, read as the reverse complement.
AATTTTTATTGGAAGTTCTTAATTTCCAAATAATATTTCTGTCCTTTGTATTTCTCTTCTTTGTTCTTTTTTTGGGATGCTACATTTTTATTTTATATTCTCATAACTGTTTTTTATTAAAGCAATATAACTTGCATTATATATTGAATGCGGTTGCATCAAATTCTAATTTTGGTAAAATATTCTTAAGGAAACCCTCATAAGTTAAAACATAGTGCATATTATTGTTCAAATTTGATACTAGCGATTTTCATTATCTTCTAAAACACTCGAACAAAGAAAACACATTTAAAATGATTTTTCATTTATTCACAATGCAAAAACATCTTAGAAAATTTCATTTTCAACCTTTGTACTGGAAGAATGCAATAAATTTATTAATCTATCTACAAAATTTTAAGAGGAAGATTAGAAAAATTCGTAAGTTATATAAATTTTTTCTTAAAATATTCATACTTCGCACCTTGTAAGCACTTTTACATTTTTATTAGGACATTTTAATTAAAATATATGTTTTTTTTAAAAATAAATTTGTGCAAAAGTATTTGCATATTATTACATTTTTCAAAGAAAAAAAATTTAAATTAATTTTAAATGTAATCATTTATTAAATTTGTGAAATTTTATAATGAAATCAAGTAACACTGTATCACGATCACTCGAAACCGCATTATCTGATTTCAAAATGTCTTTTGGGACAGAATAAGCTCATTTATTTAATCGTTTATAAAAAAATATTCACTATCACCAACCTAAAGTGGCACAGATGTTGCTGTCCCTTATCCCCTTTTGGATTAAACTTTAATTCAAAAATAATCCAAGAGATCGCGGAAAATGGGTGCACTACATTTTGAAGGTGATGGTCCCTGAGTGCGAAATTCTGCGTCTTAGCTCTTATGAAAGTGAATTTCATAAATTCGCGTGACACCTCAAAGATAGAACACAGGATAGATAACAGCCATGCCCGAACCGTGATTCGAAACTAGGGCGTCCATATAACAGGGAAAACGCGCTATCCCTAGGCCAGGACAACGGCGCACTGATGCATATGTGTATTATATAAAAATATCCAGCAGCATATTAGCTGAATATAATATCACACATAAAAATATAGCAAATTAAATTAAAAGAGAGGCAATTGTAATAATTCAGAATTTTTTCTCAGATTACATAATATCTTATTCATTTTGTTTTTGTTTTCAATAAAACCTTTTATGAAATGTCAATCTTTAAAAAGGGAATCATGAAAACGTTTTCAGTAAGAGCATAGTAATTGAAAACAATATCTTTTAGGGAATGATCACTGTTAGGAAAAATATTACGATAATATTTAAAATGAAATAAATACTATGAAAAAAGTCTTATTTCTAATTGAAATCTTAGTTATGAAATAATATTTGAGAAAAATAAGGAAAAAAAATCTTCCAATTTTTATTTACATTTTACTGAAAGTCTACATAATAAATTAAAATTTGAAAAATAATACTTCGAAACAGGAAATTCCATTTCGATAATTACGTAAATTAAAATTATAATATAATAGTACCAGAAAATAAATGAAATTCCTTCTCTTCAGCTTTTAGAGCACTCAAGACATTGACATTAAAGCCATTCATAGTTCAGTGAACTCATACAAATAAAAAAAAGAATATAGTTTTTAATGAAGGAACTTATACTAGGAGAGTTTCAAAGAATAATAGATTATTTAGGATAAAACAATCAATTTCAAAATTTTAATTTAACAGTAAATAAATGCTGCAATAATAGGATAGATAAAGAAAATAACATTCCCCTTGAAAAAAATCTATCTTCTTTTTTCAATAATTTCCCTTCTGAAAGGGAAATATATTTGTTAATAGATCAGTTTAGTGCACATTTTACCATCACATGAAAGGTTTTGGCAATATTCATACAAAACTTTCATATATTCTTTTTTTAATTTAATAAATGTTTCATTTTACACTGTTCAATTAATATCCACAACAAAACAAGCATTAAACGGGAAAAAGTATTTTGAGGAACAGATAGAAATGAGATTGAGGAATAATAATATTTTTCCAGTTAAGATTTCAAACAATGCAATTTAACTATCATTAGTATTAAAAGCGCTTTACAATAAATGGACAACAGATGCGTTTTGCCGACAGCAGTTAAAATTCGTTGACCACTACAAATGATGCTTTCTATTTTAAAAATAAAAATCCACTTAAACCGCATTTCTGCCTTGACAATAACACGTGTCTGATGAAATAATAATAAAGTAAAAGAAAATATTTCTTTCTGAATATAAATAGATTTCTTTTTTCTTAAAAAATCGAAGCAAGTCTTTTTTAAAATTAGTTATTGCCAAATTTTTTTGCTTGGAAAATAATGGGAAATAAAGTTAAAAATTATTTTTAAAATAAATGAATGAATGCATCTAAAATAAAACATTTTCTAAGGAATATATAATGACAAGAATGAAAAGGCTTGCTAGCTTTTTGCATCTAATAAATATTTTGCAGAGTAAAAAAAATGTTAAATAAATCATTTTGAAATAAAAATACATAACGATATTATCAATGGAAATACTCTTTTTTGTATTTTCTGGCTGCTCATTATATTTAATCAGGAATGCATTATGATTTACTGAATTTAATCAGGATAACTAGATTTATTTTAATGCGGATAAAAATAACGTCATTAAGTTTTTCTGGTATTCATAAAACATTTTAATAATGTAATATGAAATTCTTCAATTTGCAAAGGAAATTCGAAAAGCTACGTGTTTAAAATATATAAATAGTTTCCCTTTTTTAATACTTCTATCGTATTTCACTTTTTTCCTGTTTTTGTAATATTTTGCTGGATTTTTTTAGTCGAACCTTCGCAACATTCTGAGGCACAGGAATTTTGAAAATATACATATGCGCCTACTTATGTATTCCCCATAAATTATATGTACTTTCTTATGTATTTCTTATAACAGTAAACTATTTTTAAATTTTCCGAATGTAGCAAAAACAATCTTACTACAAAAAGCTTATTAAACAATTAATATGAAAGTTTATGGCATTTATAATTTTATAAAGTATAGTATTTTAAATTTACAAAATTGTATGCGAGGTGAACATAAATTACTTAAGAAGCAATGGGCTATGAAATCAAATCTTGAATTTCTCAACCAAGTAGTTTGGAAAATTTCTATGACAAATAACTATATGAACGACATTTAATTTTTCTAAACTTAGATGTTCCTAATAAAAATCTGGACAATCGCGCATCGGAGTAAGTAGTTATACTTTTAGTTGCATCCATCAAATCCACAAAAATAAACAGATCAACAGATGAACAATCAAATGATTGAATAGTTTAAATTTCGATTTGTATACATACATCTGAGGACTAAATTGTGTTTTAAATGTATGATTTTTCTGAATTATCCAGTTAGCAAGTGTTATTTAAATGATGATTTTAGGATGAATTGATTTTATCTAAAATTTATCAGCAATCTATTAATTTTGGTTCAAACTTCAAAAATTACATTTTAACTATCTCTTTGAAGTTAGAGTGCTCATAGATGCAATGGCCTGGTGATAAGATCTGGACTCCGGAACCGAGGTTTTCAGGTTCGGAACTCGATACCCCTTAAGACTCGATGTATAAGAGGGACTGGTGCGTGTTTAATTCTTCGGGCCCAAATATCTTCCCGATTGTATGGTGTGGAAGCTTGGAGGATGGGATGCTTGCTTTAGTATCATTCTCGTCATCTGACATCAGTTCAAAATTGCGATATATGTTCCCAACTAAACTAAAAATAGATTGGAATAAATCCAATAGGCGTTTTTCTTCATTTAGAGAGGTCTAAAGATACGAAATTCATCAAACTCTGGAGATCAAATCTTTACCATTACAATAATTCGTACAAGAAAAACTAAGTTTCGTACTAGCGAGAGCAACACTTTAATTCTGTCACTATTAAACGTCATGCCCATTTTGGACTATTTTGGGACCATTTCTTTTTAGAACGAGGAATTCAGAATGTGAAGAAGTGGGAATTCAGAAGTGAGAGCACTTTTACTGATCTCTTAATTTATATTCTTGCTTTACCTTCCTTTTAAGCAGAAATGAGACTCAAACCGAAGAATAATTAGGAGCATTCAGAGCTGAGTGAGAGGACTCCTTATTGATAGGGAAATAAACTTCGAAATATATATTAAAATTTAAGGATCATAATTTTCTTCTTTGTGATTGGCCAGTTCCCAAGCCAATATTTTTTTGTAGATGATTTCAATGAATTACATTGATCCCCAAATATTTTGAAATGAAGATTTGTCTAAAAGTACTTGAGAAAATAAGAAATTCAAAGAAACTGATTTCCGATTGTTTTTCTTTTCAGGAAAACGAGAAGATCTAAAATTGAAAGCATTAAGAGTAATGATTCCAATACTCAACTTCAGATATTGCTTTGTTACAAGCCCCCGTTCCCTTTGCCTCAAGTTTCATTCTTCTTAATGTATCTAATAGTCAAGGTCGGGATTAAGAAAATACATCAGGAAATTACATATCCTGGTGTTTTGCTTCAGGAAATGCGTAATGACTTCCAACTCGGGAATTTTCAATTTAGGGAGAGATACGATAAAACAAAATTTGATGAAAGTTACTGCTTGACGTATTAAAGTAATCTCCTTCGTCCACTCTCAGCTCTTATGTATGAATGGAGGCGGAGGACAGAAAATTCCCCTGATATTTTTTATATCATTCGCCTTAATCCGAGGTTTTACGAAAATTGCCATTTTTGGACTTCCGATATATCCTAAATGCTCCTTTTTTATTATTTTATTTTCTTTTTTGAGAGGAAGTACACCTATTTTGATCGGAAACTTTGCACGCGGAACGATTGCTTTTTCAAAATGGGCAATTTTTATCTTTTTTTTTTTCTTTTACTTTCGAAGCGAATAGAAGAGAGATATCTTGGACTCGCAGCGGGTTGGAATCGATTTTTGCATTAAACGGTATTTGACTCGCGACCACACGTCATTAACTCCGAGGAACCCTCGTCTTTTCTTAACCGCACTGTTCAACCGTTTGAACCCTTTACGAACAGAAATTACATGTTTCCGGGTAATTCTATGAGTGTTTTTTTTTCTTTCATTGTAATAAAAAAATCCCTGGCTTACCAAAACCAGTTCATGCAATCCTAATATTAGTGATATAGTTTTTAATAGTTTTGAAACTATAATGATCGCATAATTTGTATAGTTTACTAAGTTTATGTTCCGATTTCTGAACAGAAATTGGAAACATTTTTCTCGTGAAATAAACTATTGATCAGTAGTCCCAATTTTCTCTACTGGATTCGTTACTAAGTACTATTCAAAATCACTTAAAGACAGAAAGTCTAGTTTGCATCATCAACTTGTGTAGTTTTTGATAGTTTTGCAAATATAATTTTAATGATAGAAAAGTTTCTGCTGCAGATTTTGAGCATCTAATGGAGTGAATAATTGTTTAATAGCCCTAATTTTCATAAACGGACTCGCTACTATGTATCACTAAAAATAATCTGAATACCGGAACTATAGTTTACAGTTAAACCCAATTGTATCTATTAATTAGGTAACTGTAAATTTTCTGAAAAAACACACTTTCGGTGTGAATTTCAGGCTCCTAATAACTTTGTAAAAACCTTTGTTGCAGTTTTAGGTAACTTAGGTGAATAATATTTAGAAAAAAATCCCTTTAAACTGTTTTTAATGAATAAGAATGAAAAATAAATGTTTAAAAAATACTATTTACCTTGTATCATACCTTTTCAAAGAAGTAGGATTAAAATACTAGAATTAAAATTTCTTAAATGAAATATTTTTCCGTTATTATATATACCAGTTATACTTTCTTATCAATTAAATTAGAAAGGCTGTCTGATATTGCATGTAAGAATAAAAATCGTTTAAAAACCTCCCTTTAATTTTATTTTTACTATTTATACAATTATGCAATTTTTTGACAGTTTTTCTTATAGTAATTCTTGCATGAAACGATAAAAAGCTGGCTAAGAGTTTTTTCCATGACAGCATACACTTTATTATTTATTAAGCAGCGAAAGGGATAATTATTTAAAAGCAGAAAAGAATTATTTTTTAACAGGCCATTTCATCTGCGTGATGAAACTTTTTACTGATATTTTTTTACAAATTTTAATTAATATAATAATTGATTAATATAATAATTAATTTTAATTACAAATTTAATAAATATTTCCTAAGTAATAGATGTTGCTAAGAAATAATTATTTAAAAAAATATGTAATTTTTAAATAAGAAAAAAGAATTTTTGTATTTTTCCTCAGTAATCCTGGATAATTTTTAAAGAACAGACCAACTGCAGTATCCTCTTTAAATATAAAATCATACATATTTCTAATAAGAAAACATTTTATATTGTATATAATCCTTTCGATATATAAGGGTTTTCGAAATTATTTATAAGCATATATTAAAGTTATTCTGTTTTTTCCCAAACGGCAAAATAATTCTACCCCTTCATTAAATATTTCATTTTCGTGTTTTTCCTATTATTACTATAAAAACATAAATTTCCTTGGGCGTTTTTTTTCAAAATCAAATTTTTATTTTTGATTTGATTAAAGTAATAACGTCTTCGCTCTTTAGTAGCGAGATATTAATATCATTACATGGAAATCAGTAACTAAAGAAATCAAATCAGGTGAGGAGAAGACAGATTTAATGCGATTATCTTACGATTATGCAATTATATATTGAACCAGAGATTGGATTTTCTTTTTTCTTTTCTCTCTTTTTTTATAATATTTGTCAAAGGAACAAATTATCTCATTTTATAGCAGTTTCTCTAGTTATTACTATAGCTACTGAATAAAAAAAAAATAGATTAGACTCAATAACTTGAGTGACATTATATTTATGCATGACAAAATTAAATCTAAAATGTTATTAAATAATATAAACTTTTGTATTTCAAAACATAGCGATACACCTTGAAGCTACTATGCATTTGTATCAGTAAATAAATTATATATTTACGAGCAAATTATTACTTTATTCTTTTCTTCTTTGGTTTTACCTGGTGTTGTTACTAATTGACTTAATTTGACATTTGATAAGCTAAAGAACGAAAAAAAGGGTTTTCAAAGAATTTCATTAAATAAATTACTGAAATATTTAGAGAGATGTTTAATTAATCCAATTATGGTTTGCAGTCAAGCGAATCAATTAGAGGAAACCTGATTTTTTTCCTGCGTGACATTCATTAACTGATTCTTATTAATAATTTGGCAATTATTCACTTATTACCTGATTCAACATTTTTATATCCTAATAAATTTTAATCTATTGACATTTTTGACTTCATCAATTAAACTAGTTTTCAAAATGTACCATCTAATTTCACTTGTTCATCTATAAGATACTAAGGAAAATATTTTTATATGTTTAGTTTAAATCATTTGATTCTATACATGATTTCTTTAAATTTCAATTACAGCAAATATTTATATCATTGATCATTAAAGGCAAATTTTTGATAGAAATATAATTTTAAATAAACATTTAATAGATATTAGTTTATTTCTTAGAATAACTGTATTTCTAACTGACATTTTAGAATAGTTATTATTCTTATTGTTCTAATAATTATTTCTTCATTTATACTACCGCTCATTAAAAATGGGATTGGGAGAGTTACCAAGCGTAACCAGTTCTGACGCACACTGTACGAAAACAAATTTGGGATATTTGAATGAAAAGTTCTGTTTAATTATCTCAAACAGTGGAATTCAAAACTCTCTTTGTAAATTTAAGAAATAAGTAAGTGTTTTGTGAACTATGAATTCACTGTAAAGTCACTAATTAATTCTGCAGACTCTTGCTTTGAAGAGAAATTTTCCCATTGTGAATGTCAACTTTTCAATCAAGAGATTGTAAACATTTTTCAGAACAGAGGAGCAGGGTGATTATATGCTACTTTGTGAAATGCCCATTATTTTTATGAAAGAACACAAAATATGTATCGTTTGTATAGAATATTTAAAATTACTATCTAATATAGGCCGCCATATGTTATTTGCTTTCAATAGTTTTAATTTTGCAGAAAATGACTGCAATATAAATAATACTGTACTACTAATAATAAACTGTAATAATATAAATAAGAATAAACTGTAATATAAATAATAGTTAAAAAAAACTGTTTTTTAATGAAAATCTATTCTGAGAAATTTATAGCTAATTTTAATAAAAGGTATACTTCTCTTTGAAAAAAATACATAGATAAGGATTAATCTTAAAACAAAATTTGTTATTAACTGCTGCCCTGGTCTAGGGGTAGAGCGTCTTCCCTGCAATCTGGACGTCCCAGGATAGAGTTCTGTTTCGGAGATGGTTTTGTCTTTACCCTGTGTTCTAACTATGAAGTGTATGAAAGAGCCCCCCACTGCCGTAAAAAAGTGTTGTACAAGCGAGTGTGTAAGTATCATCTTCATATGATCTAGGGTCAGACTTTTGATCTCGGGTTCTCAGGAGTCCTTGCCCTGAAAAGCAACTACTTCCTTCTTTCCACTCTACGAACTTGGTTTGAATTAGCGTTTTATCCAAGGGGGATAAGCAACAACAACCTAATTTTTTTCAGTCGAAATAAAGCAAAAAGGAAGGTGATCATACAATCTTAATATCAGGTTTCTGATTTTTAAAGTGTGATAAGGATTTTTAATCTCTATATTTGGAAATGCCATGTTTCATAAACTTTATTATTTTTCCTGTTGGTTTGAGAAAATCCTCAATATTTGTAGCTTCATTGATCACAATATCTTCTTATGACTACTGATTATTATATAACGTATACTGTTGTTATTCTATGAATACTAGAACTCTGAAAGTGACATTTAGAATATTTCAATTACCTGGATTCCGTGATCCACTATTGTTGTAAATTGTATATTGCAACTTTCAATGCTATATAAAAATTTACTTAGAAACTTTAGAGACATAAATATGCAGAAGGTCCAAATATTCTTAATTTTGGTACAATATCAGGTTTCTAAATTATTAGAGGAAATGGAAAAATGATTTTATATTTTGTTAACAAATATTGTTTAAAAAATATTTTATTCCTTGCTAAAAATTTCGGTTGACGAAAAATTTATTTCAAATTTTTTAAATTTTTATTCCTAGAACTTTAATTCAATAAAATCTGTTCTCGCTTTTTATTAAACTTAGTAACATGTACCTTCAGCACTTCTATTTTTGGAAAAAATGCACTCTTGTGGAGCTAAAAGGATTTTTATTAAAACAAATTACGTTATTTGCCAACTCAAAAGCGCAACCCTTCTCTAATTCGGTCTTCCTCTATGTGATCACCGAAACTATATGGAATCAACAAAAGCAATAATATATAAAGACCAATAATTCGCTTAGTTTTAGTCACAAAAGATTCTTTTTAAATGATACTTTCAAACATAATAGACTGAAAGTTAAGATGAAATTGAAAAGCTATATGATACCGTAGACCGTTGCCTTAATCTAATCAAATTATAAATTGTAATTCTGTAAGTTATACACAGTAATTTTCTATTAGAGACATGTCTATAACTAGCGGCGTAAAAATCAGAGAGAGGACAATAACTATAATTGAAACTCTTTACAACTCGAAATATATAAATTCCAGTAGATATTTTTTCAGAATTGGAAAATTTTATTTTTCAAATAACATTTACAAGCTTAAATTAAGATACATTATCATATTATTTGTATCTGAATTTCAACCCTGCCAACATATTTTGCAATTCTTAATATTACATTACACTTTTCCCATGTAAATTTTCAATCATTTATAAAATACATTTTCTTCATTCATTCAAGTACATTTTTCAAGTTCATTTCCAATACATTTTTTTAACTTGAAATTTATGACACTTGATATTAAAGCAGTTTAAAAAAAATATTAATTCAATAGTTAAATTAAACTAATTTTTTAATCTTTTAAATAGAGTTTTAGCGATTTGTAATGAAAGTGAAATCAACAGGCAGTTCAATCGGTAAAATATAAGGAGTTCGGTATTTTTCATTTGCAAGTGAAGAATGCGATTTCAATTCTTGTAAAAATCACTAATTTGTTGATGCTTATTTTTTGACATTTAATAATTTTTTTATAATTATATAAAAAGTAACTAATTTTTTTCTTTGTTGACTTAAGTAGGAAATGATTTTTTCATACTATTGTTTTTAATTTTATATAGCAACACTTCACAATACATTCGACAGAGAAAAAAAGCGAAAATTTTCCGTTCCTGCTTTTAGGATGGTTGTTGACAAAAAAAAAAAAAGCAAATGGTTTTTTTTTCTCATTTTTATTTGTAACCTAGATATGGATTGTCCTTATTGTAATGCCTTTTTCTAGATGGAAATAAAAAATTGACAAGCATTTCAGAACTTTCATGAGACATAAAACCCCGCAGTTTGCTTTGCATTCTCAAAGGAAGCAAAATAGATCCGATTTAGATAAATTCTAAAAATATAAAAGGTGTTTTTTTTTCATTTTTTTTTTCGTTCAGAAAAAAATGAAACCAATGACATTATATGTTATCTCCCATAATAGATACAATACAATAGACACCATTTTTTGCAGATACCATACAAAATAAATTTAAATAAAAGCTAGTAACTTTGAAGATAAATCTTAATTAATACATTTTTTTCCCCTTATCTAGCAGTGTTTGTTGCTCAGTGTGCTTTTCTTAAACAATGGAGACCTTTACTCCTATACATGATTATCAAATTATCAATATGAGATGCATTTACTTAAAATTTCATCTTGTTGAATGAGAAAAAAAAAATGAATGTATGAATTCTATGCAATCAATCTACTACAAATTGCTGCTACACACACACACACATATGTGTATGTGTGTATGTATGTATATATATATGTGTGTGTGTGTGTGTGTGCGTGCGTGGGTGTGGTTGTATTAATTAACAAAATAAGCTAAGTAGAAAGAAACACAACCGAATCAAAATTACAGCCAATAGAAAAAGAATCCTGCCTGGAGACTTTTTCAAGGGTTATCCTCAGGCAAGGATTCAAAGTAAGAAATTTTTTCTGTGAGAGACATCGGACTATGTCCAAAATTATTGACCCCACGTGACCCGAAAATGAATAAGCTTCAACTATATGATCACAAATAGCATTGAAATTAATTGAATTTTGGAATTTTATTATAACATTATATAGAATGTGTGTTGCTTAAATTTTTTTTAAATATTAAAAGCAATGCAAAAATAAGTACATAAATGGAATTATTATCATTAAAAAGTTAAATTTTCGAGTTACAATATCTGAACAATATCTTTCGTGATATAAAATATTGGTAATGTATAGTTGCACTACATCTAACATTTTCTTAATTTTTAATTTATTATTATTTTATTTAACTTTTTGACTTATAAAATTTGTCTTTTCACTCATTTTCACCGTTAACAAAAACTGACCTTTCATTCATTATGAAGGGCACGTATGTCAACATGTATGTATATGTCTCACTAGAGCCAGAACAAAAATAGTATATTTTCACAAAAGACAGATAAACGTTAGTTTTTTCTGTATGTATCTTGAACATTTTTTAAAATTATTCTATTAAGGATTTTAAATACATAAGCTTAGTTATTCTATTAATTTGATTAGACTTATCAGGCTTAAAAATGTGACATTCTGTGACTCTCTTCCCATTTTTTTTTAATATCTGAATATTTTGTGACATTGCTTTGTTAATAAATGAGAAAAGATATCCCATCTAAGTTTATTCACTGAAGTAACTGTTTAAAAAACAGCCACATAATATCCAATAATATAATAAGGTTTTATTTTATATCTATCGTTATACCAGGTACCCACGAATTCAACTGATGGAAATTATTTTATCCAAACAATAATAAGCATAATTAGTTTAGATTTAAATTCAGATAAAAATATGCAATGCTATAAATTTTTTTATTAACATAAGAATAAGAAAGTGGGATTAAGAATAAAAAATAAAATTGAACTGAAATTATTTATTGATACGAATACTTATAGTAAGTATTCGGCACACCTTTAATAGCTAAAATCTTCTCAAACTACAGTAGTAATTATTTCATAAACGCTATTTTAAAAATTCATTACAAATAAAGAAAGTATTTGAATTAAACATTAAATTAAGAACACAACATTTTTTATACTGCAATTTTTAATTCAAAAATATATGTAGCTACACGAAAGCAATATATAATATAAATATTTTTAGAAAATTCTTCAACTGGTTATAAAGCTACTTTAAAATAAAAATTTTGAATTGCCTCAAAGTATATGATAAAAGGTAGACAAAACTTTTAGCTACTTTTACAAAATTGCTCCAAGATTATGAAAAATGTAACGTACGTTGCACAAAATTCTTTAAAATATGCATTTAGTAAATTATACTCCATGTAATATATGCAGTAATGTTGAATATTCATAAACAAATATTGCTTCCAAGATTTTGAGAGTAAAATTTCATCATTTTTAAGTAACTTTTCTTATTATTTTTATTATTTCTTAAAAGAAGTTTAATAACTTAATAAATTTTAACATATATAAGAATAAAATTAAAGTCTACCATTTGTTTACTTTCGTATCTGTGAAAGAAAAGGGGAAAAAAACAGGATCGATTATTTCAATTTGCTTTATGTTTATCAGTTTCCTTTTGTACGGCAGTTTATTTTAAACATGCAAAATTATGTTATTAAAATACTTTTGTGGATGACAATGTATGTATGAATAGATTTTAAATATTGAAAGGTTGGAATTTTTGTTTCTTCCTTTCACATATTTAAGTAAATCCTATTTTATTTTTAGTCAATTAAATAGGTGGATCTTGCAGCTTCCTGCCTCACGATATTCACTGCATGTGTATTTTTTCAGTCAGTTTCAGGGGATGTTTTTAAAAATGTTTTATCTGTGTCTTTGCACGATGTCTGTAAGACAGTATTTCCCGTTTAGGGTTCCAGTTTCATACAAAACTTAACCAATGGATTTAAAATTTGATGCACGAAACATCATCTAACATACTGATCCTTGTTATAAAGCAGACCTCAAAGCAGTTTTAAGTGAAGTAGAGATTTTAATGATGAGGATGGTTGTACAAAAAAAAATTGATTAAAGCGCTCATTCGGCTGATTCTGATGTGTATGTCAAAATATAATTTTCTAGTGATAATGTCTTTTAAAAAATTTTAGAAACGTATTAATATACAAGAGAAATATCTACAGAATTTATTGGCTACTTTTTATAGTTATACTTAACCTGTTTGTCTAAAATGTCCTCGGAAATAAAAAAGGGGTCAATTTATTTATTTTTCATGTAAGTGTTGAATTTTTTCTTATGTTGTTTTCTATATACCTTTGTAAATTGGAAAATTAAATATGATGGAAAAAATAAGTAATATATTTTTTCAAGATTATCATTTGTTATAACATGCAATTTGACAAGAAAATGTATGTTACAACGCAATTATTTTTCTTCAATGATAATATGCGTTCAAACATTTCAAAATATATGAAGAAAATTATATATATTAAGAAAAGAACGCAGAAAGTTTGAATTATTAGAAAATTTAATTTTCGAAAATAAGGTCTCCTAGACAGCACTACCCAGTTAAGTCTAAATTTTCAATTCCCTAGTCAAGGTTTAAAAACAAATATATAATGAAATTGAAATTTGGTAATTTTGAATTTATTCGTATGATTTCTTTATCAGAGATATGTGATTCATGTTTTAGTTTACAATTACTAGTTTTCTAAAACAAGTGAAATCACTCAGATTTATTTAAAAGTCACATTAATTAAGGTTCGCCTTAAATTTTTAATCGGAATTTCTTAAATTAGTTAAATGCGAAACACACGCTTGAAAACCATGTTATTAACAATAAAAGTTGATTTCAGTACGTAAGGCTGAGAAATTTCAGAATCTTGCCATTAAATAACTAATTTATTTTCTTAAATCAAGAAAGTCAAATAAATATAATTTACATTCTACTTTGATCAAATAACACGGTGTATGACAAGGCAAAAGAAAAATCCAAAATTTCAGGTTTTTTTAAAGGAAAAATCAGTTTGTTAGATGTTTTATCGCTCAAAATTGCATTTCAGAACAAAAACCTTTGAAGTGGATTTACTGAATTACTTTGTTTTCGTGGAATCAATTGTATTCAAGAAAAAAAGAAGAATAGCTACATTCACATTCTCGCCAATCTACATTCGCAAAAGAAATAATACTCGAAGCAAAAGAATGTGAGAATAATAGCTGCAAAAAAATTCTTCCTTGCATCGGTTAATGATCCTTGCATTTTTATTTTTTAGATGGAAAACTTGCATCGTTCGTCTTTTACGAAACGGGAAAACGAAATTCAGTTAAAAGATTGTAACCGTTAGCAACACAACAGAAGACAGGAACATATGTAAAAAAAAGAAAAGAATTGATTTCCGCATACTCCATCTTAACTAGCTGGGCATAGCAGTAACTGCTTTAAGCAGAAAAGAAAACAAGAAAAAAACTGTAAAAAAAAAATCAAAAATGCATTTCAGCCTTTCGCACTTAGTTGTTGATCACAGGCGTCTTTGAGCAAAGTAATTTGAAGCCAGACGATGAATTTTAAAAGACGAATCGGAATGCTAGAAAGAACTGTATTTTAATGCAAAAACATTTTATCTTTATTGAAGTGAGTGGAAATGAATAAATAATGTATGCCTTTTGAGTCCAGATAATATTTTATCAATAGTGACGTTGAAACATGTAAAAATTCAAAACATTACGATCGTTTGCACTTTTTGCTTTGGAATTGTTAGTTTTTTAAATCCTATTTTTTATTTATGGATAACGATTGAAAAACAATTTAGTGACAACCGATACATCTTAAATGTTTGCATACAAAAATAAATGTGTTGCAAGTTACCTCTTAAGAACTGGTTGCAGTTATTTTGAGGTGAGTTATGATCTCTATATATCACGAGAAAGAAAAATAGTTTTTCTAACGGATATCTGTCGTAGAATGTTATCTTTATCATATAGAATTATCTTTTTACATATAGAATTTTATCTCTTATTTGTGTTACTCATGACAAATATCATTTTTTAAAATAGAATATGATGCATAAAATTGACTGATAGATTGAAACTAAAATATTTATGTATAGAGAATGTCTTTTGGCTACGCCTAAATTTTCTTAGCATCAAAAAATTTATAACGTCTAGAATAGAGAGATACATCAGCAATGTCACTCGATGTTATTAATATTTTTTTTCGTAAAGCATGTATCAGTGTTAACATTACTTACGATTAAATAGTTTTCAAAGCAGTATTTGATATTCAGCTTATGAAAAACTGTTTCTGATGTGCTTGAAATTATTTAAATATCTATGTTTATGATAATGTTATATATATATATATATATACACCGAAGAGTCATTACATTATGACCACCCTCCATCTATGAGAATGGGCTTGCCCAGGAGCAGAACCACTACGCGTGCGTGGTTGATATTGGAGTATATAAAACGGGTATGCAGTGTCTTTCTAAACATAGTGCGATTAGCGACATAATGGGAAAAGCAGCGGATTTATCAGACTTTGATAAAAGTCAAATCGTTATGGCTCGGTGACTTGGAACATCAATATCAGAAACGGCGCGTTTAGTGGGCTGTTCACGTGCAGTTGTTGTGAGCACGTATCAAAGGTGGTGCAGGGATGGTGAAACGGCAAGTCGCCGGCCAAAAGTGTGTCGTCCACGGCGCATTGATTCCAGAGGAGAGCAGAGATTGCTACGCATTGTTCGCCGTGACCGAAGGGCTACAACAGCCGAAATCCCCACCAGCTACAACAGTGGTGACCCAGGCAATGTTTCTCAACACACTGTGCAGCGTACATTGTTGCGTATGGGCCTACGCTGCCGGAGGCCGAAGCATGTTCCTGCACTAACGGAACGTAATCGCCAGATGCGTCTGCTATGGGCCAAGAAACATCGGAATTGGACACCAGAGGAATGGAAGAAGGTTGCATGGTCCGATGAATCACGTTTTCTGGTCCATCACTTCGACGGGCATGTGAGAATACGCCGATTTCCAAATGAACCCCTTGCTCCCGAATGCGCAGTTGGACGGAGACAAGCCGGTGTGGGGGTATTATGGTGTGGGCAATGTTTTCATGGAGCACATTATGACCCATAATCCCCATAGAATAATTCTTGACATCTGGAAGTTACGTGAACATGGTTGCAGACCAGGTTCACCCATTCATGGCAACAGTGTATCCTGCGGGGATGGCGTGTACCAACAGGATAATGCACCATGTCACAAGGGTGGAATCATCACGGATTGGTTCGAGGAACATTCCAGTGACTTTCAAGTCATGTCTTGGCGCCCAAACTCACCTGACATTAATCCAATAGAGAATTTGTGGTCCTACTTGGAAAACCAAATTCGTGCTGCAAAGCTACCCCCTCGCAATATGAGGGAATTGCAGGACCAGTTGGTGTGCGCTTGGTACCAGATACCTCAGACTACCTATCAGCACCTTGTGGAATCAATGCCACGGCGGGTGCCAGCAGTTTTGAGGGCTAAAGTGGGTCCTACATGTTATTAGCAGGGTGGTCATAATGTAATGGCTCTTCGGCGTATATATATATAAAGTAGTCAAATACTAGATGAAATGTATTTTAAATTTTTTAAAAGACACCCTATCAATTAATAAGTGATACTAATTAAAGATATTGATTGATTATTTTAAAGTAAAAAAAATTCAATGTTTCATGATTTTTAAGTTTTAATGGATTAATAATTTTTTTTAATTATGTTTTAACTGATTGTTTTGTTAGGACATAAATGCTTGAAGAAAGGTTTACAAATTTGACTAATTATGATAGAATATGATAAATTGAATCTAATACATTAAATAAATTCGATAAGTTAATAAATATTGAAGCAGTTACATAATTATATGAGCTTCTCTTTTGATACAATAGATAGCGATACATTATTACATCAATGTGTATTTCTCATGATCCTTCCTGGGGATCTTATCAGATTCTTTTATAAATGATTGAGGTGTATTTTTGTGCTAGTGTTTGTTTTATCTCTTTGAATGAGGAACTTAATAAATAATTAAACAGTTATTCCTGAAACTCGGTTTTTTATTTTTATCTACCTCACAATGAAGTTATAAAGTATCCTGGCCTTTTACAATGTTATAAATTAAAATAAAATTATGAAAATATAAGATTAAACAATCTTTTCGAACGTAGATCTGCTGACCCAAACAGTTCACAGCATATATCACACATTATCTAAGAGATCTAAAAACACTTTGGTTATAAATATAATTTCTTATTGACTATATGAATGAAAATTAAATAAATTTACTTTCTGATATCATTTTATAATAAAGTAATCAATGCCAAAATATGCTGGCTTAGTGGTAACAATTTAAATTTTTTTCACAGCACTTAAAATTCCATCTACTTAAATATATATACTACTCTTATTAGGCAAAATTAACATTCATTTCTATGTCAATATATCCAGTTTGTTCGTAAATTATTTTCTAACCAAATTTGGAACCAGAAAAACAAATTTCAGCTCTATTAGTTGCATTGATGGATATTATACAAATCATGTGGCTAATTACTACAAACTCATTTGTAACATTGTTTCTTTAAAGAAGTTATAATTTATTGATTGCTTATTTTTGCAGTTATTTGCTATTTCAATTTTTTATGCTATTTCATCGGATCGAGAAAAACTCACAAAATAGGTTTATTCATCAATATTGTTAAATTTTTAATTTTAAGATAAGTGTATTTGTTATTCACCCCAGAAAATTAATTATTTAAAGAATTATATCTATTCCAAGCATCACAACTTGTTGCTTAATGTTATAAAATATTTTTTGCTATTATATTACATTAGGTAACATTTAACTATATTATACAACATATTAAGCATTGTTCAATATCATATTGTGCTATATACGTATGCTACTAGGATTTTAGATAATGAATCTGCTACATTTCTTTTTTACTTTCAAGCAAAAAGATAAGCATCTACCGCATTGACTTCTTTTTACTCCATATTCGCATTTATTTTTATCTAAAATCTTTTAAACTAGAATTCGGAAATTCTTGTGCAGACAATCAAATGTTTTCCCATTTCCTGTAAGTTCAAAAATACTAGGATCTTCCGATTGATCTCTAGGATATAATTCACAATAAGATATTTCAAAATGCGATGGTAATGAGATCTGATCATGTATCGGAAATGCGTAGATAAATGCATTTTGAAGAAATAAAATGAACGAAACCTGAAAGTATTGAAAATGAATTCAGTAGGAGTTTCATATTTACCTATTTCATATTTATGTCACGTATCAGCTTTGATAAAATTGAAATTTTTGATTCCTTAGACCACCTGGTGCCAATGATTCAATTTTATATTTGAGTAAATATAAAATTTGAGTTACACAAGGCTTCACACTAAAGTGTCTAATAATATCGAACGGTAAATAGAAATACTTAGAAGATTCTTTTTACATACAAGATACCCATTCTTGTCGTGATCTAATATTTAATTTTCAAACTCTCAAAGAAATATCTTCAAAATATAATTAAAAAAAAGACTTTAACCTTCATTAATAACTAAATTATACGTTATTTGATTCGGTGAATATGTATTTTTAAAAATATGAAAACTAAACCATTTTAAAACTCCCTCCTTTAGTTAATTGTGCGTAACAAATATTCTTAGATTATTAGCATTTCAAGCAAGAAATGTTAATATATTCTATATTAACAAAGCATTTAATGAAGCGTTTGGTTGAATAAACATTTGAGACCTTCACAAACCAAAAATGGCCAAGAGTCTTCGAATTTTTACGCATTTAAGTCAAGAAAAGACGCTCCGAGAAAGTTGTTCATATAAGTGCATTCTAATTGGGTCAAACTGAAATATTTCTTGAAAATGAGACAAAATAATCTAAAATATTGATATTCACAGTTTCATAATTCGATCAATTTTAGTCACAGAATTTTTTTTTTGTTTAAAATGTTAGTTGTTACAATTAAATATGATTGATATAATCATAGGGTTACGTAAAAATCATAATCTGTCAATCGCAATTTTCAACATTGTAGTTTTTCAGAAGGGTGTTAAGTGTCAGATAGGATGTGAAACTTATGATTTATCACACTAAAAATATGTTTAAAACATATCATTTATCCCTATATTTGGGAGTTCAATAGTTGGTTATTTGTTTAAGAAAACCTACGATTTAATTTTAAATCGAACAAAAAAGAGAAATAAAACCATTAAATTCATGTATAGGTTAATCTTTTGAATTGTATATAACATAGAAAGTGCTATTTATAGCTTTAATGGGTAATATAAATTTTAAATTTAATGAAAAAGTTCTATAACAAATTTTTAGGGCTAAAACTAACATGATATTTGTATGAACCATTCATGAAAATAATTCTAGAAATGCACGTCTCGAAATATTATTAAAATAAATGCCATGATACAAGAGAATTATAGTATTAAAAGAAGATAATTAATACAAGTTAAATAATGTGTAGTGTAGTGGTACTGTAATTTTATCATTATACTAAACTAATTAGCCAATAAGGTAATTTTGCCTCCACAGCTTGAGAAAATTTTCATTTGAAGGAATTTTACAAAAAATTGAGTCAATTTTTTTAAAGACTTTTGAGGGATTGATAATACAAATATCCGTTTATCTCAACGATTTTTTTTTATTTATCTTAATCATAGCCTGGTTGACAGATATATTGCCAAAAATGTGTTTTTTGAACTTAGGTAGATTTAAAATGTGAAAATTCGTCAAAATGTCGATATTTTTTGGAATTTGCTATAATTTCTGTATATTCCATGTATGAGAAAGTAAATGAATTTGAATTTAAGATACATATATATTTTAGAGATGTTTATTGAGCTTTTTTTCCCGAAAATACTTTAATTTATTTTTAATCCACCCAAGAATTTGTTTATATGTAACGCTTTTCTTTAAAAATAACTGCTTTTTAAAAAAATGAAAATAAAGATAACTGAAACCGAGGATTGTCATTTGCACATCTAGCAGGTCATGCATAGAAGGTCATTTGCAAATATATCTTATTTACTTCTTATAATCTGCCGACATCCGTAACATATTTCTACTAGTGTAGGCGGAATTTGTAAGAAACAAATAAATATTTATTGAATGTAAAACAGAACAAAAAAATTATTATATATGGAAAGTGAAGAGAGAATGCAATGTAAAAAGAAAAGCACTACAACATTCTAAAAACATTGTACTATATGTAAAGAACAAAAATACATAAACTATAACTTTGCTTAAAGTTCCTAGTATTATGCACTGAAAAACATTCCAGAATATGTAGTTTTAGTTAAATATTTTGTTCCTATTTCAGTTTTGTATATACAATATCAAGCGTCACAGTAAAAAAAAATCTTCTAGTATTCAAATAAAGTTGCAAATTCTTTTACGAATTTAAAACCATAGTGAGATACTTAGCACTATGAAAGGATAAGAAAATATTCAGAAAATAGTCAAAATATATTTTTTTATTAAATCAAAGAAAAAAAATATGAGAAGGAATATTAAACATTGTTTGCAGTAAATATTATTTCTTTATACGCATTGATTGTTGAAAATAACTGAAAAGTAAACCGTATTTCATTTCTTTTGTTAGTATTCGAAAATTCGAGTAGATATAAAATTATCGAACAAAGAATTTAAGTTTGATAATTCTGAGAAAAGACTCTTGGTAACAAATCTCTGTTGTAATCGTCGAGAGAAAACGACCAGTTCCATACAAGCGAGAAAATTAACCATCTGTTAAACATTAATCATTCAAATGTCTGAGTTAATTGAGATTTTACGACTTGTAAATATGCGATACAGAGTCAGACATACATTTCATCAATACGGCGTAATAGCGGCGATCATCGAAATTCGCTAAATCGGCGATTTTAATTGATTGGACAACACACACGTACGCACAAATGTTCGCTATTATATAATTCAGTATATTATTATAATTTAGAGAAATTGTTTTTGCTTTAATCAAAATTTGTGATGCTTTTTGGTAAGCCGTCAAAACCAAGTTGTGCCAATTAAATCTTCATAGAATTAGATTGATAAATTTTGATCTTATTTTCCAAATCTAAAATATATCTTTAATATAGGGAATTGTTAATTATTATCGGTGTTTATCAAATTTGTATATTGCTGAAGTTAAATCATTGATATTTCATGTTGATCAAATGCAGATTAGGGATTCTGGTGAAACTTTAGTAAATGTTATTTAAATAATAGTTATAGAAAAAAAGGAAATTAATTACAAAAAAATTATTTTAAATAGTTATCTTATAAAAATAATATGAATATTTGGCATGTTATTTTGAAAAATATAAATTTCTTAAAACCCCTATACTTTAATTTTATTTTCTGAAATTACAAAAAAACAGCAGCATTTAAATAATTATTTCTCCAAAAAATATTATGAAATGATAAAAAAAAACCCACAGAAAATCAAATCTTGTTTATTGCATGTCTATAAAATGTTATGAATATGTTTGATGATTTTCAACAGTTAGAAGTTACAGTATTTTATCGAACAATTTATTCAAAAGTTCAAAAATCTTATTTAAAAAAACAGCCCAGAAAACGAGTGCATATAAAGAAAAATTTAACTTATATGAAATTTATCCTATTGCAGTTAGAAGGTTTATGAATCTTGTAATAAATCATCAAAAATAAAAGATTAATATGTAAGTGAATTCCCTTTATGATTACTCTTTGTTAATTAAAATAATTCTTTAAGCATTAAAAAGTAATTCTTATAACACTTCTTTAAACAATGGTTTCAAAAGACGATAAAATATCATTTTTTAAAAAGAAATAATTTTCCAAAAGAATTAACTCATTTAAAAAACGTCTTTAAATCTTGAACTTTTTAAAAAAGCTAATTGTAGTTTCTATCTAACAATAAAAAATAAATTGCAAAATGTAAACGTATAAATATGAATTTATATTGCATATTAATCTCAGTTGATTAAAAGAATTCTCTGAACTTTAATTATCATTTTGGTGGATCTTCATCATGCGATAATTAAAGAAAAATAAATGAATATTGTAAACATGGTTTTTATAAAATTAATATCTTTGTGGAATTAGCTTATATAAAAATTTATACATATATTGTCATATTCATTAATTCAAAAGGCTAAAGTTTCTATTGAAAATATAAAATTATAATCATAAAAAAACCTCAAAAAAGTAGTTGTAGGTTAAATTGTATTTAAATTATTCTTTGTTGATGAAATCTTTTCATCATTGAATTCTAATTAGTTATTCTTATAATATTTTATCTCGAAATAAATTCAAAGTTTATGAAAGGTCTTATAATTAAAAAACAACATTCCAGACCAATTTAATCAAGTACAGGAAAATTCCTTTCAAACTAAATATTTCCCTAATGTAGAAGTTGCACTTTTTGTCTTAAAAATGTATTATAAAATGTAAAAGAAAATGTTAGTTAGCACTATTCAGATTGTTAGTTAAACTACCTCATTTTTAATCTGGGACTAGTAATTCTTAAAAAAAAAAAACCTTATCATTATGAAAACTTTAGTAAACAATATATTTAAAATGTCTTGCTTTTGAAAAATGATATCAAAGATTATTCACAAATATGAAAAAAAAATCTCCTAAAAACGAATATTCCCAAGGTAACCGGAAGCACTTTCGATTTTGAAATAAGAAGTCAAAAAATATAGAATGGAAGTTGTAAGTAAATTCGCCTTTAGATTACTGGAGAATAAAACCTCCAAAGAATCCCTTAAAAAAAGGATTTAAAAAAAAAGAAAAAAAAATTCCTTTTCAATAACATTTTGATCTCACTTCAATAGCATATGTGCTCGCCATTTCTTTTTATTTTGTATGAGTAAATAATTCTAACCAACAAATTATCTAAATGTTGATAGTTTTAAGAAGATTATTTGTGCAAAAAGATGAAATGGTATTAGATATTAATATTAAAAGTCATACAAATTGTACAAGAAAAAAAATGTAATTTTGAATTTCACATATAAAAAAAAAATAGATAATAGGCGTAGTTTCAATTAAATATTCTATCACAAGTTTCCAGATTTTCAATTATAATATTTTAGTATTATTATTTCTTGATTTCTTAAAATTTGAAATGAAATTTTCTGTAAAGTAATTAGGTTTCATCAAGTATTTGACTTTTACAATCATTCATTTAACCAAGTTTTAAATTGTTTTTTGCTCATGTTCTGTTTACTTTGAAGGAATATTGTAAATGCTATTTTTTTATTCATTTTTAACGAGCCTTTGTTTATTTTTTTGTATTTTTGATGAGAAGGAATTTTTTTGATTATTTTCTGAACTTAGATCAATTATAAGATCAATGAATAATAACATTTTGGGTCCTTCATAGTTGCGCCATCTGGTGGTCAATATAAGAAAAACTAATTTTGATTAACTAACTAAATATTTAACAATATAATAAAAAATTATGAAAAGGTGTAAAAATGAGAATTTAAAATAAAATCTACATTTTACTTATAAAAGTGTAATTTTATAAAATTTAATATCGAAATTTAAAATAAGGATTTCTATTACAGCCATTATAAATATTTACAGAATTTACGAGTTCCGTTTTTAACAACTTAATTTATTATTAATACTTAAAAGCCATTGAATAATTTCAAACATAGCGATGAGAGCGAATACTTGACGCCAGTGAATCTAAACGGGCAAACAGAAAATATTAAGCTATAAGAAAAGGTAGGAGATAAACACATCGAATCTGGCTAATTCGAGAAAGATTCGTATACCGTCAATTAAAAAAAGTCAAAAGTATTGTTTATATCCAGGTAAAAAAAAATTTTGTACCATAAATTAACACCTGCTATTTTTTGAAAATTTGTAATTTGCATGCAAAGTGCTAAAATTTAATCTAAGAATAAAAGATTTCCCATACGTAATGCCTTTATTGTTAAACAAATTTTCCATTGTATATATCTGAGGAATTTAATGATATAAAAATACTTAAAAAGTTTTGGTAAATAAAAAAAATTCAATCAAAAATTTGCATGTCGTATTCATAAATTTTAGAACATAAAGTTAAAATAGAATAATTTTGATTAAAGTGTCTTTAAATTTACTCTATTATAGTAAGATTATTACTTCTCTATTACAAAGCAACAAGTTGTTGTTCGATATTTCAAATGTTGTATAGTATCATGGTCGAATTGTAACAGTAATAACGATATTTTTGGGTATGCAATATAGGATAAAGTATTTTGAAGACCACCAATGCCAAATATATTAAAAACTGATTCCTAAAAAAATCATTTTGTAGAAAACCTGTTCGCCACCCGAAAGTTTGAAAATAAGTAAAAGAAAAAAAAAAAGGAATGAATAAAGAAATAAATAGCATATGATTTGAGATATGATTTGATTATAGACGAATTTCAATGCACTTTTTTATAATTGATATGATTTTTAGAACAATATAAAAAATGAATATATAATTATAATTATAAAATTACAGATGCTGATGTATCTGAAAGGAAGCATTTTTCAAATTCCAATATCCTAATAAAGTATTTTTCTAATAATGTTTGTTATTCTATTTAGAATTGTGATTCCACATTTAAGTCTGAAATCTGAAATTCTAATAAAATAGGGTTGAATTCAAAAAACAGAATTTTTAGGAATGTCTATAAACGTATCGATATTTTGGAATGTCTCTTCACTTCTTTAGATAGATGTAACAGTATAGCTTTTTTCTACTTTGGCAATTTATCTTGCTTCTTCACATCCTGAACTGGTCTTTTTACATTACAAAAGAATAAAATATTATCTGATGCACGCTATACGAGTCCGTATAAGTTGTAGATAACTTTTTATTCTATAAGTAAAAATAACATCTACAACATTTCTCAGTAGTCACAGAAGTTTTTTGAAAAATATTAAATTTGATTTTCAAACTTTATTTAAAATGTTACAGATCTAAGAGATAATTGATTGAAAATTTCATCCAACATATATTTTAGAATTGACAAAAACATTCAACCATTTACTTCAATTTTTAAAAAAGCCATAGACTTTCGAAAACTTGTATGTAAGTGAAAACACAGAATTAAAGAAGAAAATGGATTTAAGATTTTCATTCTTAAATATCATGTATATAAAATTTAATAAATTAATTATAAAATTCGTATGATCGATTATATATTCATGTAATTTAATTATAAAATTCAAATAATTTATAACTTATACATAAAATTAATTAACTTATTCTATTTAAATAAAAAAAATCCAAAAGTTTTTGAAATAATATATTATATCTCTGAAATCAATATATAAAAAATATTCGAATTATTAATATTTCACAAATTTTAATTATGATAATTTCTAAATTAAATGCATATTTTAAAGTTTATTAAATAAATATTTTTGATACAAATATAAATTAATGTTATATATAAAAATCTTAATTTTCATATTTTTAAAAGTACCAGTATGTCGAAAATTGTAATTGAACAAAATATAAACTAAGAAAAATTCCAAGTTAAATTTTTCATTCTTTTAAGGAAATTCGAATCTAGAAGAACTAAGGCATTTAAAATGGATTTCATTTCAGCTTAATTATACATTTGAAAGCAGATCACGTCACAACTCTTTTTAGTGGGCTCTCTTCCAGAAAATAAAAAAAATCGACACGGTAGCATTAATTATTCTCCAGTTATTTATCAAAAATTTAAATCTATAAAAATATATATGTAGAAACTGTATAACAACGCAAAAAATATTGATACAGCCCTATAGTTTTTTAGTCCGTTGTCAATATTGATGAGTAAAAGCAAACACTATAAATAAAGCTATTATGCCTTTGTGTGTAATGAAAGACTAAGTATTATAATATATCCATTATAACATTACGCTAGCTGTTACTGATAAAAACGTGGGAAATCAGATTATTTGGATTAATATGCGTATTCATATTTGATTATGTAGCAATTTGAAAGACTACTAAGATATACTCACAAATAAACAAA
The DNA here is from genome assembly GCA_026543055.1 of Argiope trifasciata. Lineage (NCBI taxonomy): Eukaryota > Metazoa > Arthropoda > Arachnida > Araneae > Araneidae > Argiope > Argiope trifasciata. The sequence continues at coordinate 281,005 of JAPMOQ010005572.1, read as the reverse complement.
GAATTGAAAAATTAATATGGATTAAAAATAAATACATAGTATAAGAATAATATAAAAATAATATAATATAATATAGCATATGGATAATCTATACTTATAATAAAGCTCAATGCGTGTGTGTGTAGGCTTTCTACAGGTCAGACTCATCCATCCAGAGCTACCAAATTTGGATGTGTATACCTAAGGCAACGGGAATGTGAGCCTTGGAGAGACTTTTTCGAATTTTAATTAAAATTTAAATTAATTGAAAATTAAGCGAAATTTTAGTGTTTTTCTGCTATAACGTCCAAATATATTATTGCACAAACATGATTTTTACATCAAGTTAAAGATTAAAAAAATAGCTTTCTGATGGTATCAGTGTATTAATATATAAGTTAAACTTCTACTTTTTACGAATTTTTAACAAAATATTTTAACCATATTTTTCCAACAATATATTTCGGAGGAAACGAAATTTAATCAGCATGAGAATATCAAAGGGATTTTCCCTTTAACGTGCTCAAATTAGCTTTTATCAAAGTGTTGCCTTCTCATTGACAGAAGTTCAAATTAAAAAAAAAAGCAACTATTATTGCAAATTCTATCTAAAAACTGTAACTTTCAGCACGTGACTAGATAAAAAAATTAATTGAATGTGATATTTTCTAAAAAAATTTGCAAAACAAAGGTTTCTATGATCGTTTGCAATCTGTATGTCATTAATTAAATAAATCGTCTTTACTTACGGTAAACATAGTGGAATTTATACAGGAGACGCATTGAAATTCAGGCAAACTGGCTGATTTGCAAATCATTAGTAATAGACATACATACTGTTTAGTACTGTTAACTTAGTCTAAATGATGTAACTAATTATATTTTTGTAGCTTGAGTTAAACAATGCATGGATGAATAATCATTTTTAGATTTTTTTTTCATGCCTTGCACTGTGAACGTTATTTTACAAAATATTTTTATTAATGTTTTAAACAAAAGTTGTTAGAACAATAAATCTTCCAAATCAATCATTAAAACTGACAGATTTATAAAAAATAAAAGAATATTATTATGAAAAACGTGTTTTTTAAGATCTACCTTAAAGAATATATAAATTTCAGGCCAATCAATTCGCAAATTACTCTTAGGCTGATAACTAAAATAATATGCGTTTGCAAACAAGAATGAATGCGTGTGTGTGTGTTAGGGCACTGCACACCAGACCATATGATCTAGAGCTACCGCATTTGATATGTACATATTTACTTTAAAAAATAAAAAAAATAAGGAGACGGTGTTTTTTTTTGAAAATTTAATTATTTAAAATATAAGCTAACATTTGGTTTTTTATACAATAATTTCTGAAAATATTAAAACACAAAACTGTTTTCAAAAAATAAACTCTTACAAAACAAAACTCTTAAAAATTACTTTTTTTATTCATAACAATTTTTAACTAATAAATTAAATAATGATTATATTTTCCAACAATTAATTTTTCACAAACTGTGAGTGTAATGCTCAGTACGTGTTGAAATAGTAGCGAAATGCTAATGAATAAATAGAAGTCGTGATATTTTCTGCATAATACCACAGCAGCCGATGAAAGAAAAAATGAAAGTAGAATTAAACCTGCAAAAGCACTTTAAGAGGGTACCAGTGCTTTGCTGTCACTTTGACAAAAACTCAAATGGAATATTTAAATTAACACTTTTTGCAAATTAAACCTAGGACAATGTTATAAAATATTGTGTTGAAATGGTGGAGCAATGTTTATAATAAATATAAGATGTGATATTTTTCACATAATTCCACAACAGCTGATGGCAAATCTGAGAGATATATGTACCGTGAACAAATAATCGTAAAACTTCTATAATAACAATATGAGTTACGAGACAATCGAAGTTTGAAGTTAAAATATATTTTTCTTTTATAAAGAGAGCAAGGCACATAATTATTTAATAAAAAATATTTAGAATGAATTACTCATGGAATATATTTGGATTAATATGCGAAATCATATGTGCTATAACTTATAGAGCAATATGAAAGGAATTTAGATATATTCCCAAATGGACAGAAAATTGAAAAATTTATATTGATACTGAAAGTCTTTTATTTGAAAAATATTGCAAATATTCTATTAAACTAAAGTTTTCAACTGGATATCTTCGAAAATTATCAAAAAAAAAAAAAGATTTTGTACAAATAATATGAAAGGAAGGAAGACTCCGATTTCTCAGAATCAAATTATCTGCAAACATGAAATTTTAAATGAATTGAGTTAACTGATTTATTCAATTTTTTTTGTTCAATAGCTATGTTAAAGTCACGTTCTCCTTGCAATCTCTTCCTATTTCATTATCCAGCTAATTCGAACCAGCATTCCCTCCATTAAGCTATAATACGATGATTGGAACACTAACAAGATTTCCTTGTAATGCGATATCCACCGTAAGAACCTTGCCTTTATATGACATGAAAAAGTACCTAGAACAATAGCCAGGGAAGAAAGTCATCTTTTATACGCCGAAAGTCGCGCGGCCTGAGGGGGGAGATAGCATTTTTCCTCGTGATGGCGTCTAACTGTCGGTTGTCAAGACCTTATTGATTGACTCCGGGCAGAATCAATGAGCTTTCGTCATTAAGACGTTGTATCTCCTCGTTTTTATTCTTGGTTTCTTGTTTGCATGAAATGATTTGTACGGCGACCGATGTCAGACGCATTTGTCTGATGGATTTTAGATGAGTGTAATTCCTGGGAGTAGATAACGCTGAGGATCGGTCCCCCATCAACATAAGTCGAATCGATTTTGCATATGCAAGTTTTCACAGGATATCGAGGACATAAGTTTTGGAATTACCGAGTCACTCCGATTTTTGTTTTGATCCCGCAGAGTTTTATGGATGACATTTTGGATAGAATAAACAGAAATGTCTTCTATTTTCGTTGACTTTTAGAGAATTGGATTGGTTTACTAGTTTGAGAGTATTTAAAATGTAAATTTGAGTAGTTTTGCGTAATTTGAAGTATGGAGAAAATGCTTAACTTGCTAAATATCCTAAGCTTAAATTTAGTGAAAAGCTTCAATTAATATACTAAAAAACCCTCATTAATTATTTAAACTAAAAATTCATTATTGTATTAAAAGCTAAGTCTTAGCACACCAGCCCAAATTAAATACAGATAATCGTATATTTTAATCTGTTATATAATAATATATTTTAACTATTTATTGTGGGCATTGCTATACATTTATAGTAATGAATCCTTTTAGCAGAAGATGCTGCTCAATAAATCCACGATATTGTTAAATGATCTGAAGACTGGACAATATAATAAAAATATCGTAACAATATTTTAGGATTTTACATTAATAGAAAATTGACCATAAAAGTAAATATAATAGCTGCAGATATGATTGAAACGGTTTCTTTATTTGTTTATTTTTCTATTTTAGGACTTTAAAAATAAAAATTAATGACATTGACAGGACATAATAGAGCTATTGTAAAATATTCTAAAAAGTATTTATATAATGATCTAGTCTTCTTCCGATAATTCATAGTTATTTCTAATTTTGAACTGTTATACAAGAAAGTTTATTTCACTATTATAAAGATGGTATATTATAATCAAATCATACACTTCTTTGCAAGCAGAAGTTTATTTATTTTTTTAATTGTATTTGTTTTGAAGGACATTCTTTCAAAATTTTCACAAAATAATTATCATTTATTTTAAAATTATTTAAACGTTTATTCCTTCTGAGTTGAGAATTTTTCATTACTTCTGAAAGTTGTGAATTCGACTAAAACATCTTTTGTGAATGCTTTGCAAAATAATAATCTTTTACATGATGGATTCTTTAATTTTTAATTTTCAATCCATTATATATTATTATTTATATTCTTCAGTCTTGGAAACAATTATTTCCTTCTCATTCACAGTCAGATGGAGCCACTAAAGTTTAAGCAAAATTAATTTTATTTAAGTTATTCTTGTGTAGTTAAATTTAGAAATATGGGAATAATAAATGTACTATTATTAAATTACTATTTGTGGGTTCAAGGTGATAATAGTCATCTTGAACCCACAAATTTATTGAATTTATAAACCACTTCATCAGAAAGTGAAAGAAAAATAGAATCTTGTATGGAACATATAAATTTATTTGGAAATGCTCATAGGAGAAAAATTCTATATTTGTTCGTATTCAAATATTGCAAATTAAAAAGAAATAATACAAAAGATTTTAGTATTTGTTTTTACACTAGAAAATATTTCAAATTTGGGTAAATTAACTCAACTATTTCAATACTTTCACACCAGTACGGATTTATAAAAATGCTGCTTCTCAAAATGGAAGCATGCATTAGATTAATAAAAAAAACCTTCAGTTTAGTTACAGCGAAGTCCCGTTGGAAGGCAACACTAGGCCTATTTTCGTACGGACCTTGTAATTTTGAGCGACGATCCGATGAGGAGGAAAACACCTTAACAGGTACCCCCACCTCCACACAACACCAGCAGGTGGACGTTTGGCCTGACAGATTTAACATCCAAGAGATCGAGTTTCGAACCTGAAGCCCTCCGGTTCCGAAGCCGAGATCTTACCCCTAGACCACCACGTCTCCCTCCCCCAAATCTTCAGAATAATACATCACATTGTAAAATCGTCCTTAATATTTGCATGACGTTACGAAACAGAATACTAATATTTCGAAATTATTTCAACTTTTTTATGCACTGACACGATGCCTTAATATTACGAGTGAAAAAAAATACATATACTGTTAAATAAAAGTAAACTTAAAATACTTAAAAATACAAGTTCTTCGGTTAAATATCAAAAAATCAATGCCAACACATTATGACTTAGAAATAGCCATGTAAGATTATTTTACGTTTATCTATGCATTTACATGACAGTATTATTAAAGTATTTTAACACATTTTTCGATTTTAAAGTTAAAAAAAATATTATGAAGTATTCCTAAATATCTGACAAACGAAATTTGAAAGTAGAATTATTATTCATCAAATTTCACTCAAGTCTTTTAATTCAAGGTTATATTTATTTATATATATTTATATTCAATTATTGAAAGGGAAAAACCAAAGATCTATTAATAATTACAACTTTTTCTTTACTTCTTTTAATAATTGCATTTCATTTTATTTCATTTAATTATTATAAATTTTTCTTTGCTCCTTTTAATAATTATAAACCTTATTTTACTTCCTTTAATGGTTATAAATTTTTCTTTACTTCCTTTAATGATTTTAATTTTTTTTACATTCCTTTAAATTTTAACCTAAAAAATAATTAGTTTGAGAAAAAAAAATTAATAGGTAATAAGTTTCCTTCTTTCTTTATATTCCTTATTACCTATCGAGGTGAAAAAATAAAATAATTCCCTTATGTTAAAGACGTTTTTAAAAACATTATTTTTTTATATAGATTAGCTTGCATCGAGACCGAGTATCCGTTCTCTAATACCTTCGGCAGAGCTGCAGCAAACTTTCCGGCAACAACCATATTGTAGAGACGCTTAACGAGGTCCAACAATAACTCGCAAGAAAAGAAAACAACTCGAATAAGTTCCAGATTTCCATCAAAGGTTGAAAGGATATATAGTTACCTTAACACTGATGATCCTTACCATCTTATATGCTGCCAAAAAAAAAAAGAAATACTGAAGAGGGCAATACAGAAAAAAGTATAGACATCGGAGATGTAAGCAAACGTGAGAGCGAACGGCAAAAATCAATCGGAAGAAAGACTCATTTCCCGCGAATCAGGCACAAGAAATAAAACTTTTGTACCAGACGTGTTCTGGTCATTACTCAAGATTGGATTTGGTATGCTTTCGCTATGCATTTTATGGGCCAAATGAAACTTGAATCTCGGAACGGTTTCGCGCATGTTTTAGGTACATAAATTCTATATCCCTTGATTATTTGCTAGGTTAGTTAAATATATCTACCTTCCGTATCAGAAACCGATATCGGAAAAAACAATAATATGTATACTTTTGCATGGCATGGGTTTTGAAATAGTTAGTTTCTATCTTTATTCGGATCTAATTTTTAGTCAGTAACAATGATGAAAGTTCATCGATAGAAAAGGACAATATTTTGTTGAACTAAGTTTTAAATACTTAATAATTTCCAATCTGCATGAGAAATCCAACGACTAGTTTACTTCATTTGCTTCACTTTAATGCATGAATTTTAAGATATGTTAAGAAAACGATAAATTGCGTAGAGCATTTATTGGATGTTTATAGTTAATGAATATTTAGTAAAAAAAATTAGAAAATTAACCATTGAAGCTTCAAATAGTTATTTTTATGCATTTTCAGAACTTCCTAGTTGGAAATCAAAACTTCCTAGTTGGAAGACATTATACCCTTCCAAATATAATTCTTTCCTACTAAAATTATATTTAAAAATCTTAGAAAAAAATTTCAGATATTGCAGACATTAATTTTGAAGAAAGTTGCATGATGGTGTTTATTTTAAATCGATGGTTAAAAAAGTTTTTTTCAGATATTATAATGAATATTGAAAATGTCTTACATCTTTTATATTTACTTATAGTTCATATAATTTGTGTACATTATTAATTCAGTAGAAAATCATTAACAAAAATATTTATAACATTTTCTGCTTTTATAAGAAATATGATGTAATCACGTTTAGAATTACTGTGAATATTCAATATAATATTAAAATGTCATTTTTGTGATATTAGCAAAATTTTAAGGTTTTATTTACATGGCTATTTATTTATTATCATTACTTATAAACCGTCACTATTTACTTATAGCCAGCATCATTTGAAAGAATATATGTGTATAGTGAATTCATTTGAGTCCTTTTACACTCCCAATGTTTATTTATTACTATAAATATTTATCATCATAGTTTACAAATCTCTTAAAATGTTTTTAAAAAATGTTTCTAGGTCTTTTTAAATAAGCATTTGCTTAGTAAAACATTCTTTTGCACTTTAATTTCATTAAATTAGAAACATATTACATAAGATAATAGCATAAATTTCAATCACTATACACTTAAAATCAAGCCATTCCTTTTCTTATTATAATATCATTCAATAAATACTCAAACTCTTTCCCAGCTATTATTAAAATTAAATTTTTCCTAATTGAGAATATTACTTTTAAATGCAAGGAAAATAGAAATGGTGATCCATGTGGAATGAAAACAAGAATGCAAGTATCATCTATCTTTTAGTTAATAATAAAGCAATAATATAAATTGTTAGTAGAAATAAAGGAATAAGGTAACGTTTCTTCAGCCTGAAAAGTTTTTTAATATTAAGGATTTAAAGAATTGCAGAGGTTAAATCATGCTAATTTGTTTGCAAATGTTCATTTTTGTCAACTCCTAATAGCAAAGGTTCCATAATAATTTAAAATTCTTCCATAAAATTTAGCATTCTTTTTTCTTAAAATTAATGATAATCCTTTATTAGTATGTTCGGTCGAAAGAAAATTTATTTACATTTTGGTGCATGTAGATGTAACTCTTTAGCCTACCATTCCTTTAGGCATTAAAATGATACTGTGAATAAAGGCTATTGGTAGACAAACACTAAACATTTTAATCTCTAAGTTTAAATTGATGCAATATCTCCTTTGGAAACATTTATTGCAAGATGAAAACATTTATTTCAATAAGATTTTAAATCCTTTGTAAAGATTAAACTATTTGAAATTTCATATTTATTTGCATTCTTGCCCTCATATAAATTTAGTGTATCATTGTGAAATAATGATAACATAATTTGTATTTGAGATCCTTTCTTAAAGAGGAAATTGGAAAGTTAAGTTTATTAAAAAAGAAAAAAGAAAGTTTATATATTCCCATTTAATATTAATTTTTATAATGAACATTTAAAACAAAAATGGCGAAGCTATAGACACTTCAACTTACCACCAGTACAAGAAGAAGGCAACAAAAGGTACAGTAGAGGCCAAAGCTATCTGTGGCCAGTCTCTGATCACAAATACGGACCCTGCAAGCAGAACTCCTCCAAGACTGCGGTACAAGTAAATCAAGTGCAAATTTCGTCCCCGCCACTTCGTGCCAACTAATTCTTGAGCTAAAAAAATAAAAATAAAATATTCTTTAAAATAGGTAATGAACAATATCAATCAATCATTTTTATCTCACTGTTCAAATTATTTTGAGATGATAGATGATGGAAAGATGTACATCCAAAAATAAAATAATTCAACTTCATAGATTACAATAACTGAATAAATTCCATTACTTTTGAGAGGGAATCTTAAAGCAACCCGATCCTTAGCCTTTATTATTCTAAACGCTTTACATGACTAACTGTGTGTGATTAAGCATATGGCCTTCAGCTCAGATTATAGCACAATATCGTCCAAAATTAAAATGTATTGCTCTCAATATTATAAAAAATGGCAAATATTGCAATAATATCATGAAATATTTGTGAACTACAGAGGACATGCAAAAAATGAAACCTGGGGAGTTAAAGAGAAAGTGAGGTTTGGCTACAAAAGCTGAATAAGTAAATATTTATATTTCTTTGAGAATTGGACTATTTGGAAATTATAATAATGAATTCATAACAAAAAAAATCTTGTTTATTCTCGCACAAAATCAAGGCACTTACAAAGTAAGGATAGTTTTGGAGTCACATTCACATGCATTCTAGATTTTTAATATTGTGAATAAAGATTCACATTTAGTAAAATGGTTTGTATAATTCTTGATTTGGTTAAAGTAACTTGAAAATTTCTGTGTATTACTTTTGTTGAATCAATTTTAGGTCCACCATTGTATATTTCACTTGCTATGGTGTATCCATTCAGAAAATTTTATCCTGTCGAAAATAAATTTATTTTAGTATGTGTGTGTTTTCAATTCCAAGATTTATGTTACATATACTAAAATAGGAGAACGTGTTAAGTTATAAATTATAATTTGGTTTTTATAAGAGAGAAAGGGTTCTATTAATTGTGAGAATCTTTATAAATCCTTATATTATTCTGAATTTTCTCAGTTAACACACGCAATATCATCCATCGTTTTAAATTTAGTTTTATGATATTTAAAGAACACATTAAGAAAATATCTGATATAATATCAGAATTTACTGTAAATATGATCATTAAGAGATTAGATTTCGGTAGATAATAAACTGTATTTCATGTATTTATTAATTTGAAAATATATATCAGACAACTTTGACAAGAACTTGACTGCTTGAATTTTAAGCATAAATCCTTGAATATTTAATTACTCTAAAATTCTTCACATTTATTATCAAATTAACTTCCATATTAAGTTATTATCAAATTAACTTCCATATTAAGTTATTATCAAATTAACTTCCATATTAAGTTATTATCAAATTAACTTCCATATTAAGTTATTATCAAATTAACTTCCATATTCTTATAATTACTTTCCATAATATTTATAATGCATATATGAAATTTCCATTAATTTCAAAGATAAGCATTTTTCATAAGAGAAACGCCATTATCAAATAATTTTAACAAATGTAACAAGAAGATAGTGGTAGGCATTTTTTGCTTTCATAATTAAACATACAGAGTTTTAAATTCTAAACAAAAAATATTAAAATTTTGATTTTAGAGAATTCAAAATTTTCATTCTCTACCAAAATAATAACAAAAATAATCCTGCTGAAATTTTGTGACGATATTTTAAAAGTTGAGAATATTCTAATATATATAAATCAGTACAATGTAAAAGCTATTTATAAATTATTTTTTTAATAAAATAAATGTAATTTGCTTGTATTATCATTAAGGAAACTTTTCTAATATATTAGTGTTAATAAGTATAATTTTGTTTATTTTATAATCTATATTTCTTTCATTTCGAGATATTTCAAATTTTTTGAATCAGATACTCTTTTCTTGATATAAGAGAAACGCCATTATCAAATAATTTTAACAAATGTAACAAGATTCCTTCATTGAAGTAAGGGCACTTGAACTTGGGTTACACACATCAAATTCAAAGCATTAGTGTGTTGCATTTGAAATGCCACCTCAAGTCTGCGATGCAAATAGCAGGATTAGGAGGTAAGCCAGTTGGGTGTGATATGCATTGATTCCGAGATCGGAGCTTCTGTGGGTAACGTACTCATTATCCTCTTTCGCACATGCAACTATTGGGTTTCACCTTTGGGAAATATGCTAGACTCCGATAGTTAACGGCACATGTTTGCACAGACAAGTTGGGCGGCTGTCAGTTGATGTACAACTACAGATTTGTAGAAGAGGAATATTATTTGCCATAGTAAAAGCGATGCTTTAACAAAATGAATTCGCTTTTAATTGGCTATATATATGTGGTATTTCTATTTAGAGAAACATAATTTTTGGTTTAATATAAATGAAGGATGTTTTTGCTTTGATACAACGAAATGCTATAATTTTATTTTGAAGAGTAAAGCAATCTATATAAAAATACATAACTTATTTTTGTTACTTATCAAGGGCATAGATTGTATCGTAAATTCTTATACGTGTTTCAATTAAGAACATGAATTTTATTATTTAATCGAAATGCTAAATTAATTCAAAATGACACATGCTTACAATACACATTTGTTGAAGGATTTTGGTATTTTCATTAAAAATGTCAGTAATAAAATAATATATCAGAATTCCAATTTCAGTTTTCAAAGATATATTAAACTAAACCTAGTTTTCATTATTTTTTTTAAAAAGTGATAATCTCTTTTAAGAATCTGTTAGCGGAATATTGCTTTAATAGATATTTCCTACTTTTATTTGATAAAGTACGAAAACTAAGTTTATATATTTTTTAGCATATTTCTCAAAAAAAGTGCAGCAAAAATATTTAAAAAAACTACAAAGGAATCATTTTTTGTATAATTATACTGCTTTATTAACTTTGCCAGGTTTGACGTAGAGAAAAAAAAAACTTTGAGTATAATAAGAAAAATTCTGAGAACCTTTTAATAGATAAGACAATGCAAGCCATAAAGGAAAGAAATCACTCTTATTGTGAATGGAATGTTCTTTGTATAAACTTTATTAGCTATTTGTTTATTTATACAGGGTAAGGCACAATAACAAATCACCTTGGGATCCAGAATTCATTCCAGTTTAGAACTTTGTTTTGCTTATAATTTTATTTTTAATCTTAATATTATCCTTTGGGTCATATAATTTTTTGAAAATGGTTATACATAATCGTATTATTTGGAAACAACTTTTCTGTAATCAGTCTAGGATTTTTTTTTCATATTGGAATGAGTTCATTTGAACAGAAAGTATACCATACCATTTTGCTTCAATGTTATGGATTATTTGTTCCACACTCGAATCCATCGAATATCTGCCGTTTTATCTCGCTATACACCAGCTGTGATTTTAAGTAGAACATTTCACAGCTATGGTTATGTTGCTGTGTCGGTTAGCACTTAAAATATTCTTCTAATTCTACTTTCTTGGATTATTACAAAATCCATTCCTTAGAGATCGTGTGAAATTAAATAAGTTATAATAATTTCAAAAGTATAATTTTTGATTCTTAAATTTATTTCATCACATTTCAAAGTCTTATGCCCAAAATAACATCAGTATACTTATTAAAAGATGTCCTGCAGATACATTTTTAATGATGTAAATACTTCAAATTATGATATTAGATATAATAAAGCAACATTTTTTGGTTCTTCAATAGGTGATAATTAATCTTTGCGGTCAGACTTTCAAATATTAAAAATGTCTATGCAATGAAAAATAGATAATTTCTTGTTTTCGAAAGTAATTCCATGAAAACAATCGTTTCGATTTTTAAAAATAAAAATATCTATAAATAAATATTTACAAAAAAAATCCATAAATTTTGTCGTCACAGATGTGCACTTAAACTAAATCAGATTTTATAAAAATTTTTATCGATAGATAATCGGAAGGCCATTATAAACTGAAAAAAGTTCTTACAGAAATGATTTCAAAAGAAATCGTTCCAGAGATAAATAATTTATCATGAATAATATTTTTATATATTTGTTAATACTACTAAAGTTTTACTTATTTCTGAATTGAGTAAACTAATAATTTCCTCATTAGAATTTTTAAAGAAATGATCCATTTCTATTTGATAAGAAACTGGAGAAATACTCAAATTCAAAAATAATGATTAGGAGAAAACAAATAATATGTATATTCGTAACAGAAATTGGTTTTGTATCAAATGTTCATTCATAATATGATAAAAAAAATCACTACTTGCATAAAAAAAATTATGTTTTTGTGAAAATCAGTTATGCCTTTGTATATGTAATATCTATGAACAGGTAATATCGACAATTTTAATTAAGAGACCCATTAGAGATTTGGGTATAATTTAAAAATCTCTCATTTAAAAAATGAGAATTTTTTAATGAATTGTCTCATTCTTTTGCTTCTACTCCACATATATATTGCCACGTATCTAAAGGTAAGTTCAAGTATAATGGTCTCATTAATTTTTTCCAAACAGAAAATGAAAGTAAGAGGAAAAAAAATAATCAATATTAATGCGACTGCAGATTCAGCTGCCGAACTAGAGTAGTAATTCACTTGTTATCTGGGGCTAAATTGGAACGTAATTGCCACTGAAATTGAAAACGAACCGATTTGGAACTGGAAAAGAATTTGTCGTAATTGGAAAATAGCCAGACGGGTAATATCACCTGGCAATACGGAACAGGGAATCATCAAAATCAAATGAAATCATTGTCGAATGGAAGTGGAGATGTGACATTAAAGAGATTGAACGTTTCACTTCTAAATTATTCATTTCAGTGCAGGGAATATTAATTATTATGCTTGAGAGTGCAACTGAAAACAAAATGGAAAGGCTTTTAATGGAACATCTTTTGGGATGGCCATGAATAAATTTTCTGTTTCTGTAAAAAGTATTAAAAGAAGCATCAGATGCTTATTGAATTAAACTTTTTCAGGCAGTTTCAAGGTGGGGTTGTAAATTTCACTTTTAAAACTCTTATAGCAATGTACTTTAAATAAAAGGAGGGATAAAAATGGATTATTTTTATGGTATTTACCACCATAAGGAAAGGACTGGGGAATTAAGGAGATATATATGCAATGCTTTATTGTCATATTAATAATTTAATGTCCAGAAAAATTATCTTTTGTAACAAATCATTCTTATGAGACATTCATTGAAATATGTGGAATTGTAATTTATTATTTTACGAATAAAAGGATGAAAAGTGTTGTTAAGCAATATATAACATGAGTTTCAAAAGTTATTAACTAAATACATGTTATGTTAAGTTAACTAAACACTTTCAAATCTGATATTGAAAACTGGTTTACTGAAAAAGAAATATTCTGCCATGCTTATTTCAGTTAAATGTGCGAAAATTATCCAAAAAGTTGAAAATCATGAAAATTAATTCGTTTGAAAATATATTTTCATTATAAAGTTTGCAAAGCAGGAATCTGTCAAATCAATTGACCACGTACTTTAGAGTATGTATCAGTAAATTAAAAAACTACTTTAATAAAATAGAAGAAATGAAAGATGGATTATTTTTATAATATTTGATAATAGGTAAATTACAGCTGGATTAGTAGTACATCAAAAAATAATTTATTATAATGGAAATAGTTCAATGTCCATAAAAATTCTGTTTTTTGTTAGTAAACAAATGAATAATTCTTATTTAGAGCATTTATTAAAATATATGGAATTGTAATTCATTATTTCACGAATAAGTGTATGTAAGATGATGCCAAATAATATGAGACAAGTTTTAATAATTATTAGCAATATACATATTTTATTAAGGTAATTAAATAAGTTTAAATGTGGTATTAATAATTGGCTTATTAGAAGTAAATATTCTATGCTGCTTACGTATGTTGAATGTTCGAAAAACATCTGAAAAATTGACACTGTGTATATTAGTGTTTTTTTTAATGTATCTTCATATTATCATTCCATATTTTGAAAAGTACGAATCTTCGTTATGGAGGTTCGCTACATACATTGACCATCGACCTTAGGCTTCAGCTACATTCAGGGAAGAATTTTGACTTTAGGTGGATGAAATTGCGTGGAGTCAAAGATGAACCTGACCAATCATTTTGAATTAAAAAATATATTGCCATAATCATGTTTTCAAAACATTTATAAGTTAGTTAAAAATTTGAATTTGTGTTATTATTCTCTAGTTTTTCGACTATTAAGCTTATATAAATATATATTTGAAGTATCATTACTACAATCTGCATTTTTAATAAAATACTCTATCTTATCATTGATAATACTTGATATATCAATTATTTAATTAGATGTAAAATATTCAAGATTTTATCATAAATGCGCCTCTACCGAATTCAATAATGAAGTGAGCAACTTACGTTTATAATTGAAATGAAACAATATCATGGTTACTGGAATTGCATCATTATGTAAATGTCAGCTCTGTTTCCTTATACAATACCATAATTACAACTGCAAATTTAGTTCAAACCGAAAGGGTGATAATTTCATTCGAGAGAAAATATTTTAGTACATCATGCCATTCATTTTAATGTATCATAGCATGCTATCTTTACCAAAAAATGTCTACTGATTTCAATAATTATGTATCATTCCCAGATTAAATGATAAAAACATATTACGGAAATGTACAAAGTGGTCATAAAACTGGATTTCTTATTTCGAAGTATTTGCAGCTAGAATTAATAAACAGAATGGAAACAAAGCTCTAGAGTTGACTGCTTGAGATTTTTGAAAATGAGAGGAAAATAATTCTGCTGAAGACTTTTTATTTATTATAATAAATAAATTCATAAAATTCATTTATTATTATTTTTACTTGTGAAACTCATCTATTAAGCTCTCTTTTGATGCTCGTACACACACACACACACACACACGTGTGTGTGTGTGTGTGTGTGTGTATAAGTTACATACCATGAACTGCATTTCCTTTCCAAAAAAAAGCTTTGAAACAGTTATGGACATTAATATTTTCATCTTTAACGCATATTTAAGTAGGAAAATACAACATAAATATATTTTAAGGAATATGGCATTTTTATTAATAATCATTGTATATTTCACTAAATTTCTATGGGAAATAATCATTATAACTCTTCTAACGGTATTATAAGCATCTTTCAATTCAAGGAATAAGTAAAAGTTGTGTCTAAGATTATTGTAAATACTTAATGATGTGTCTGAAACTATTTTAATAACATTTAATAATGAATGTTAGTCATAGGACGACGACGATATAAACATTACATTGCATTCTGTATGTTCACGCTTCTGCATGAAACCATTTCTAATAAATTAGGTTTAATATGCGCTGTTTCTCTCTTGCCATACCATTAATTTTACTGAGTCATGTAGTGTCTCCTTCTCAGAATGTGTTTATAAATTGCTATGAGCATTATTATCCTCTACTTTAGTACATTTTTAAATACAGCTATATAACAAGTAATATATAGTGGATATATTTTTTTTAAAATGGTATTTCCGTTAATATACATTTCATATTTCACTATTTTTATAGAGATAATAATCATAGTAATGGTACTAAATGCAGGATTAACATGTTTCAATTCAAGGCATCTTTCACTGTTATGTCTCAAAACAACTGTAAATATTTGAGGAGAAATTACAGCCATATCAATATACACCTACATTGCTTTATAAAGATTCAGATGTACATGTAAACACAGATGTAAACGTAAAAATTTTCAAATAGTCTTATTTAGCGAGCATTATTCCTCTCTTAGAACATGATATATCAATTTTTATATGTGCATATAATTAAATATCTATTTCTAAAACTTATTGAATTTATATATCTAATTAATAATTTCATCTTGTTTGGAATACTTCATGATAATTTGCTATCACTCATTATTACAGGATTAAATTTTCTAATCTACTCAGACTATTTTGTTAGTTTTACAATAAACTTTATTACATAAATTTTCCTATATTCTGAGCAATTGATAGTAGTAAGTTATTCATTTTATGTAAATAAATATATAAATTTCATGGACTTTCATCAAACCATTAAGAAACCTTATTAAAATAAATATTTATTTGATTTATCAATGCTAGTTTTTAAATATTCTGTTCAAAATTTACTAAATTCAAATTGTCAAGTGTAAAATGTAAAATTAAGGTTTTTAGATACCATATGCATATCTTTTAGTCATGTACAAGATAACAAATTCCTTAATAATTATAATTAAATTGTTTTAAGGAAATATTAGCTATAATGTTGTAATAACTATTATTTTAATAGTTTTTGATATAAATTTAAATGCAAACCATTGAGATTTCCTGCTCACATTCATTATGAACGTTTTTGCTCGAAGTGATTTATAGAACAAAAATTCTTTTAGATATTTCTCAATGACAATTCAATTTTCTGAGTATTTTTATTTATTCTTTTAATAACAATTTAACAAGATACCAGTCCATTCTCGAAGAGTAATTAATTTTATAATAATCATTACTTATGCTTGTAATTTATAATAATAACTATTGATATTAGTAATTTATAAAAATCATTATTTATATTAGTAACTTATAATAATAATTATCTACTAACATTTCTTTGATTATAGTCATAAAATTTGGGCAGAAATAAAAAATGGATACTAATGGTTATGGTTGGAACTTTTTATATCGTTTACCATACTCTTGACAGCATCAAGAAATATTACGACATGATTATAAATTTTATGAAGGGAAGAAATTATAATTTTTTTGGTGTTTGAAAAAATATTTAAGCTGCAGTTTTTAATAAGAGAAATGTGTACTGAAAATAAACTGGAATATCATACAAGAGTTTGAAATCATTTATATATTTTTAAATTAATAATAGCAAAAAGCCCAGTTTTCCTACTTTTTCTGTTTTTTTAAGCAGGCGCTTTATTTATTTTAATATGATTCATGCTCAAAATTTCTTTTTCTATATTGTTAAAATAATATAAAATCTTGAAAGTGTATAAATTATATGATAAAAACTAGAAAATATGTAAATAAATATAACTTTAATATGCAATATAGTAGAGATTTTGTAATTTCACATCTTCTTTGTGTATAAGTATAAGGTTAAACAGTTTTATTAACAAAAATATTCTATTTCAATATTAAAGTTATTATTATAATTACACTGAAGTGACAAAAGTCATGGGATAGCAATATGCAAATATACAGATGGCAGTAGTATCGCAGCGAAAAAGTATAAATGCGCAGTTCGTTTTCCAGAGCTTTCATTTGTGTTCAAGTTATTCATGTGAACAGGTTTTTCGTGATTTATGGCGGCACGACGAGAATTAACAGACTTTGAACGTGGAATGTTAGTTGGAGCTAGACGCATGGGTCATTCCATTGCGGATATCGTTAGTGAATTCAACATTTCGAGATCCACAGTATCAAGAGTGTGCTGAGAGTATGAAATTTCAGGCATCACATCCCATCATGGACAGCGCAGTGGGTGACCACCTGCACTTAACGACCGAGACCGCCGACGTCTGTGTAGAATGGTCAATGTTAATAGACACGCAACACTTCGTCAAATAACTGCAGGAATCAATGTGGGACGTACGAGGGACGTGTCCGATAGGACTGTGCGGCGAAATTTGTCTTCCTTGGGCTAACACAGCAGAAGACCGATTCGAGTGCCTTTACTGACAGCACGACATCGCCTGCAGCGACTGTCCTGGGCTAGTGAGCATATCGTCCCTAGACCAGTGGAAAACCGTGGCGTGGTCAGATGTGTCACGATTTCAGTTGTTACGAGCTGATGGTAGAGTTCGAGTGTGGCGCAGACCCCACGAATCCATGAACCAAAACTGTCAGCAAGGCACTGTTCAAGCTGGTGGTGGCTGCATAATGGCGTGGGCTGTTTTTACATGGCATGGACTCGATTCTCTGGTGCAACTGAACCGATCATTGACTGGAAATGGTTATGTTCAGCTGCTTGCCGATCACTTGCAGCCATTCATGGACTTCACGTACCCACACAACGATGGGATTTTTATGGATGACAATGCGCCATGTCACCTGACCAGAACTGTTTGCGATTGGTTTGAAGAACATTCCGGACAATTCCAGTGCATGATCTGGCCACCTAGATCGCCCGATATGAATCCCATCAAGCATTTATGGGACATCATCGAAAGGTCCGTTCGTGCCCAAACTCCTGCACCATCCACACTTTCACAATTATGGACGTCTATACAGACAGCATGGCTCAATATTCCTGCAGAGGACTTCCAACGACTTGTGGACTCCATGACACGTCGAGTTGTTGCACTTCGCCGGGCAAAAGGAGGACCGACACGATATTAACAGTCATCCCGTGACTTTTGTCACTTCATTGTATTTACATGTTTCAGAAACTCTCTAAATGCAAGCAATTGAAATCAAAGTATTGCCATACATGTCAACTTAGAGCACTTAAAAAATTTGGAAATAAGAGTAATAAAATGTAGCAAACGAAATAACTATACTTAAAAATACGTTTATTTCATTATGGATACATCTATGTAATATAAACAAATTTAAATATACAGATGTGAAAAACTGTTCAGCCTAATTTAACTAACAAAAAAGTTATTATAAATGGTTACATCTTTAAACTCAGGAAATCTGCTTCTATTTGCTTAGGCAGCTGTAATTTCGCATTTACCTTGTGTATAAATATTAGGCTCAAAAGTTTTACTATAAAAAATATTCTGTTTTAAATTTCCAAGGATTTTATTTTATCAAGTTTAAGAAAACATTCAAACAACTTTAAAGTTAAAATAAGATTAAGTTTTATTAGAAACATTCTCCCATTCTTTTATGCTAAGGAAATAGCGTAAATTCCGTAGATAGTGCTGTGCAATGCTTTGTAAGCGTAATCTGCCTTCAAAATGGTATAAATCCTTCATATATTATCTTAACCCTTCTACGATGGTTTCAGTTAGGAATATGCAGGGAATAGCAAAGCGGTGTTTCCTATTAGTGTAGGAAAGGGTATATTAATTTACACTTGCCACATAAATCTACAGGAAGCAGTCGCATTTCTTGCATAATGAAATGCAAAATCGTATTGAAAGGCCAGAATAGTACATCTGGTGGGATGCTAAAATCTGCTGCCGAGATATGCTTTTGATATGAGGCAAGATTGTAATATCATTGTTTGAGTTTCTTGTTCAAACTATCAGTTGGATATTGGATGTATTGTATGTCTTCCGTTGATATTCACGCAAGTTTCGGAAATTAAATAGAGGTATTTGCGTTTTATAATCATAAATAAGAAACATGTATGTAAATTCGAAAATTCATTAAAAAAATATTTCTATTATAAGGAGAATATTTTTTTTAAATCTTGCTGAGTTTTTTATAATTAAAGAAACTAAACTGAAAACCATTTTCAGCATCAGCAATGTTTAATTGATATAGGTAAACTGATTGTTCTGATTTGTTATGAATTTGATTCCATTTTGCCAAAATAAAAAAAAAAGATTCTCAAAACTTTTGCATCATAATTATATATATGTATCATACATATAGTTATGACATAGAAGTTTGTAGTATGTATCATAAAAGTATTAATATGTAAATATATACCTTCATCCAGGGAATAACTGAAATTTACATTCTTATTTGTTGATGTAAATAGAAAGAAGTCCAATATGCTGCAGAATGACGCTTTATTCTAAGGAAAATTTTGATCCCTTGTTAAAATTAAATTTTAAATAAGGGTGCCGATTTATTTGAACTTAAATCTTTAAAGCCCTATGAGTGAGTATTCAAAGAAAGTACTTGTAGAAGCTCATAGCAGAAGAAGACAACAAATCGATAATTCTACATAGCGAACTTGATTAGCTAAATAGTTCACTCTGCGATCAATGTTAAGAATAGGGAGCATTCTCTTAATCTGTTCATTTAAGTTTCTCAATTTTATATAAAATAATATAATATAAAGTATGTAAATGATCTTTAGTGTGCCTAATAAAGATATCATCATAATTTTTGCATTTTTTAAACTTTTATCTGTATATCAAAACAGCCAAGCTTCTTTTTTTCTTTTGCGGGTTTTCAATTAACCTACATATTTATCATCGAGGCCAGGATTCATTTACTTAGTATCGATCCAGGGTCTATCAAAAATATTTGCTAGTTTTTCTTTCTTACCATGAGACAGATTACTCAGGTAACCAACATTATAAATTCGTCAAACCATGGAATTACATTAATTTTTATAAATTATTATAACTTTTGTAGAAATTCGAAAAGAAGTATCTTAGTCTGATCGATGACCATACAAATTTATTCTACTTAGACTAGCTAAATCCATTCTAATTAAATTCGAATGACTGCACCACAGTGACAACGTTGCCAGAAACTATGCTTGAGTCCTAGGGGTATTACTGGCCACTGTGCAACCCTTCCCTCGAAAAACACGTCTCTTCATGGGTAAGATGTTGCCAGATCCGTCGTTCCTGTGCCCACTCGGGTGGGCAAAGCTTACCACCAAGCCCGAAGCTTCTTATCCCCATACTTGAAGTATCCCCCAGTGACAGTAGTTTAATCGCTAAAAAATATTCTTACCTAAAGCAGCTGGAGTGGCCACTGACGCAGGCACGGTGAGTCCGAGTAAGAAGCGAAGAATGATGAAGCAACCAATGTTGGGCGCCAGCGATGTGATCGCCCCAAAAAGGCACTCGCAAGCTAAGAAGAGGAAAAAGCTGAATCGACGGCCCTGCCTAGAAAAAGAGAAGAAAAATCTGCTTTGTCTAAAATGATTATTTATCATTGTAACATTCAATGCGTTCACATAAAGTGAACTAAAGGCTCAAAAGTCCATACTTAAGGGGAAAATAACAGATTGAGTTATTTACAGTTCCATGCATAATATTATACTAATATTAAGAAACTTTCTAAACGATGTGAAAAAATTAGAAAATCTTATCATAATGAAGTTTAAAAAAGCATGTAAAATATATCATTGTTCTTAAGAAAAAAATACCAAGAAAAGTTAAATAGTGCAATGAATGGTTTTATATCTATTTTTTTTTATTTACTACTATTTTATACTGTCTATTATTTACTAATTTTTATCATCTATTTGATATCTTCAAATTAAAATTCCTTGTGTATTGCTGATTGGGCGTCTTATATTTGATGACAAGACTTTTATGAATTAATTATGAATTTACTAAAATGAAATAGATAATTCAGTTCATTTGTTATATGTCCGTATTTCAATGTTTTTTTTTTAAAAAAAACATAAACTAAAAATGCATAATACATAATAACAAACTTTCATAATAAAGATTAAAAAGTTGATTTTTTATAAATCTTATTCAAAATATGTTATAAATAATATTCATACATTACATGAAATTACGTTATATACAATCCATTCTCTATTAAATGCAAAATTCAGTTTTACCTATCAGGTTTATTACCTTTCAGGTTTACCTATTATTTATTTAATTTTATTTATCATTACAGTATATTGTACATATGATCCAGGTAGCACAGTCTGTTGCATTATATTGTACAATATTGTGTGATATTATATGATATGAAACAATATTGTGAACATTGATTAATGTCATACAATATTATACTATATTTGTGTGCTGCTAAGGGAAAGAAACTATATACATAGCATATTCATCATGTAAATGAAGAAACTGTATATTTGAAAATTACTTAGATTATATCTCATTAAAAAACTACTGATTTTTCAAATATTTTTAGTAATACATTGTTACTGTTATTTTGTAACAAATGACCTCATTTTAAGGGTAAAAACAGAGATGGTCAATTATATTCTCGGAAACCCCACTGCTACTGGCACATGAAATGAAAAATAAATGATTTTTTTGTTGAACTCACCTGTAACTGACGTAAAAGTATAAAGGCAAGCTCAAGAACTCTCCTATTCCATAAAACATGAAAGCGAACGTTGGTAGCCAGCTGCGGTCACACACCAAATCCCACTGAAAAAAAAAGTTAATGATTAGTGCCATTGTTAGAAGGGAGTTGGTTTCAGAGAAATCTTCCCAGAACACAAGGAATTCAGCAGAGTAATCAAAAACAACACCAACATTTATCAAGTTTATGAAAAATTGTTTGATTTGTTGAAAATAAAACAAGATTGTTTTTCTGTTTTTTAAAAACATTTCTTTTCAAATTAATGCAATTCGTTTCTTGATTAATTTTTAAAAAAAACCATTGTATAGGCAAAAAACTTAAACGTTGGTGCGAAATAATCTCAGTAAAGTGGGGATGATTTCTTTTATTTGTGAACTAATATTTTTCAATGGTTTTATTAATTTGTTTAATTTATTATTTATATTTTTAATTCATGATTTATAATTATTAACATATTTTTGCTATAGAAACTGTTTGCAGTGAAAATAATGAAAGAAATTATCTTTTATATGCTATAAAATTCATTTATGTTCATAGAATTTATGAAAGTTAACCTAAAAATATTTAAGCAGTTTTTTCAAAAGTTAGCATGAAAAAATTTAAAAAATTCCATCGCATCGACACTGAAAAAGTCGTTAAAAATTTCCTCTTCTCAAACAGGAAACAGTTATATTTAATTAAAAGTGAAGAAAAATTCGTTTTTAAATGTAATATTATGTGAAATCTTTTGAGAAGATTTTAAAATATATATTCGAAATATACAAAAATACAGAATAAATTGTTTCTTCGTTTGGTGAAATTGAATAATGATTCTATCTATTTATGGATTTCTCGTGTAATTTTTTCTACTATTCTACTCACAATTAATCTCAAGTTTTCCTTGTGACATTTCTGCGGTATCTATCAAAATAATAAATAACGTTCTATTGATTGTTGGTCTATTGATAGAAGAAAACTAAATAATTATTGATGAATAGAGACGGAAAAACTATCTTTAATATATTATACTGAAAGTTAGTCTGTCAAAAACTTCGTGCAAACTGTTTTCTCAAGATACAACAATTTATGGGAGACGCTATACAGAAGAAAGCAATGGCAATTTGTGAAAACATGAATAATGACTTGGACAGAATTGGTCTGTCATTAGTAAAGGAGTTGAACACTTTCCTATATTCAAAACATAAATTATTATTTTCTGTATGAAGTCATTTTGTTATGTGTGTAATTTTTGAGCAATAAATATTCATGAAAATTACTAATCATTCCTGTATTTAATTCATAATGGCTGTGAAAATTATATCATCAATAATTAACTTATAATTGGGAATAAATTTAAAAAATGCATCAACGAAATCTTTCCTAGTTACTTTACAGTTTTAATTTCGAATGCTTTAGAATATAAATTAATGCCAGCTGTAAGACAATTGGAAGATTCAAATGATAAATAATATGACTCACAAATAAGAGTAAACATTAATTTTTTTTCAAAAACATTTTTATAATTTTCTCTCTTATAAATTGCTTTCCTTATAAAATGTGATCTTTTTACTATATTACTTAAATGTCCATACTATTATTATTTGCGCAAGTTAAGAGAAAAGAATATTGAAGAATGCAGAAAGCATCAAATGTGTCCCTAACGTTCAAATGTTACGTATAAATATTCGTTGATAGTGTTAATTGTGAATTTGTGAACACTGAATGTCACAGTGAAAATAATCTGCCATGTTAATTGACTGAACAATGAAAGCTACTTTGAAAATAATCTTGTCATGTTAATAAGCATATTATTGATTAGTTCTTTCATTTAAATTGATCAGTTGTCATGTAAATATTAAACATTGATGATCTCATAAATTAATGTTTCTAAAAGGGCATCTTGGATTATTTTGATAGTTCAAAAAGATTTTTATCTTATACTTTGAAACCATCATTTATAATTAACCAAAATCGCTATTTATGAGCTGTATACGATGGAGTTTGATTACCATAAATTTCACAGATAATCAATGGCTTTTTACTGCAGATTTCCTTGCAATCTTGTAATAAACATAACTTCATGCAAATGATAATTGTTTGGTACAAAACTCAACAGGTTTACTAGCTTATATATTATTATTAAATATATGCCTTTAACCTTTCACCACTGACCAGGTCAAACTATCCGTGTAAATTCTAACTGTGAAATTCTTGTTTCAAAAAGGGATGTAGGATGTAAAATGTGTTATTAGAAGGAATGTCCTCCCTCTACATCTTGGGCCCTTTATTTCAAACAGAAATCGACCACTCAACGTAGAATATGAGCCACCGAATGGTCTGAGTCAGCAAATATGAATCGTCACTGTATATGAGATATCATACAGTAAGTTTGAAATTTGTGAAGTTTAGTTATATTAACGTCCCGTTTGAAAGCAACACGAGGGCTATTTTGGGACGGATCTCGTAATTTTGAACCATTATCAGATGACGAGGACGACTCCTGAACTGGCAACCCCCTCTCCACACCATGCCTCACCAGCGGGAGGACGTTTGGCCTGACAGATTTAACGTGCAAAAGACCCCCTCACACGACGGTTCTTCGGTGGAATCGGGTCTCGAACCTGCAACCCTCCGGTTCCGTAGCCGAGACCTTACCACCAGGCCACCACGGCCCCCTTGAAATTTGTGAAATCGTTTAAATACTATTAACCCGATTTAGTTGCAGACATGCAGTACTAAGCCTTCTATTAAAAATGGCCGTATTCATATCTGTAAATATAATTTTTGTTGTTTTTTCATATCAACAGACTGAACTTAAATTCAGGCCAACTAGAAGATCGGCTAAAGAGTAATGCAATAATTTTCGAGGGTAAGAACTCCCCATATGAAAATGACACTTATACATAGCTTGCAACTTTTTACCGTGGGACTCTTTTGCGCACTCCATGGATAAAACACAGGGTTGATAATAAAGACGCCCGAATTTAGGATATCCAGATCATGAAGAAGACTCTCCGCATGTAGACCAGGACGCCAGCGTGAATAGAATCGTAATAAAAAGTTAAAATATGCGATTAATGAACTCAACTTGCATTTTTATAAGTTGATTGTTGAAATAAACAAATAAATTTTTTCAGTAAACTAAAAATAATGCCTAACACATGTTCTTAGAAATAAGGATGATAAAACGATTCTCAAAGTACTCGACTGGATAACAAATTGCATGAGGAAAACGATCTAGAAGTGTGAATAAAAATTCAAAAGCATCCTTTTCTGTTCACCTGTGCTTTACTTTATACTTCCATTTTTGCACGACTTCCATGATTCGCAGCAGCAGTAAGTGACAGAAAGTATAAAGAAGATAGGAATATAAATATAAAGAAATTGGCTTCTCGCAAAATATCATTTTATTCCTATCAATCGGAGGGGAAAGAAAAAAATCTCCTTTATATACTTCGAGGAATTGATTTTCAATTTAGCATTTCAACGTTTCGCAGGACGTTCTCATGACAAATCTATTTCAAAAACTGTCACGGAGATTTGGAGGAAAGGTGGAAGTGCGTGTAAAACCAGGGGGGAGATAACTTTTTTAGATATTTTCTCCTATCATTTCTTTTTCCTTTTCCATTCAGAAAAAAAGGTGGGAAAGGATTCATTAAAATAGAAATATTAATAACAGAAAGAAGAAAAGGGGTAGGTTTCTCACAATGACAGTTCTGACAGTTTTTTTTTAAAAAAAATTCTTGGGCATTGTTTGCCCACCAGGCATATTCAGTTCTTAGAATCTATTATGTGTTTTTTTCTCTTTTGAATTCACAGAAGTAAGAGAATATATATATCTGTCTTACTTTTTGCAAGAATGTCTGATCTGTGTAAAGATTAAGGATCCTCCTAAGCTCTATTTATCAAGATGAATATTTCGGTGGAGTATTGTTTGCTCAGCGCCCGTCAAAATAAGATAAATCTGAAATCGCATTTTGGCAAACAGTTAAACTGTTCACTTTCTTTTAATGTCCGCATTGTTCAAAATCATAAATTTCAAACTTATCTCAAAACAGAAAATATTAAAGCCCTTTCTACGAAGCTTATTCTGATTAATTATATATGTACCCTTTTATTTATTTGACATGGTTGAAATAGTTAACTGGAAAAAATGTGTGTTACCTATTAAGAATCAATAGAAGAAACATGAATTTAACAGTTCGTGGGATTATGTTATCTTTATTGCACAGTGCCAAGAAACAAGGAATCCAAAAATTTTTATAGATATTTCCTATTAAATTATAATGTTATAGAAAATTATTATAATATTATTATGATATTAAAATATTATGAATTAAAGTTAATCCTGTTATAATATAACAGTTATAGGTACTCATTAGGACAACAACAAAGACAATCTCCTAGTCGTAACAAAATGTCCAATTTCATTAGTTTATGTGTTTTCAGAAAGCTCGGCACCATTATAATGCCTCATTTTTCAAAACCATAAAGTTCAACTAATGGCAAAATGAAAAATACTAAAGTTCTTCCCATGAATCTTGATATTTATAAATAATGGTAATTTATAATATGTTATATATACCTTTTTATTCATTTCACGTGATTAAAATAGGTACTTCAAAAATAAGTCTTAACTATAAAAAATCAACAAATGAAACACAAACATAAAAGATCATGTGACCTCATTTATTGCAAAATGTAAAGAAACAAAATAAGAAAAATAATATTTTGTATTAAATTATAATACATTGAATTTTATAATTAATCTTGTTATCATATTATAACTATTCATAAATTTAATCTCATTATAACGGCAATAAAACTAATCTCCTAGTCGTAATGCATTGTCAAATTTCGTTGATTATTGTTCAACAAGGAAGGTTCTCACCATTATAATATCCTCATTGCTCCAAATTATAAATTGGAACTTCAGGACAAAAACAAGATATATTAAAGTCTTTTCCAATAAGCTTGCCATTTCTAACTAATGATAATTTGCAATGTGTTATGTATAACCTTTAATTTATTAGATAAAATTACAATAGTTTCTACAAAAAGCGGATGTTAACTATCAAGAATAAATTCAAGAAACATGCACTGAACATACACTGAAATGACAAAAGTCATGGGATGACTGTTAATATCGTGTCGGTCCTCCTTTTGCCCGGCGAAGTGCAACAACTCGACGTGTCATGGAGTCCACAAGTCGTTGGAAGTCATCTGCAGGAATATTGAGCCATGCTGTCTGTATAGACGTCCATAATTGTAAAAGTGTGGATGGTGCAGGAGTTTGGGCACAAACGGACCTTTCGATGATGTCCCATAAATGCTCGATGGGATTCATATCGGGCGATCTAGGTGGCCAGATCATGCGCTGGAATTGTCCGGAATGTTCTTCAAACCAATTGCAAACAGTTCTGGCCCGGTGACATGGTGCATTGTCATCCATAAAAATCCCATCACTGTGTGGGTACGTGAAGTCCACGAATTGCTGCAAGTGATCTGCAAGCAGCTGAACATAATCATTTCCATTCAATGATCGGTTCAGTTGCACCAGAGGACCGACTCCATGCCATGTAAAAACAGCCCACACCATTATGCAGCCACCACCAGCTTGAACAGTGGCTTGCTGATAGTTTGGGTCCATGGCTTCGTGGGGTCTGCGCCACACTCAAACTCTACCATCAGTTCGTAACAACTGAAATCGGGGCTCATCTGACCACGCCACGTTTTTCCACTGGTCTAGGGACGATATGCTCACGAGCCCAGGAGAGTCGCTGCAGGAGATGTCGTGCTGTCAGTAAAGGCACTCGAATCGGTCTTCTGCTGTCATAGCCCAAGGAAGAAAAATTTCGCCGCACAGTCCTATCGGACACGTCCCTCGTACGTTCCACATTGATTCCTGCAGTTATTTGACGAAGTGTTGCGTGTCTATTAACATTGACCATTCTGCACAGACGTCGGCGGTCTCGGTCGTTAAGTGCAGGTGGTCGCCCACTGCACTGTCCATGATGGGATGTGATGCCTGAACTTTCATACTCTCGGCACACTCTTGATACTATGGATCTCGGAATGTTGAATTCACTAACGATATCCGCAATGGAATGACCCATGCGTCTAGCTCCAACTAACATTCCACGTTCAAAGTCTGTTAATTCTCGTCGTGCCGCCATAAATCACGAAAAACTGCTCACATGAATAACTTGAACACAAATGAAAGCTCTGGAAAACGAACTGCGCATTTATACTTTTTCGCTGCGATACTACTGCCATCTGTATATTTGCATATTGCTATCCCATGACTTTTGTCACTTCAGTGTACATAGTTCATACTAAAATATTTATTGTTCAATCGAAAAAATCGTTTACTAAATGTTCGTAAAAATTGTACATTATCTATCTCAAAATAAAGTTTATGTTCTTTATTATTTGATTGCTAATATAACTTATTTTATTTGCATCTCAGATTCTACACAATAAAAGTAGATATTTATATTAAGAGCAAGAAACTGAAAACCATTTTTAATCGATATCTTTCATTTATGTAATTTTACAACAACGTTTCATTCTTTCTAAACTATTCAAAATTGAAACAACGTTATCATTCACTTAAAATTTCGAATTACAAATGTGAATATAATTCAATACGTTACAAAATTAAGCATGCTCAAGATCCAATCTATTTCCAATCTCCTATCCTATCTCCCATTTTCCACTTTCGTTAGTTTTTGTTTTATTAGAAAGCTCAGAACTATTCTATATGATATCCTCTCCCACATATTTTAGTGTTTTCCTTTTAAATAAATGGAATTCCTTTATCGAATTCGATTTTCCAAAGACATCGAGTAATGAAAACTTGATTCATCTTCCAGCCTCAATTTCTGCATGAATTTCGCCTGTAAATTTCACTACTTTGAGTGCAGTTCATACATTTGATGTGATAATATATTCACCAAATTCGATTGGCTTTAACAAATCATTACTATAATATTGTGGAAGAATAGTAAGTCTCCAGAGGCGACAAAGTATATTAACAGATATCATTTTTAATTTAAAATCATTTATTGTATCATTAACAATATAATACATTATTTAGAATTTAGAATAGAAATACGTGAAATCAAGGATTAAAAGTCAATTTTTTACCAAAAAAGATACATCTTTATTAAGTATTTGTAGAACGAGATTAAAGTCTCAACATAAGCTGCAGAGATTTTACTGAGAAGCAATAGATCACACAATTAAAGAACTTTGTCTTGAATTGAATCCGATTTTAAGAGCAAGAAACTTGATTATCAACACTATTGTATCGGGTCGGTACGCCGAAGTCTATTTCGATTCTTCTGAAGGGAGGCTTATCATTTATATGAGTACCCAATCCATATTTATACCCAAATTAGATGAATTAGTATTAGAGAATTTTTACGAAGAAAGTTACACATTTCATGTTATTGTTTTCATGCACTTTAATCTTGGAATAATAAGGGAAATTGTTAAATATATTTTCAAGCATAAACTGTATGTTCAAATCTATTAAAAATTCTTTTTTAAAAATTCTAATGTAATTTTTTCCAAATTAAATCAAAGCGAATTCATTTATTAACCTTATTTTCTTTTACTATAAACTCATACAGCTTGTTTAACCTTAGTCACAATAAGCTTATTCTTTTTGTTTTCTTTACTCACAATAAGCTTATTTATCTTGGCTCTCCTGCTTCACCGTAAACTAAGCCATAAACTAATTAGCTTATCCATTTTGCTGTTTTCTACTCGCAAAAAATTTACTCATTATTCATGAAACGATACAACAGTCAAAGATATATATTAAAGTCTAGTAATTTACATATTAAACTAGTATATTATTCTATATTATATTCTAAATATTAATGATATATTATTATTAAAGTCTGTAGAACTGATACATCAAATTGGCTATTATCGCAAGAGAAGTGAAATATTAAAACATTATCAGACCGGCATCGAAGCCTTTAATAGTATTATACATAAGTTTGCTATATTTAGCATGATGAACAAACACGAAGATAAACAAATATACTGAAACCATTTATATATAAACCATTTGTTTCTGAAGTAAAAAGAGAAGAAAAGAATTTTTAAAATATTGAATAATTCGAGACACCATAAGTATAAACTTCGATTATAGTGGTGAAATCTACAAATATTTAAAATAAATTACAAAAATATTTATGTCCGAATCACAAAATAGTTTTCATCCTTCTTTTTCTTTTAAGATTATATTTTTCCAACACTGCTTCCTTTTTTCAATTGTTCGAAACAATAATTTCAAGTTGAATTTTTCTTAAAGTGTGAATGAAACAGTTATTTTCTAAGCGGATTAAAACAGCATTGTGTTCACAGTTATTATTTTAAAAGTTATTGACATATTTGCTTGATTTTTCGGTTGAGAGCTTCCTTCTACTTATTAATTAATAGTGTGCATTTTGAATGTTGGCAGGAAAATTAATCGGAAAAAAAAGTCTTTTATTTCTTGAATAATAAAATGACAAGAATGGCGGTTTCTTACATACATGAGAAGGTAATGAGTATTAATTTTATCAAAATACAAAACTAAGTGCGAAAATCTTAAACTCTGTTCAAGAAAATAGGCAATTATCATTAAATTTCAAACACACAGAAAATGAAGAATTTTATGCAACCAAAAAACTTCTAAATATTATCATATCTTTCAAAATCAGAGGTTTCGTCAAATTATTCATTTTCAATAAAAAAATGTCATAATATTTTTAATAAAAGAAAGCAATTAATTTATCTAATTTAGTAAATTAAAATTAGAAATAAATACAAAACGTGATTAATTCACTGGGCAAAATTATGTTCTTTCATGGTACAGAAAACCTTATACAGAATTTTTAATCACAGTTAATGAATTAGAAAGCAAAAGACAAATTTATTCCCCCATCGAAGATACTCTATCAACTCAAAAAGCAAAGGATGACTGAGATAAATTTTAATCTAAAGTAAATAACCTGTATGAATATTACATGCAGTTCTGACGTATTTCTACAGCGTCTATTCACAAAATTCAGCTTGTAGTTAAGAAAAAAAGAGTTTTTTTTTACCCTCATTCTACTCTGTGTAATTAATTTTAATGATTGCATCCTTGTAAGGATTTTATTTAAAAGAATATAACGCATCGCTGGGCAACTACTACAGCAAGTTCTTGTCTACTTGGCTTGCTGAATTACTTCGTTACCATCCAACCAGCGAAGAAATGAATAAATAAAAAATCGTCTGCTTCCGCTAAGATAACCACGAAAGAGAAAAATGGCGCTCATTTTCTAATCCTCCGGAACATGTCTAACCTCTGAAGTCAAGTCAAATAAAGGTTGAAATCCACCGAGGGACGGAGTCTTCGTGGCATGCAAAACATCTTACTTTGGTATCCATTAAAGCTCGAAGCAGCGAATTAACGAGATTAATTTGGCAACATTCTTTGGATTCTTCACTCTCCATGCATACATAACGTGTGTTTACAGAATTTTCCACTAATAAGTATCTTTCAGGAGACTGGTAATGAAACTTATGATGATAATTTCCAAGTCCTTCTTGAAGATAAATTAAAGGAATAAACGTTTACTTTAATGCTGTTTGCAGTTTCATTTTGTTTCAAGTGTTAAGGTGCTTGAATTACTTTATGATGATCATATTCTCAAGAAGACTTGTAACTAAATAATCTTTTAAATGTATGTGATAATTATTTATTCTTGAGTTTTCTAGGTAATTGGGTTTCTAATAATTTCATTGTCAGTTTCCTGAGATTTGATAATATGAAACATAATAGTGGAAATTGTACCATCTAACATGAGATGTTGTTTTTGCCATTCGTACAAATTAAGAAAGAGATTTTTTGAAAAAAATATGTATGAATTGATATTTAACGTTTCGAAATTCTGGATATTAAGATTTTATATTATTGTATCAATTTTTAATATTTATTATAATATTTTATATTCTTATGTCATTTTATATCACAAGATATATAGTTTAAGACAAAAAAGGGATTTTTAAGTTAAACCAAATAGTTAATGTTTGAAAAAATGGCAGGAAACATGAATTAAATTGCGGGCATTTATTTTTTCTATTATTGTAAAGTATCTCTTCTTATGTACTTTTCAATCAAAATATCTTTTGATTTCTTTTAAAATAACAGCTATAGCATTAACAGTGCTAAATTAAAGATAACTTTAAGGAAGTCAGTAAAACTGCCTACTAAACTACAAAGGAAAACTACTATCAAACATTATAGCAAATGCGTTTCTCAAAATATTTGTCACACATCTTTTTCAAAATTTCCTCATTTCTTAGATTGGTTAATTTATTTTTGAGTGTTATGTTTCGCATAAAATGTTACGACAAAGCATTTAGAAATATTTTTTCCAAGTGAAATGCAAATAAATCAATAAAATGGCATACTGTTTTTACAACGAAATCATTGTAAAATAAACAAAATTATCCAAAATGAATTTAGATTCATCTAAATTAGCATAATCTAATATGAAGATAATAGATGATGATGTAGGTAATAGAAGAAGATAATGAATATATAGATAATAAATAAAGATAATGAATAAAGAGAAGTTTGAGACTTTATTTTTTAAATGGTTCATCGATAAAGATTAAAACTTTTTTTGTATTTTATAACAAGAATGCTTAAAATCAGATTTGAAATTATACGTTTTGTTGGTTGAAAAGCGAGTGTACTTGATGAATTAAATTATGTATATCATGTAACAGAATTTTATTTATGTTGTTCTTCTATGGTTTTATCGATCGAAATCACACTATAATGATATCTAGCGATCTTTATCAAAATCAAAGCCAATTTTAAGAAAATTGTTGATAGAATACCTTTTACATGACCTTGAATTATTCTAAATGCATAAGGCATTTAAACATCTGATGATATTATATATGGGTTAAATGAATATATGATTCTAATATATAGTTACCTAGATGTAAGAGTAAGCAGTTGAGCTAAATCTACCAATATCTGAAGGCACTAAAAGAAAGTGTGAACATGAAGTATTCTGCAGGGAGCAGGTGTATTAAGCTTCAGAGAGGTACTAATTGAACTTTTATAGTACTCGATAGTAAGTTCCTTGAGATGTTTTTCTGATCTTTCCATTAATGGTCGCAGGGTCCAAGAAAACAAAAGGACCAGAGAATGTCCAATAGAAGTAGGACAAGGAAAACATCTCTTACATTGCATCTTTATTGATTTCCATAGAAGTATTTCTGATTATAGAAGAATATATAGAGAGAGCATTCATCTGAAAAAATAGAGATCCTTTGTTATATTAATATATATACGTGTAGTAATAACATTTTAATTACTTTTTAATGTTTAAATGCTGCGTGAAAAACAAATGCAGTCATTAATTTTTTATTAAATAAAAAAAATAGTATCCATCTATTTCCTTGCAATCTAAGAGGAATTTTTAAACTTATATAGACTTTGAAGCATATTTCGTTACAAATTTTATATTTTTATTGGTTTGATTCTCCATTTCTGAAGTCGTAATACTTCAATTATTATCACATTAATTATTATATAAAAATTACCTCATTATTTTGGTTTACGATACATGAAGGGTCAAAAATAAATTTGGAGTATTTATGAAGACTCGTTGAAGCTAGTATCATAGAAAAGGTAAGTAAAATTAACAAAAAAATAAAATAAGCTTTACTGATCTCCACTTGCTTACAAATTGTTAACCACTTCAGTAATTGAAACAAGTTCTTCACATTCTGAAAAGTTATCCCAATCTTTTTCCAAAGACCAAAGACGATAGAGAATATTTTTTTGTAAATATGTAAATATCAAATATATATTTGTGAGGAATCAAATAATGAATTGTCAGTATACAATTTTTTATTAGTGGTAAGTAGAATTGTGTTTTAGACTCTTTATCTATTCAAATGCAGGAAAATTCAAAATGAACAAAGCAATTATGAACTGCTATAACTATTTAATGAAACATAATTGGTCGAAAAGATTTACACATTATTTAGACAAATTTCAAAATTCTCTGCACATATGTCAAAGATGTTCCGTGTGAATTCTCTTGGATACATGAACAATACTAAGCTATTGTCCATTCCACATCATATATTCCGAAACATGTTAGCAGTTACAGACATAATCGCATTACAAATGCGTATTTTGAAATCGTTAGTTGTTTGGGGCATAGAAAATTTTGGTTTCCTCTATATTATATATAAATCTTATCGATAAATTATTTTTCATTATATAGTTATAGTTAGCCGTTTGTAAATGCCAGATTAGTTTTGAATTTCGCTGTAGATAAATTTTTTCTCCAAACTAAGGCAGCAAGAAGATAAATTTAATAATTTTGAAATATGAGGTCAGAACTTTTCCTTCAAATACTCAAACAAAATATTAGAAGGACAATTTATCAACAGCGTTTTAATATGCTTTGGTGCATATTAAATACTCATACGAAATAATCTCCAAATGAATATTCCTATAGCAGATATCCGTGGACTTTAAACTCCCTCCTTTAGAACAGTTTTCTGTTTGATAAACAGAAAATTCCTTGAATTCTATTGAAATAATTAACCTATTATATACGAAAAACATAGAATCGTAGGGGTACAATAATGATATAGAGTCAGTATGACGTTTTCTTGTAAATAAGGATGAAAACAAATATTATATTATTAAATTGGTTTTTACTGTATCGTATACATTATATAGAGGAAGTATAGTACTCTTCTTAAATAATTCAGCTCGTTATTTTGTAAAATCTCCCGTTTAAGACTTTACTTGGTTTAAAAAAATACATTTTTTAAAATTGTTCGTCTATTATTGTCTGTCCCGGACAAAGTTAGATACAGAATATCTTGCTCTAGAAGGATGAAATTTTGTATGCGATCTGTGTACCAATTTCGTAGATTTCTATAAAATTTTGACCAAATTCCATACTGATGAAATGTCTGAATATAATATGATAACTGCAAAGTGATTAGTGATAGGGAAAATTAGGTGAACACAATTATCTTAAATAATGAAGACCCTTGCTGAAGAATCGATTGTCTGTACTTTCTGAACATATAAATGCTACAGCTCAAAAATGCAACGAGTTAAATGTATTAAATTCGGTATAGTATTTTATGAGCACAAATGTAGCTTTTAATGAAGTGTTTGCTTCAATCGATTGATGGATCGTTTTTGGATGCAAGTAATAGATTTCTAGGAATTTATCCTCAAAACACACTCTAGTATGATTGGACAGAATCAGACATTAGATTCTCGGTAAATGTAAAAAATTACATGAAATTACATTTCGTAATTACTGCACACCAATAATTTTCATATACAACGTCTATATTAGAGAATATGCGAGAAAGTTTTGGGGTAACTATTCTTGCTATTACTGTTTTTTTTCTTGCTTTTAGACAGTAGGCTTTCTTGCGCGTCTAGTAAATATTTTATGTTCGTCATGGATTCTGTCAAAAAGAAATAGTTTGCGTTACGCTAAAACATTCTTGCTACCAGCTATTACACATTCTTGAAAAATAGTGTTATTTAATGACAGTGATATAAATGATAAATAAAAAGCTGAAAGATAATTAAAAA
>JAPMOQ010005572.1:213931-235393 GCA_026543055.1 Argiope trifasciata | reverse complement strand
CAACAAAAAATTGAAACCAATGAGAAAATAAAAAGTATTTCCACAAAAATTATGTAAAGAATCAATATCAGGAATTTCAATTATATGTCTTAGCTTTT
Source organism: Argiope trifasciata (assembly GCA_026543055.1). NCBI lineage: Eukaryota > Metazoa > Arthropoda > Arachnida > Araneae > Araneidae > Argiope > Argiope trifasciata. The sequence goes on along the minus strand of JAPMOQ010005572.1, from coordinate 235,295 downwards.
GGTGTTTTATCTTTTTTTTAATACTGCATAAAAAATCATAGATTTCTCCCAAAGTACAGCTTACTTATAAAAAAAAAACTTTAATTTGCTTGTGATCTGAAAAAAAATGAATATTTCAAGATCTCACAAAACCATCTTGAAATGAAAGACTTCTTTTGACAAAGAATTTGTTTTTGCAATACGCTTTGATTTCTTGAAGATTACTTCAGTCCCTTGAGACACAAACCCAATGTTTTTCCTGTAGGCAGTCTGCTTAAAAGAAAATGCCTGGGTTTACTTAGGATTCATTTTCTTGTATTAAAAATTGAAAAAAAAAAGTCATGCATAATTTGGAAGCTACAATAATCAAAACAATTCAAATATAAAACTACTATTTCAAAGTGAATGCCATGAACAGTATATTCAACTCTTTTCCATTTATCTAAACAAATGGAAAATTCCAAATATGCATTCATATCTGCATTGTTTTCAATGAAATAATGATAATGCTACGCACTCTTACTACATGTGTACATATATATATATATATATACTACAAACATATGTATATTCTTAATTACATGCATAAATATATATACTACATATGCACATATTTTGAGTATATATACAAGTTTTTCTGTGTATATGTACACTTGTTTTTGTTCTTTTATTAAATTTTTTGCATTTCTTTCAAGAAGACACTTTAAATTTTTCAACGCTTTAATCCCTCTTGAGAGCCATAATTTATGTACAAAAAGCAGGGGACAACTGACATCATTTCACCAGAGATACAAATTCAGAAGTACGTAAAAAAAAAAGAGCGAACGAAATATCTGTCCCTATCATTATATACTGTAAAATTCAGTTAGGAGTTCTTTTACTCTTATCAATTTACGTTAGAGGAAAACAAGTATCTTTTGAAGAAGTTTCTTTAGATCGACAGATTTTATCACTTCACTTAGATCCTGAGAACCCCTAATTTAAGCACTTTTACAGAGCATCTGCAGCACTAATTAAATAAGAATGAAGGAATTGGACAAAGTAAATTTCTTCATTTTCATATATATATATATATGACTCTTGATTTCTAAAACACGAATAAGTACAAATTACAATTCATTTTAATATGCTAGATTTTATTAAAGCATTAAAACAATTAGTGTTAATCAATCAGAAGACTAAATGCCTATAGGCAGATTAAAAAAAGATGCATGCTTCAACGGTTGCTTCCTGTAAGAAAAGTTCAAAAATAGTTATTGAAAAAACTCATTATTCTACACTGCCCTATCGTTCCATGAAGCATGATGTTGATTTCATATAGAAAAATGTTTTTTCTAGTTGCTTCGGATTGCCTGAAGCCTTCCTCTTGCTAAAAATATCTTAAATAAATAATATTTAAACTCTAGTAAAGCAAACTAATTATCAATTAAAAATACTTCAGACATAAGTAAAAGAATATAGGAATCGTGCCTTCACGAAATGCCTCTAAGGTTTTAATATTATTTTTTTCAATTGCTTAATTGAAGCATAACAAGAATATCTTACGGTGGGCATTCTTTTGAGAAAATAATTAGCTAATTTTTAACCGACATTAATTGAGGAATATAACTAATGATAGTTTATAATATAATTCAAATATTAACTTGATTTATATAACAATATTTAAATTTCAATATTTTTTAAAAATTTGATTTTTATTATGAAACTAGATGGTACTCGGTGCGGGGCTGCCGCTGGAAAAATAATATTAAGTGCAATCAATCAATAATTTGGCACTGTTTTACCGAAATAGGATGTACGGTTAGACACTATATAAAATACGAACAAAGAAATATTCTTTTTTATACATTATTAGCACGTTGCTGCCACAGAAGAAATAATTTTGGATATATGGCTTGAAATTTGAAATAATTTTCTTGTTTAATTAAGAATGGTAGAAAGAATGAAAGTTATTTTCTTGGCGGCAATGAATACTTGCATTGAAGTTGAAGGTTATATAAATGAGAAGCATAAATAGTATTTATTCTATTGTTATGATTCTATTCAAGAAATAAATATTCATTTTATGTATTAGATTTCTGTATTCTTTTATAATTGTAAAGCTTGGTGAATGGTAATGAAAGAAACTATTTATTATACATCGTGATTCGTGTTAAAATTGGTTCAGAATTCTGAAGTATAATATTAGAAAATGTGATTAAAATATTTTCTTTTGAAATCGGTTAAACATAGAAAATATATGTACACTATAAAATTATTAATATAGTTAAAAGGATAATTTTTGAAAACTAAGATTGTGAAACATCAATTGTAATCTAATATTTTTGGAAGTTACTGCCCAAACTCTAAAATTTTATTAAATGTTTAGTTAAAATTTCAAACCTATAAGATTGATGGCCCTAAAACTTTCTCACACACTCTTTAATAAAACTATTATCTCATAGAAAGACTCAGATTGCATTTAAGTATAATAGCTACGAAATATTAAGGTTTAGTTAGAATTTGTCATTTTTACTGAATCTGTCATGTCTCTCTTGCACATTAAATCGGTCAGGCCAAACGTCCTCCAGCTGGTGTTTTGTGGAGGGGGGGGGGCGCCACTTCAGGTCCTCGTCATCTGACCGTGGTTCAAAATTTAGAGGTCCATCCCAAAATATTGTTGCTTTACAGCCGGTCGTTAATATAACTAAACTAAACTTTTAATATTTTTTAATTATTTCACTTTATTAAAGAGAAAGAAAAAAATTATCATCATCTATTGCCACAATAATTCCTACCCAGTCTTTTATAAAAATTTAAATTTAAACCTGAAATCATTCCATTTCTAGGCATTTCGTAAATGATTCAAAACTCTTTAAATCATGTAAAAAGAATAATGTACTTTTTTATTACTTTTTCATTACGTATTTCATATACGAAAAAAAAAAGTTACCAGAATAATAAATTATTTTCTAAAAAGATCACTAACACTTTCAAATCTCTACAATTAAACAATTAGAAACAATATAAATTCAAATAAATATTTAAAAAAAATATAGAAAAAAATTACTAACTCTATGTACAATTGGATAATTAAGTGGGATTTTGGATATGACCTTTAACATTGGATGACTAATATGAAAATATCCCCTCATTATGTTTAAATGTCGATTTCTTATGTTCATGATTATACAGAAAATACCCAATTTATATATGAATAGTGTAAAGTAGTAATAGGTTTTTTGTTTAGTCTCAAATATCTATGAAAAAGATTGAAATAAGTTAAGCTTGACCGACATATATTGAGTAGAAACACAAAATATATCGAAACGATCTATAGGGAAAGGGACGGTAGGGGGGCTCATGTTGAAGTTTTGCATCATTCTATTTCAAATATCTGATGAAAGGAAAAAATATGCCCCATACATTATACATAAGTATATACAACTTATATATAAACAAGCAACTAATTCTGTAAGGAAAAAAGTTGGAAGCTTTGCCAACATAATTTAAGGATAAACGCAAAATATAGTGAAATGATCTAAACGGAAATCGAGGGGAGGAGAGGATGCTGAAGTTTTGCATCATTCAATTTCAAACATCTGATGAAAGGGAGGGAAATATGATGTCCACATTGTATCTGCACTATATAAACAAGAAACTAATTCTATTTGCGAAACACTATCGCACACTTAAATAAATTAACATTATTACGTATTCACTGATACAAAGCATGGTCTTTTTCCTTCCGTGGATACCAATATTTTATCCCTCAGGGATCAGATAGACTTCCGGATACAACAAATGCCAGATAAGACCTTCCGCTTTTATTCAGGAAGAAGAGAGGACTGCGTAAACAAGTAAATAAAGCGATACCATCAATGTGTGGTCTCATATCTTTTTTTCGCTGTATCTTTTCTCACTTGTAATAATCAGCGCCTAAGGTTAGATTTGGAGCTGTGACAAGTACTTTCGCTGCGCTTCAACTCTGAGTTTTTTTTCTCTATTAGTTAGTGAATTCTTCTTCTACTTCATTTCTACCTGTGATAAGCTCTCGAACTGGGGATCAGATACAAATCTGAAATGGCTAAATATTGGTATGAACCTACTGAAGAATACGAAATGTTAAGAAATATTGATGTTAGCATATTAATCCATAGCACCTCAACTATTTACTAAGGGATTGTGTTAAGTTTAAATTTGAGACAGTTAAATCCAAATCTAAGTAGATATTCGTAAAAGCAAAGTGAAAAAGAACTTTTTTAATGGGAGCGGGAGAGGTTGTGCATTGAATAATCTTGAATACAAAATCTTGGAATCTGCAAATCCAAGCAAGATTAAAAGTTTTTAAATAGATGTAAGGAAATTAAATATTGAAATAAATCAAACATCTATTAGAAACGTTTAAAAGTATATAAATAACATTTTAGCAAAATACTTTAAAAACAGTATTATTTTCATTAAAAAAAATCAAAATTTGTAGAATAAAATCCCACATAGAATCTTTATTTTTGTGAAATTTGAAAAATCTTTCTTTTACTATTGGAATACACAATTTTTGAAAATTAATTTGAAGAGTAAATAAATTCTTTTAGCAAGATTCGTTTCTCTTCCGTGAAAATATGCATTAGAAAATGGAAATATGTAGATTAAAAAAAATTGTAATTAAATTTTGAGAAGAAGATAATATTTAGGGTTCAAAAATTCATTAATAGCTGCTGTTTTAAAATCAATTAATAGAACTATCTTTTAATTACAGCAAATAATGTTCCCAATTATGAAAAATGTTAATTAATCTTTTATATTACATGGACTAGCGTTAAAAATGTAAAATTTAATAATCAGATAGACTTTATCAACTGAAAGATTCTAAAATGCTAAGGAATATGCTAGAATTATTCCAGAACAAGTGAAATAATTCAGAGCATTTATTGCAGAGTCCAGGTCAATAGATTTTGATACTAAGAGAAGATTAACATTTACTATCCGTCACTAAGTTAAAGCAACTTCATTATTCTGATAATTCAATGTGATTGCACGTGCATTAATACAAACCAAGGAAATTAGATTAAGAATATGCAAATGCCAATTCTGTATCATTTAAAATATTCTAATGTAATCTAATTTCAATAATCATAGTCTAGTAAGGACTCATAATTTGAATTGCAAAGATTAGAAGACGGGACTCTTTGGCTGGGTATCAATGTCTATATAATTAGAGATTTGATCTCAACAAAATGATAGAATTTACTTAATTTAGGAGTAAACCAAGGATAAATGGAGGTTTTAGATTATTTATTGATACATAAGAAAATCTATCAAATTAATTTTCGGGGGGAATAAAATATTTTTAAATATCTAGAAATAAACGCAAGGAACGAAGACAGTCATTCCGTAATGTCACGACATTGATTATTGATCCCAATACATATAATATAGTTGATTTGATGATGTTTCATTCAAATAAAAAATATATTATAATTTACCAGGACTCAATTTTCTTTATCTAGTACTAACTCTTAAACAGGTTCAAGGCTTCCAGACCTGTCTTGTATGAAGAAGAACCTGAAACCAGAAGGCTTTAGGTTCGTGACCCGATTCCACCCAAGAAATGTCGTGTATGGTGTCTGATGCACGTTAAATCCGTCGGAGTCAAATGTTTTCCTGTTGTCTCATAACGGTTCAGAATTATTAGGTTTATCCCAAAATCTCCTTAGTGATGTTTTAAAACTTTACATTAATATTAAATTAAACTAAACTAATACTCTTAATCAGGATCACATCAATGACAGAGCAAACCAACAATTATTATTTTATATTTGTCCAATTATTATAATAATGCAGGATATTTAATTAAAGAAATTTTTAAACCTAATAAAACCTAAAAAAAGCCTTAAGCTAAAAATTAAACAATTCAGATTTCATCAACCGTCTCGAAATCCCTTAAGAAAGCAAGCGATGGTTTGTACTAAAATCTTTGAAATCATAACACAGCGATTACTTAGCATTGATAATTAAACATTTGAAGCTGTAATGTCGACAATCGAACTACATTTCCCTGGGATCTAAAATCTAAAAATGCCATTTACTTTAAAATTTATATAAATCCATTACAAATTGCATAGTCTAAGCTGTTTTTATAATCTATATACTATGAATGACAATTCCAGGCAACATTTCATAATTCATGCCATATTGACAGTAATCAAGGTATGATTTAAGCTTTAGTAGAACTTTCCTGCTAAATATTCAAATTCAAATTTATATTTAATACTTCTTAAATTATATCAGGTATCCATAGTAAATACAGCGATGATCTTCCATAATTTAATTTAGCTTATTTAAATGTTAAATTAGAAATAATTTGTGCATTAAAGATATTTTATATGGATAATTCAGTAATCAGAAAGAATATCGAAAGACACTTGTGATGTAGGAACATCATTATTCAATGAGTATGAAAATCATTGGATAATAAACATTGCTATTGTTGAAAGGCATTGTGTAATCTAAATTAGTAATTTTGAACTGAACTCATCAAATTGTATTTCATATCACCAATAATCAAATATAAGAATAGAAAAGAAAGAATGAAGACTCTGAATCAGAGATATTTCGATGATAATTCCATTCAACATTTCATATTCTCTTTCAGCTTTTCAGTTGCCATCAAATGTTCAGGGCTTTAACTCAGAATTCTGAGTATGCAATCTTATTTTAACTGCATTCTCCAAATTGTATTTCTTATCTCCAGTATGAGTTAAAATACAGAAATAATATGTAAAGAAGGTTAAGTTTTACTGACATATAGGATGACAATTTCATTCAACATTTCAAATTCCCGTTCACCTTTTCAGTTACCGTAGAGATGGTCTGGACATTAAATTGGAATTCATATTATTCATAAGGTAATCTAAACTAGTTGCTGTTATTACTTATGGCACTTTCATAAACAAGCCCGTTGACAAAAGCGATTTTAAGCTGAGTTCATTTAGTAGCTTCTGAAGGTAAATGCCCCTAATTATCCGAGGGCAGAAGTCTCATGTAGTCACTTTTAGGTCAGCAGAAAAATGATGCTCACACACTCGCTAGTATAACCCCTTTTTACAAGAAGGTTCATTCACAAACCATATATAGAACACAAGGCAAAGGACAACCATACTCAAATCAGGACTCGAACACGGGGTACACAGAGCAAGCGTTACCCCCAAGTCAGGACTATGGCAATTGAAATTAGTTATTACGAGTTGCATCCCTGAAACTGTATATCATAAGAAGGTATTCGATTATCTGAATGGTTTTTGATTTTAAATGCAGGAATATTGCAGAAAGAAAAGCAATTTTTACAAGAATATATGGATGGCAATTCCATTCAACATTTAGAATTTCCTTTCAGTTACCATATGTTGGTTCAGGGCCTTAACTCGGAATTCAGAGTACTTTTAATGTAGTGTAAACTAGTTATTTCAAATTATGTCCTTCAAACTGTATATCGTATCTTTAGAATACATTCAATTTCAAATACAGAAATATAAGAGAAAGAAGGTTAACTTTTAGAAGAATATACGAATGATAATTTCAGTCAATATTTCAAATTTCCTTTCATCTGTTGAGTTATGATAGGGTGGTCATAGCTTAAACTCGGAATTCAAAGTCTGGAAATCTGCTGCTTACTATTCAGCAAAATTCCCCAGCGAAGAAACCGGCTACTAATCATTACCACTCACTGTTTTCTAAGTAGTCGTTAATGAAGTTCTAAACGAGATAAATTCTCATCCATGCATTGTGGGTCAAAAGCCAGCCATAACCTACACCCAGCTGAGTGTAAAATAACCACGGAAATCTAAAGACTTCAATGTGCCAGAGGCATAATTTAATTTTCTGAGCCGCCGTTAATGAGGGATATTTCGTGGGTCGTTATTTCAGAGGGAAATTTCATTAGATTTCCGGACGGCAGCGTCTCGAGGGACTCGACTATCTTGACTCGCTGATATTTTCCAACCATCTAATTTCAGGAAGTAAGTGTTTATAAGAACTTTTAAGCAGTCTTTGCATACAATGAGTCTTCACAAATTAAAATTTCCTCAGACTCATTAGCGATGGTGTATTAGTTATCGAGTTATGCAAGTGAATGTCCTTGTTACCCATATGCATTAATCGGTGAAGTATATTATTTAAATAAATTTCTGTTCCTTTTCATTAATTTGAAACATTTTTTTCTTACTTGGGTCTAATATACGAAGCTATTCAGGAATTTTAATGATTTTACTTGAAACTATTTTTAAATTAATATTGGGGGAGGAATTAATTATATCGCTTGTATGGGCAGAATATTAAATTTATACTAAGAGAGGGATCATTACCATACCTTAGTAATTATTAATTAGTAAGTTCGAATAAAAGCAATAAAAGGCTTATTTGCACTAAAATGTATAATATTAATTTTAATAAATTTTCAATTCAGTAAAAATCACATTTATAATAAAGAAGTATACCCGTAGATATCAATGGCCCAAATCACAGTAATAACAAATAAATAAACAAAAATTCCAGGAATCACAATTCAAGTAACAAAGTTAAAGGATTTGTTCATTCATTGATTTAAATTGTATCTTTTATATGTTAGAATTTAGAGAATAGAATTCTAGTAAAACCGGTCACAAAGATGAAAATGGAAGTTTTAAATTTATCTGCCAAAATAACTAAGGTCACAATGGCTTGGTGCTAAGTTTGCGGCTGCGAAGGGTTTTAAGTTTAAGATTCGATTTCATAGAAAAACTGTCATGTAAGCGCATCTGGTACACGTTAAATTTGTCGAGGCCACAAGTCCTTCCAATGATGTGGAATTTTGGAGAAGGGTTGCAAGATCAGGTGCTGTCCTCGTCATCTGAACATGGTTAAAAATTACGAGATTCGTTCCAAAATAATCTTAATGTTGCTTTGAAACAGTAAGTTAATATATTTAACCTTATCAGAAAAAAATCCTCTGTATGATAGAAATATCTAATTTACAATCAATATAAATTTCTTCATATTATCAGAGGCCGAAAGAGGAAAACTTACTTTTCCTCTCAAGAATAACTATATGAGAATGATCATATGACTTAATATCATCAATACACTGATTTCAGTGCTGCGCGCATGATTACATAGAATTTTTTGGGATTACTGGAAAGAGCAATCTCAATATATTGTTTTAATACCAGAATTTTTGAGGAAAACAAAAAAGTCAGCTCCTTTCTTTTCATTCCAATACAGTATGATATGAATTTTAGATATGATTTATTAGAACATGAATTTATTTTTACTAGAATACTTTTACAATCCCATGTAATTTGTACCTCTTTGAATAATACGGCAAAGCAGAAAAGTAAAACTATTGAAAAATCATATGTATATTTACTAACCAAGAAAACAAAAGGCTTATGGATATTAGCATAGCTTTGTTATAATATTTTTAGAATATCCCATTCTGAGAGAAAAATGTGTTCTGTTGCTTACGACCTTTGTAATAGACAAGCCCAATGAACTCAGCGATTTTAAGCCTGATTTTTGCATTTATTATTTTAATAGCACCAAATAGGGCAATAATAGTCTTAAGCTTTTCACGAATGGGTTTCATTCATACATTTAATTCATTCATCCACTGAGCATAATTTAGAGAATGATAATCTCTAACCCAGGGGTGTTGCCTCGGTTTGGAGGACTTTGCTGCTTTAACAGATATATGCGTGAACTAGCCATTATGCACATGGAGAGTCTTCAGCTGGTGGGATTCGAACTCAAGACCTTACTCTCAGAATCTAACGCTCTATCAACCAAGCTATTCTGGCCTAAGAAAAATGTTGTTCATTTAAATTGACTTGAAGATAAATCTGTGCAAAGCTGATAAGTTTTCTCGATTTCAATGGAATAATATCATAGATGCAAGTCTCACATTTTAAAACTACAATGAATTAAAAAAATCATGGATGCAAGAGAAAAATATCAATTTCTCGTGTACACTTATAATTTCAATAAGATTGATCAATAAGAATTAAGATCTATATTGAAATAAATATGTTCAAAAATTTTCTTTTGCATCCAGATTTGATTACATTCATTGCTTTACGTGGCATTTTAATTTTTCAGCCTGATTGTTTTAAATGGATAGTCTTGTTGGAGTAGCAAACTGTTTATGGGTATTAGCATAATGTTGTTAACATAATATTTTCAGAATACCTTTACACCAAGAGCAAAATGTTTTAAATTGCACTGAAGATAAAGAAGTGTGAAGCTATATGAATTTTAATAGATCTACATGCACATCGCAAATTTTAAAACTACAATCAGCCAAATAAATGATGGTTCTAAGAGAAAATTGTCAGTTTTCAATAAATATACTCATTTTCAACATCAAATCTATATTGAAATAAATATATTCAAAACTTTTCTATGAATCCAGATTTTATTACATTCAATGCTTTATGCGATGTTTTATTTTTTCACCGTGATGACTTGTTAAGTGGATAGTCACATTAGGGTGTCTAGACATAAATTAACAAAGAATTATACTCTTCTGTTTAAAGAGCTGCGTTTGAAACATGGAATGTTCTTTAGAGAATTGTAAAATTACTTTTGATAGTATTACAACTAAACTTAAGCGAAAGAACTCCATGCACATTAGACGTCAAATAGATTAATGTTGTGCATTATTACCCAATTTACCTTGCTTAATTTTGCATTTTACTTTAGAGTTAGACAGTTGAATTATCTCTATAATTACGAAATTATGCATAAATGTATCAAAGTTCCCTTTAATGCAGTCAACCCCTTGATGAAAGGTAATTAAGGAGCAATAAATCTTCATAAAAACGAGCTTATATTCTTCATGCTGTATATTTCCAACTTATTTTCTATCTTGTAATTAAAAGGATAGAAAAGCGATGCCGCAATTTAAGCATGTATCTTACTGTATTCAAAATAATTTGCGCTGTTAATCATATTTTCGACAACTACAGATTTGATGCAACTTAAAGTGAAAATGCATGACTAATTATATGATCTAAGTCACGCAATTTTATCATAAATGTTTATTTTAAAAGTTATACGCTCAATAAAGTAACAGCATTGTTTCTGGCGGAAGCTCCGTAACCAAATCTTGTTAAATGTTTAAAGTTCTTTATCAGGATACTCTATAACAGATTATACCTTAAAAATGAATAAAAAATATTCACACATTTTTTTGCATATTCACAAAAATTATGTTTTCGTATTTGTTTTTATTAATAAATGGTGGCAAAATCCCATTTTTATTTTACGATATCGCTGGCTAAGATTAATGAAACAAGAAAGTATTTTTAATACACGATTATTATAATTAAAGTTTCTCTTTGAAATGATTTTAAAAGGATAACTACTGGACCAAATGGTGATAGTTTAAAGAAGGGCATACTAATTTCTTTTTCGGTAAAGAATTTAAAATCTGTCCACCAAGGGGAAACAAGCCCTGTAGGAATTGTTGTTAAACACAATAGAATATGAAGACATCGGTTTAAAATGAGTTTAATCATTTCTGAAAAGTATATACAGAGTGTGTTCAATGTGTGTTAATTTCAAAACACACTCTTTATGGTACTACTTTGAACAATTACTAAGAGTAGCGCTCTACCTTTAAGTGGATAACATTCAACTTGATTTTATAAGGCTAGTGTTGAGAATGCAATAAGGCAATTTCACTTGTTTTCAGAACATTTTGGACGCCACATTGAACTTAAATTGTGTCACGTTTTAGAGACGATTAAACTCTTTTTAACTAATTCACTGTCACTATTGACACCTGATATCAAGACCATCTATCTAATTAGATGGCCCCTTCTTTGCTTTCTTTTCACTGTAATAGAGAAGGTGTCATCTAATAACATAGATGGTTTAGTATAATTACATATTATTTGTAACGCAAATGCGCCTTTGAGGCAGTCAATGTGTTAAACCGGTGTCTTCCTTCATGTCGTATTTTGCTTAACAATATTGCATAATATATTACTTCTTTAAAATATAACCAAATTTGATAACATTTGGTCTAGTCGTTTTCCTCTTATAACCATTTCGAAGTGGAAATATAACCACCTTGCATAATTAATTCATTCTTCGAGTTTTCTTTCATTTGAATTTTGTAGATTTCTGGTTTGAAAAATTTAAAAGGAATCTTTTTTTTTTTTACATTTAGTTACATTTCAAAAATTTTAGAAATAGTTTATCAATGTATATTTAAGAAGATATACATATATATGTGAATCATCTATTATTTTTACATGAAAAGCCGAATAATATTACCAATAATAGCAGATTTATCAATTCAGTCATCAAAATTAATTTTGAAAAAAAAATTGCTGAAATTAATGATGATAAAACAAAGTTTGAATTATTTGCTTATTATTATTTTCATTATTATCTGAGATAGTTGTTTTATATATTTGTAGATTTATTCATTAATTCATCTTAATTGTATTAAATATCTCCTTAAGTCACAAAAATTGCATTTTGCTTATCCTAAATATACAAGAACTTCAATATTCAAACAAAAACAATCTAAATTTACCTTGTTTTTTTTCTGGTTCCTGAATTTTTAAAATTATCTGCACCTTTAAAAAAAATTCTTTCACCTCCGAATAATTAATTTGTCTTCGCTGTTGCATTTGTTTAATTGTATTCCTTTAAAACGTTACTGAAGCTATATCGTTTTAATATAAACTTGTATGTTAGTTTTAACAAAGTTGTTGTACTGTTTGACCCTTGGATCAATAAATCCTGTCAATGAAAGAATTCTAATAACATTTATTTTTCTGTTTTTGATATATATATATATATATATATATATATATATATATATATAATAAGTATCTTAATGTTAATAATAAACCACAATATTACCATTTTGAGGTGAGTCAGCTCAATTAGGCTTTCATTTCGTATTTATTAGAATAGAAATAATATGTTCCTTATAGTGCATATGTATTTAACGCATGAAATAATATGCACGTCTATGCAGCAACTAGCTGCGAAAAAAAGACAACTAAAATTAGCATTTTCAAATAAAAATCTTTTTTTTTCTTCCACCATATACATCACTTGATAGTAATTAAATAAAACTAGATTTAAAGTCAAACAAAATGTTTGCCAAAACCAATATTCGAAGTTAAAAAGAGCCTTTATAGGGAAAAAAAGTGTAATTATCTTACAGGTGAGAAAAGTAAAAAAAAATTAGTGAGACTCTATATTAAATTATTTTCTCATCAATGATTTCGAAATATATTCCCCTTCCATAGGCATATGATCAATTTTTTGGAAATTCACATTTACTTATTTAAAAGCGCCATGTCTGTATTAAGATAATTATTCTTATTCTAACAACGTACAATTGTTCTTATGTTCTTATGCTGCTAACAAATTGTAACAAAAATGTGTCGGGATAATATAAGTTTTCTCGCAATAATCGGTTATATCTCCTTCAATAAAAAAATTAAATAATCGTAATTTATCGAATAAGGGCATAGAACTTATATTCATAGAATTTATATTATTTATAGTCATAGAATTTATATTCTTTTATATATTCATAGAACTTATATTATTTCTATTCATAGAACTTATATTATTTCTATTCATAGAACTTATATTATTTCTATTCATAGAACTTATTATCATTTATAGATTCATAGAAATTATATTATTTATAGTCATATAAATTATTTTCATTTATATATTCATTATAATCACTGAACTTAAATTGATCTTGAAGCTTCAACTTAGAAGAAAATCATTATTAGAAATTTATGTTTTAACAATAATGAAGATACTATAGATATCTAAAATGAAGTAATATTTTTATCCTGAAAAAGAAGAAGCCTTAATTTTGATAGAAATTACATTCTATGAAAGTAGAAGAGTCTTACGGAAAAAAATTATAGAGAAATTTGGCATGATTTTACAAGCTTCGATACTTTTTAAATCACTGGAGTAGTTAAAAATCCAATTATTATAAAATGTTTAATTTCTTTCCGATTAATGAATGCTTTATGTTTTTATGGAACCTACTAAATTGTTTTATTCCTAAAACCAGACATAAAAAGAATGTGATTAAGAAGTTTTCCTACGCCAACACTTAAGTAGCTGTCATGTAAAACTCCATTTTACAACCAATCTTAAGAGAAACCTAATTAATTTAAAATGCTTTCATCACCATTCTCTAACAAAATAAAAGTTCGCACTTTTAAAACGACGCATTCGAGTAAAATACCATGCATTTGACGAGTGAACGTAAAGGCGTACGTTAACGTCTGACGAATGACTACCATTCTAAATGAGCCCCTAGCGTCCCTCAACAAAATGGGGTCCATTTTCATTTCAGTAGAGCTGATATCAATGGAAACAGGCCATCCCTGGAAAGTTCATTTAAAGTAAAGTTTAAAGGAAGCAAGCTTTGCCCAATTATGATGTCATTTATTAAGTGTGAGATCTCTCATTGCTGAAGGCCATGCGTTTCCTCCAGAGGAAGAGAATAGAAGTTCCCATTTCCTGCCATGTAATCGATGACAGTTACGTTGTAACAAGACATTAGCCTTCGATTGCCAATACTGTTTGTAGTGAAACAAATATCGAGTGAACAGGTTCTATAGTGAATTTCTAAATGCGGTGAGCAAGGAAGTGGTTTTAGAAGTTTTCAGAAAAAATGAATTTTTATCTAAATTCCATAAAGCAAACGTATCTTATTACATAATTTAGAATTATTATCTTCAAAAGTATGATTAATTAAGCGGAGGTCACGAGTTAATTAAAAGTTTTGACGGATTTTGTTATATTTCCACTCAAAAATGAAACTCATTTAAAGAGGTCAGAATTTTATACAGAATGTTATGAAACTGTCCAATTTAATGGACATACATTATTAAGGGATGGATAAAACATAATCATATGAGCTGAAGGAATATCAATATTAAATGAGCTGAAGAATAGTGACATTTTCATTCGGTTAAGAGTTTTGTGTAAGGGTTTTATTCTTAAGCATGAATCTAAATTTTCAAACGAAGTGTTTATTGCTCGTAGTTTCAATTAGTTTGCGAATTAATAGTATAAAATGCATTTCATTTTGGTTAGTGTATTATTCTCATTTAGTAATTGACCACCCTAGGGCAGACTTCCTCCCTAGGGTGATCAGATGACCTTAGCCTGGTAAGTTACTACACTCCGATTTAATCGATCTCAATTTTGGTTCAAATTGGAGTTCAATCCAAGTGGGTTAAGGAGGAACAAAAATGGGAATTTGTCTTTTGAATTATTTTACTGTGAAATGTTAATAATCAGTTATTATTTGGTTAATTAATAACTATTATTTTTGACAAAAATCCTCAAGTTACAAAAGTTAATGAATTCATGTTAGTTAAATACCAAAAAAAAAAGCTCTTTACGGATTGTCTTTATATTTTTATTATTTTATATTAAATTTCATATTATGTAATAAAGCTGCTAAATTTTTATAAAATAGAGTATGTATTATACAAAATGAAAAAATAAAGTAATGAATCTCACTTTTATTACCACATAAATATAAAAAAACTAATTCATTAATTCCTTGTTATATGAAAATTTAAGAACTTAATGTTGAAATTTAATCTAAATAAAGCTTCTAAATAAGCATATCTCACTAGAAAGATTTTTTTCCTGTGATTCGAATAATAAATACCTCAAACAAACAACAATCACATAAAAAAAAATTTGTGATTCGTTAACATGAAAAGTCTGTCCTTTTTCCTAATCTCAGCTTTTCAAAATTTTTCTGTCGCCACGCAGGCTTCAATTTGAAAACATTTGAAATTCAGTGAGTGTAAATTCAACTGTTTTTATTGTATGAAGTGCAAAAAAATCAGTCACATACATAATATCTTCCTCCATAAAAAAAATCGTAATTTATATAAATTCACAATTTTTATGAAATTAGCTTTTTTTATTTTCAAAATTACCATAATATGAAGGCTCAAATCCCTTTTGCTGCTAGAAATATATATCTATGAACTAAACCTATGGAATAAAATGCCAGTTAAAGATAAAAAGCAATTCTCAGTATATAAAACATTATTTTGTTTGATTTTATTCTGCTGTTATGCAATAATTTAAATGCACCCTCTCTCAACAAAACATTCTTGAATAGAATAAGCATTGCTCAAGAATGAAGTAAACATCCATACAATATGCATGGATCAAAACTATAGCTTATTCAAGATAAGAAATCTCTGAGTTTCTTAAGTGAGTAATTTAAGTAGTATTTTGATGAAAATACCAACTACTAAAGAATACTAACAACTACCAAGAATTACTAAATGAGAATAATGCACAAACCAAAATGAAATGCATTTTATAATATTAAATCGCAAGCCAATTGAAACTATATGTACGAGTAATAAATACCTCATTTGAAAATTTAGATTAAGGCTTAAGAATAAAACCCTTACATAAAACTCTTAACAGAATAAAAATGTCCCTATTATTTATCAATGCAAATCTTGCAAAAGAAACACCCAAATTTGAAAGAGGATTGATTATTGGATAAAATTTCAAATCTCAGTTAATAAAAATTTATTAAATACTCCAGTTGATATTAAGTAATCGAATGCTATTTCTTGTAATAATTACAGAAATGAAGCCATAACTATCTTTAAGAAATTTTAGATGACGGAGAAATCCTGAGCAAGATTCTTTCTACTTATGGTAATAATAAGTGGAAAAAAACATAAACTTTTTTCAAATTTTTAATACCGTGCTTTCCTTAAAAATTATGAAATAGAGATTAATTTGCTCTTAATTAAAATATAGGAAAATATTTTCTTTTTATTTTCAAAACAAAGCAGTTTTTTTCTGAACAAGCTCATTATTTATGCAGTATACGCCTACGCATGTCATTTCTTAAAAAAGAAATTAACAACAGCTTTTTAAGATGCTTATATCGAAATTAGATGTTATAAACAAAGCTGTAAAGCTGCAGAATGTCACAGTGAATTGATGAGTGAAATTATACAGAGTTAAACTTTCAATAGTTTTTTCAAGATTGTAAAGAAGTAAAATTAATTTCTTATAGATATTTTAATCAACATATAATGTACTTTTAAAAAAAATATAACATTTTCATATCATTTTTCTATACAGATTTGATTTCAAATTAGAAAGAAAATCTCTCAACAAGATTTTCATTTCTAATTACTGTTGCTTTATTTAGGCTTCAATTTTAAATTTAGCTATTATTTCATTTAAACATTACATATTTATTAACTCCTCTTCAATAGTACCTTTATCTAAACACTTGTAATAGATATACTCCTCCGCCTTGCAAGCCTATATTCTTACAGTATTACAGCATTCATTTAGTTTATCATCTTCTCTGTTAAATGAATAATGTTGAAAATGAAAATCCAGAATAATGTTGTCATAAAAATCATAGAATTTAGGAGAAATGACTAAAGTAATGTATATTTCCATTAGGAATTATATTCATAATTAATTTTAATTACATATTAATTTAGCAGTAATTGCTAAGAAATTGGATCACAGTACAGATAGTATCTGTATTAATTATTGCACTGATTTAGAAATGCATCTCTGATACATCAGTAATGAAGGATTTTGATTCTTAAGGTGTTAATAGTTTTCTAAGTTGAAAAATCAAGGAGGAATAAATGTAATTGAAACATAATTCCATGCAATAATTGTCCTGGTTAGTAAAAGCAATCTTCAAAAATGAAAGAATTGTTTGAAGGATTTTGTCAATATTTCCTTGATCATGAATGCAATAAAAAACATCTGCCATATTCTAGGAAGACTAGTAACTATTCCTCACCCCTCTACTTTCAAAAACGATTCGTCTGATGATTCTACCTGATGAAGAAGTAGAAAATCTAATATTCGATTTATCCCAAATTTATATTCAATGCAACTATTTTATGTTTATTTTTCTGATGTAGAAAATGTATATTTTTTGCAAGGAATATAAAGGGATATGTATTTTCATGCATATCTAAATATTTTCTCTCGTACTTGTGAGTAAATTATTACAATCGAGTGACAATATCTATAAATATATATAAATGTATACATAAAGCAAAGACAAATGTATTGTATAAAGTGAGTGAAATATGATCAGGTATTAAAGTTTACCTGAAATACATATTCATGAATTCAACAACTTTTAAGAAGTTTATAAACACAACAGTGACTTCAAAGTATTATAATATTTCCTTTTTTAAAATTATCAAATTAAACCCTTAAAAGCATAATAAATTATTTAAAATGCAAGTTTTAAGTACTGTATGAATTTCACATTGTTTTACCATTCATTATATATTAATTTGCGTTCATCTTCAATTTAATCGTAAGAACATAGGTAAGAATTAGTGGAAATTTGCATTTAATCAAAGTGCTTCTAACTGACATTTTAATTAATCATTAAAATTACATTTAAAATATTATATCTGTAAATAAATAAGAAATATCTTTTAACAAGCTAAACTCAATATTCAAAAATTATCATAAAATTAAAATAATTGGAAACATTTAAACTATTTTTACTGCAAATAATATATTTTACATTATAAAAACGGTATATATAATATTATCTAATGCATATCTTTATAACGGATATACGGGTATTTTAATAATTTATAATATATTCATAAAAATTTTAAAATCATTAAAAAATGAGAATAATACTTTAAGTAATATATATGCTTTATGTAACTAACGATTTAAGAATCAAATTAATTCAGCAAAATTTGAGTTTGAATAAAATATCATTTTTTTTATTTTCTTTAATAACCATATTCTTTCTCCTGCTTAAATAATTTAAGCGGAAGGAAAAAAAAAAAGAGTTCAAAAATATATCACAAATGTATCATCTGCTAGATATTTTGTCACATGGTAAGCAACAAATAACACATTTCTTTTCAAAATATTACAATTCAACGAAATATCCATTCATTTCAAATGTCTCCTATATTACAAAACCCTTCATTTCATTCAAAAATGATTGACTTTTATTAGCTTCAAAATGGATTACTAGCTATTGGAATACGAGAATCCAATTGTATCCTATGAGCATCCCCCTCATATCTAATATTTACGATTTTCAAACCTCTTAGACACCTCCTTTCCACTTTTATGAGTATTGACAAAGGGGCAAGTTCGCCTTCTCAATCGCCTCATGAGTAACCCCCGCCATTAGATCTCTAGAAAGCTCTCCCCCTTCCTTCCCACCATTAGTTCTTCCTTCAAATAATAGTTTTTGGGTGTAAATGCCTCTATTTCATCTGAGGATTTTGATGGGAGCAGGCTGCTTCAAATAGCTTTTGGAATGACCATTGATTTTAAGTAATGGTGGAGTGTCATTTAACATGGAATGGTTTTTAGTTTATTTTTTTCAAACAATGGGGCACGGCAGATTATTGGCATTACCTTTCTCATCCGAGCTTTAGCGTAATTGGAGAGGATTACGAGTGGTGAGTCGTCAGCAAAACTTTAATGATATCGTCTGATGATTTTTATAACTGAGCGGTTAAAAATTTCATTAAAAATATGATAAGGAAAAGCGTTGGTAAGGAAATGCATAAAAGAATGATTATAATAGCTCCTCTTCACATTTAAAATAAAATATGGTTAAAATAACGGAAAACATTTTTGAAAAACGAATGAATCTATATAGCACTAGAAGATTATGCAATTATTGTGTTCTAAATGATTTGAACGATGAATTTTAAGTAGTCATTTTAAACTGCAATTAGCAAACAAACTACTTGAAACTAAAGGCAGTTGTCTAAAAACAGCATAATATTCATGAAATAATTAATTATCCGACACATTCGCCGCATATTTTTATTTTTAGAAATTATTTATCTGCTGATTATTATAATTTTATTTTAAAGTAATTCTCTGATTTTGCTACTGTCAGAACTTTAAGATAAAATTAGTACTTCCCTTTCTAAGATTTTTCCAGAAAATTTAAATAATTGTATGGTATTTTAACTTTTCAATTGATTACAAAGTGTTGAACGACACATTTTAAATAGTAATTTTAAACTGTCACTAAAAGACTTAGTATTTAAAGGCAAATGTCTAAAAACGGCATAATGTCCATGAAAATATTTATCACGTCTTTATTTTCAGAAATTATTTGTGCCCTGATTATTATAGATTTATTTCAAATGTAAAGAGCTATATGGCATTTTAACTTTTCAATTTATTTCAAAGTTTTGGACGATGCATTTTAAGTAGTCATCTCAAGCTGTAATTAACTAAAAATCTATTTGAAGCAATAAAAATTGTGTAAAAATGGTATACTTTTCAGGAAATTATTAGTTATTGATCGCATACAATTATTTTCAGAAATTATTTGTGTCGATTATTATAATTTTGTTTCCCATAGTTCTCTGATTTTTTTAGTATTAGAGCTTTAAGATAAAAATATTTTTCTATTTCTAAAAATTTTGAATAAAATTTAATTAATTCGATAGTATTATATTCTTTAAAATTTATTTCAAGTATAATGCTTTCTCAGTAAGATACTAAACAATCCTTTGTAAAATTAAATTTATCTTTTAAAGATAAATTAATAATCGAAGATATATAAAGAATTTTATAGCTTTTTCACTTTTTAATTTACTTCAAATCTATTGTTTTCTAAGAAAATATTAAACATTAAACTTAAAACTTATTATAAAATGAAATTGTGTAGTAAAACATATTTTGTATTTTTAAAAATATTATTTTTCCAATTTCTTTTTAAAAAAGGCAAAATTTATTTTACTATACGAATTTCGAATAAATTGGTGTAATGTGTGAAACTTTAAGTTTTTTATTATGTAGAATAACATATTTTTGGATGAAATTTAAAATAAAAGGATTATTTTAAATGAAAACTATATAAACATATAAATTTGCAAACCTTATTTTGAACACACCTGGTGATCTATTTCCCGGTCAGATTCATTGATTTCTTTGTTGAAACTAATGCTGAAACTTTGTTGAATTGTATATGCTAGGCAAACCTTTTACAAAGACGAATTTCTAAACAGATGAAATTATTCTCAATTTGTGAGGATATATATATATATATATATCATATTTTAGCAAACAAATGTATTCTCTTAATATTAAAATTTTCTTTCATTATGTTTTTTAATATAAAAGAAAGGAACACTTTTTAAAGAAAATACAATCAGATGATTAACATTTTTTACTTCAACAAAACAACTTTTAAATCATAAATAAACTTGCATAATATTGTATCAAACATATTTAAAAATGTAAAAGATGCTTTATAGTCATCTAAATGTATTTTCTATACATATATTTAGCAATGAAGTTGCAAATTTATGCATAAAATCCT